>CM027578.2:5470488-6070488 GCA_015852605.2 Populus deltoides | reverse complement strand
GTCGCCCATAGTATCTGTGAAGAGAACTACTCGTTTAGTCGGGCCTACCTCACATCTTCTCTCAAGATCTTCCACTCTAGCTCTATGAATTTGAACATCGTAGCTTCGTATTTTAAGTTCTCCGTACACCATTCTTCTCACTTCATCAAACTTGCACCATAAATAGCAATGAATTAGCGACCGGCATGAGAGAGTGGAGATACGAGCAAATATAGCTTTTTTATTTATAAGAGATCAAAAGAGAGCCCATACACATAAGATGAAATATTGCAGCTAGCAAGCATATTGTATATTAGCTAGTAATATAGCTAGGAAATAATAGGTTCTTTGTTCCACCACTAACTAAAAGAAATTGTCCTGAAAATTCATATTGATCATCATTTATATGCAAAGGTGGGAAATTAATGTGGAATGTTATCTCTAATCAACATCAACATTGGGCTTAAACAGCAATAATAATAGACAAAAGGTGGTTAATAATAGGATGTGTCTTTTTGTCCTCAGCCTTTTGCCCATTCTTAACTTGATTAAGCCCTGTCCACGTTAGGATCACCTCAGGCTCACGCCACCGTGCACACCTAAGAATATGTATAGTTGGCCAACCCTCATTTGTCAATCGATTGTCCAAATACGATTAAGCCCTCTGCCCTCCAACAAAAAAAAAAAAAAACTGTAGTCGCTCAGTTGATACCATACATGTACAGGTACGATTAAGCCCTCTGCCACCTAATTGAAAAATAGGTATACTGTCCCGTCGGCAGGTCATAAATATCTTCAAATCTGATCATAGATTAACGATTCTCGACAAGAAGTTCATTGTTTTAATTTTATTGAATTATCAGATCAATCTTTTAGCTATGTGTGTTGCGGTTGGCCTAATTAATTAAAGGAGTCTAGAATGTGTCGTCGGCAGATGTACACCGTGTATATATAATGCATGGTGGCGACATATAATTAACTAAGTGCAGGGATTAATTAATTGGGGGGAAGGGGGGGGGGGGTTTTATTAGCTTAAGCTTTATGCAAGAGGAGAAGTCCCTTTCCTCTCACACTGAAGTTCTTGCATTTGTAATATATTTTATTCTTGATTTGTTTCTTTGTGTGTTGTGTGCGGTAACGGTGGTCCATATTGGCTTCCTTTTAGACGCTTAGATTCGAAAGTGAAAGTAACCCCACTATAAAACCCTAACTCGCTCTCTACTGCTTACAGAAAAGCTACATCTATATAAATTAATGATAATGCTGCTCTAACGTGCCCTGTATATGTGTGCGCCAGCAAATTTAGCTTGCAATAGTCGGTCCAAATCAAAGCCAGTACTGTTGGCTTGAACTTATAGATCATGCCGAGGGACGCAAGGCAGCAGCTGTTAATTTTCTGGCAATGTTCATTGGATCTGGTTTGTGCGTTGGGTTGCATGTGGGCCATTCGGTCTCGAGGCTTACCTATTCATTCGGCTTACGTAACTGTGGTATGTGGGAAGGCGCAGTGGCCCAGAGGACCCAGGAGACGAGAGAGAGAAGGAGGCTGTCGTGAGTAGCTGTCAAGTTGATTGGTTTGGGTTTGCAATGGGCCCACGATGAGATGGGGCACTTGAGCTCTATTGTAGCCCAGCAAGATGCTTTGGATGTTCGTTAATTAATGTTCCTCGGCGTAGCGCCACTTGATTTATTAGCTCTCTCCACTCGAACAAGGAAAAACAAAAGAAAAAGGAACGACTCCTTTTAATTTTTAGCATAAGTTTTCCAAGACCTAATTAGGAATTTAGTTTTTGTAGTGTGCGAAAAGGTAGATGAAGAACCATTAAGACAAAAAAGAAAAGACAAAGTTCAATAATGCGGTACCGTCTTATACTTGCAAAGTTGATTATTGCCATGTCTCTATGCTTTAATCAGTGTTAGAATTATTAATCTTCATCTTTGGGAACAATTGGCAGAAAAATAAGAACAGAAACGTTTCCAAACGATGAGCTTATACCAGTAATCAACATATAAAAAAAAAAGGAAAAAAAAAAGGAGAAGGAGACATAAGAAACACAGCAAGAAACCCTAACATATATGATCACATAGCAGAATTAGACTCTAAACATCTCACAATTAATTACACATAAAATGTTTTACGAAACCCTAACCATTCTTGTTCTTCTTCTCTTGCTTTTTTTTTTTTATGGGCCCTTTATTTAACTTACTCATATGGTTCCACCAGCCTCACTTGTATATTCATTATTCTTAATCTGAATCACAATCAATCCACCGCACCCATTATTGCTTAGAAAAAGACACGTGCTCCATTTATGCGCCATTAACCAAATGCAAAGTGCACACGTGTAGGAAGCCCCCCCATTATCACCCCAGAAAAAAACACAAAGGTCCCTCCCACTACATCTTGGCTAAAGAAAATACGGGTCCCTGCTTCACTCATGATGATCTATTTTGTTTAAGAAAGGACTCGTACTGTTTTTTTGATGATTTTAACTCTCCCACAAAGTGCTAAGTGTACGACATTTATTTGTCTGCTTGGTGTCCTAATCTTTCTTTGCATGCATTATGTTGTCTAGCTACATCTACATGCCTTTTTAGATGGACACTTTTGAGGGCCAAGGCCATTTTTTAATGTGTGGTACCACTCCAAAAGTGCTTCAAGCTTTCTTGAGGGAGGGAGCATGATCACTCCTTGCTTTTATTCTTCTATTTGCATCAAACTTATCCACGAAAGTGTTGCCGATATGCCCTATGAGGAGAGACCTTTTAATTATGTTGATGCTTAGTATTGTTCCAAAAGTCTCCACGTTAATCATCTTTATCCATTCCCCTCAAACCCTTTGGAGATGCGACCGTGATGTGTAATTGGACCAATGTTTATGTACCAATTGTCATGAAATACAGGAAGTGGAATGAAAGCTAGAGAAGGGACCAGTTCTTAATCAGATTTGTGTAGGAAAATCATGGAAGCTAGATCATGGATGAATAACCCCAACATACCAACATCTGAATCTGCATTAAAAGAGAGTGGAAAAGAGAGAAACGAAGAAGAAAAGGAAGGGCACATTACACACCAACCAATTAAGATCGACACCATGTTCTTATATGCCAGCTAAAGACGTCATTTTGCAATGAAAAGCATGAAAGAAGAGAAAATGGTTACGCTACATGTATCAGAACTACACACTATAAGGTGCTCTAGATGTCAAGTAGTGATCACTAATAATTTGCCTTTTTTTCCTTTTCTTTTTCCTTTCAATGAATGAAAGATTTCATTATAGAAGAGGGGCTCAAGAGAGAGCTCACTTCACCGCAAAAGCTTTACAGACAAGACTTTTCTGAAAACCAGTATCGATAGATACTAAAATTCTATCTATTGCAAATTCAACATACTTCACGATTGTCAATGGCAGCTTTAAGCAATCAAGAATTATATACCCTACAATAACTAAAATTGTTGGTACGATCAGCTGTACACTGCTCTTATTTCTTTTTTCTATACAGAGCATATGAAATTACATCAAGCAATCCTTAATAGATTAACTCAAAATCTGATGATGGATGAATTTATCAGCAATCTGGTATCTAGAATATTTAGTTAATTTTTTTATTCTAGCAATCGGATGTGTTTTTTTTTTTTGGTAATATGACCAGTGAATCACGTTTTATTCTTGCAAAAGATTTTTTTTTATATATATATTTAGAGACTACCCGATAATTAAATGAATATCATTTGAAAAGAAAAAATAGCTATATTTAGGGTTGTGATTGGCCGAGTCCAAAAATAATGAATTATTACTCTCCATGTGATCATTCTTTTAAGGAACCGATCCATGGGAGAAAAAAAATGCTTATCGATCCATCCAAAACTACTCATTTCATGCAGAGAACTTCTTGCAAAGTTGAGTCCATATATAAATATTTGCACGCTCCAACTGACCTTTGATTGCTTCGAATTTGAAGAATCGAGGACTAAATATCCTCTACCTTAGAACATGAGAACAACAAGTGATTTTTATATTCAATTTCTCTTTTGTAAAAGACGCAATTAGAATCAATTACCTTTCCTAATAGAAAGTCAAATCAGAATTGCAAGCCATTAATTATATAAAACTATATGTAATTAGGGATATGGAAAGATTTTTTAGTAAGTTATCTCAAACTCTGCATAGAGTATATTTATACCCTCATGTCTGAAGGACGATTATAACATATGACCGAAACTCTAAGCATTTATGTAAAAGTGGCCATAAGACATAAAGTTATCATCAACCAAAAAACCTCCATGTGATCATGGTACCTTAAGAGGTGCGTAGGATAACATCCTGCGGATCAATCCCTCATTTCCCAATTTAACCCACTCCTGTTTCAAAGAGCCATTTCGCAAGAGTCCACAAAATATGGGGAGGATTCGAAGTCACTTGTAGGCCCATTTCATGGTCGCCGTATACTTGTTTGGGCCCAGAATCTGCAGAGGACTTCAGCCTGTCTTGTCCAAAACTGGCCCATATGATTCTTCTTGGGGCCAGAATCTTCACATTGTTTATAAAAATAAACAATGAAAGTAAAAACTACATTTATGTTATTTTTATTTTTTCTCGTTAATAGTAGAATTTGGGATATATATTTATATTTTCGCACACTTTTCTTCATTAGCACCCAGTAATATGGGGACCATTTCCTTACTAGACGTCGCAGTTCCTTGCAATGGAGCACCTGCAATCATAATTTTTCGATTATAGATGCCATGTGAAAATATAAAAAGAACCAGGCAATTTCTTTTTTAATTTTAAGAATATAGAACCAGCCGGTGTTGGGCCGGGTTCTAGTAGAGAGAAAAAACATGGCACCGACGAAGTGCACGAAAAGCACCAAATATTTGGTTGCAGAGGGGGTCTGATATAGAAACACGTAAGCACCAAATCAGCTATATGCACAGCCATATGGGGTGGGCTACAAATAAAATTCCAGAAACACGTAAGCACAGTGGCATATCATCAAAATCTAAAAAAAAATAAAAATAAAATCCAAATAAGGTCCTTGTGTTCTTAGCCTGGAAAATCAAAGACGGATTCCTGGTGCTTTATTTGCCTGTGGCCTGTGGCCTGTGGGTACGAAATATTCTCTGGTGACCTGCCTAATGTCATAAATAGGAACAATAAATCGGGGTTACTTTCATCTGGCTGTGTTTGGTAAGATAAATGCATTGCATTTAAAAATATTTTTCAAAATACATGTGAACTGAGAAAAAAGAATCAAATTTAATATTTTTTAATTTAAATACATTTATTATATATATAAAAAAAACCCCGCCTAGGCCGCATGACGAGACGCATACCAGATTTCAACAACAAATATAACCTGCAGGCTGGAGTGCTGGTCACCCTCTGTATCATTAAAGAAACAAGAAGCTTGTGGACCCGTTTAATCACATCATGGGTGCAAACGTAATTGGCGAAAATCAGCAAATGTTGGCCCCTCGTGTCACATAACAGGGCTCGAGTTTATCCTGTACTAATATTATCCATTAATAATAATAAAAAATAAAGTTTTTTTTTTCTTCTAATATGCCTTATGTTTTTTCCAGACTTTAAGAGTTTGATATTCCATTTACAACCACGGTTTCATTACTATTACTATTCCTTAATTATTGCTGTTGCTGTTACTAATAAGCAAATCACCTGCTTATAATGTTTACGTGAACAATATAAGCAAATTCCCCTTTTATTTCTTTTTTTTTAATTTTATCTTCTAACAATTACATAATTTTAAATTTATTTCATGATTTATTTCGATTTATTTTTATAAAATTATTATAATTTTAAATAAACATTATAATATTTAGTCGGTGCTAATTTTATGAACAAATATTTTTATTACTATATAATCAAGTAAAAATAATTTTTTTTTAAACCGAATTATTAAACTTAGCACAATCCATGATCAAGGTCACAAGTGTAGCGAGATAAGTTGCAAATCGTCCAAATATATTATTGCCTTAATATTAAAAAAATATATTATTTTGAAATATTTTTCTAAATACAAATCATTTTTTTACATGTCAAATAGTCTTCTTACTTATTAAATTAATTAGATCACATAAAAAAATTAAAAAATATATATTTATTAAACTCAAATAAGTTCATTATTGGCCTGACTGATTAAACTATAAAGTATGAGTAAATTTAATATATTATAATTTTAATATTCAAATATTAAAAGATATTATATTAAAGAATTTTTAAAACTAAAATATATTTTTATTAATCATCAAGTTTTTCTTGAATAAATGTAGTTCGAATTTATCGTTCAAATATTAATAGGGTCACTTCAATTACTCCAAATAAATAACAAAGATTTATTGGGTGAGGATGTGATAAATAAAATATTTATTAACATTAAAATATTTAAAACGATAATAATATATTTAGAAATATTTTGTTTTTTTATATAATTTTAAAGGGTTGGTCTGGGGTTAAGAATACTTATTCCTTTCTTAATTTTACGCTTCAATTCTTGGTAATTTATTTCAACAACGGGCCTTCGGTGAAGCAAAAGAATAGATTTTTAATTTATTGATTTCTATTAGATTGAGATTTGTTAAGTCTCTATAGTTGTTCCCTGCTTTAATTGCCTCCTTTGATTATCATCTTTTATCAAGTATTTGGAAAAACAGGAAGTGTATATTTGGTATGGGATCGCATAAAATTTCGAAAATTTTTAAACGCTCAGCCATTAATAATGCCTTGTATAATGTGATCTTCACAAAAGCACTTGAAGATAATTGAACGCCCTGAAAATAGAGCGTCATGTACCATATCAAGTTTCTTTTATGACTTCAAACGGACAGAAACCGACCAACCGCTAAGCTCTAAAGTCTGCTGACAAGTCTTTGTCTTAAAGCTTCTTTTTTGTTTGCTTACTCAGTAATCCTGTTTTGCTACTGCAATGACCTTTCTCTCAACCAAACTTCAACCTTTTTCACTTTTCTTCAAATTGTATACTTCTTTATGATTCTTGACCCCGTTTCTTGACCATGAAAAGCTCAACTTCAAAAGGTACAGAGACAAGGGAGTTTAACTACAGGGAGATAGACTGGGAACTTAGGCCTGGTGGCATGCTTGTTCAAAAGAGAGATGTTGGGGTTGGCTCTTCTGGGCCTATGATCAAGATCAAGGTCTCTCATGGCTCATGTCACTATGATACTGATGTCCCTGCTCAATCCACTTTTGGTAAACATCTGTCACTGAAATTAATTGTGCGTGTGATTTGCTTTATTTTGGTTTGATCCCATTGGATAAAATGCCAGGATCTTATTTTTCTCCTTCTGGGGTTTTACTTTGCTGTTCATTTCTTGAAAGTGGGATCAGAGACAAAACTGTGGTTGGTCCTAGTTTTTATTTTAATAATTAACGAGAATGATCTAGCCGTGATCGGCGATAGATTTTGTAGCTTTTTTATGTAATGTTGTTTTTTTTTTTCCTTCATTGAACAAGCCTTTTGGCTTTTATTTCTACTTTTTCAAGATGCAATGCATATTTGCCAAGGAACAAAAATTCGTACTTAAAAATTGATTTTGCTTAAGTTAACCTTACGGAGATGTACATTGATCATGATCATTTGCGTTCGTTTTCATTGTACGGTCCCTCTCATTCTTGCATGCAGTTTGATGGTTCTGAGGTTGTTCGAGTTTAGCTTGATTGTCTAATATTAGACTGCCCACTGGGTATAGGTTGCAACATTATTTTGTCCCTTATTCTGCATTCTGAAGTTGATCCTTAATTGCTGTATTTTGTTGAATTGAAGGGGATTTGAAAAAGGTTCTTGCCAATGAGACTGGCTTGGAGCCTCAAGAGCAGAGATTATTGTTTAGAGGCAAAGAAAGGGAGAATGATGAATATTTGCACATGGTAGGTGTAAAAGACATGTCAAAGGTGATACTTTTTGAGGATCCAGCTAGCAAAGAGAGGAAGCTCGAGGAGATGAAGAGAAATCAGGGTACGTTTGAAGCGTGTGAAGCTGTTGCCAGAGTGAGGGCAGAGGTTGATAAACTTTGCGAGAAGGTTAGCTTTCCATTGAGATACAAGTTAAAGCCTTTCTTGATGGCAATTAGGTAACTTGTTGGTTATCGATGTGCTAATGATTTCTTAGGTTGTTGCATTGGAGACAACATTTTGCAGTGGCACTGCGATTGCAGACAAAGAATTTGTTGTCTTGACAGAATTGCTTATGATACAGTTGCTTAAATTGGATTCAATTGAGGCTAATGGAGAAGCAAAAGTGCAGAGAAGGATTGAGGTTATTAATAACGCTGCCCTGCTTGCTAAATTTTTCCTTCGCTGATGTTCTGTGATTGTCTATCTTAGTTCGTTCAAAAGCAAGAGGGAAACTGTTTTGAACCTATAACTTGTTCCATGTCCCGAGTCAGAAATCAGTATTCGGTGTGGGTTTGATAGATGCTTGCTCTTTATGTGCACAAAAGCTTGAAGTGATCTATGCTATTCGTAAAACAATGCTGGAAAGTGGAATTAAATGGTTGAAAGACAGCATAGGATAAGTTGGAGCCTATGTTTGTCCTGATTAATGGGCTATTTCAACTGGGTTATAAATTTTCAGATATTGATTAATCATGCTTTCCCACTCCCACTAAATATAAAAGACAAAGAAGGAGAGTTGGAAAGTGTAAAGAGAATAGTGCATGCTGATGAATCAATTGTTGTGCCTCTGTTCTTGAAAAGAAAGGGTAAGCAAGAGGTCCTCTGATGTGATTATCCTTCTGGCATTTATGTACGAAAGAGTAGAGATTTTTTCATCCCTAATGGCCCTTTAATTATTTCCCATAAACACTACTTGACTCGTGTGGCCATCGCTTCACCATTACTTGCTATACCATAGGCTGCCAAGGTGATGACCCTGCTGTCCACTTTTTTTTTTTATTCGAGTCCTTGCATTATCGGGATCGCTCCTATTCGGTCCAAAACATGACTAATATGTTGTTCAGTGCAGTTCTGTGTCAAAATGATGATGTATAAATTCGAATTTTCATGTGCAGGTTCGTCGAATCCAGAGCTTTGTGGACACTCTTGACAATTTGAAAGTAAGAAACTCTAACCCCTTCAGCAATAGTAGCAGTGCAGTATCAGTGACTACCAAATGGGAGACATTTGCGTCTGGAGTTGGAAGCCTGAGTGCCCCAGTTCCAATACAATCTGCCACTAAAGTAACTCAGGACTGGGAGCTGTTTGACTAACCATGAGTTCTGTTCACGGGTTGGTTTTGTACAAATTCACAATGGATTGTGTATTCCCATAGGGCTTGAAACCCGTATTGTGTAGCATCTTATGCTCTTTTGGTCACCGAGTGCTGTTTTTGCCGAGAAATGGAGGGGCTTATTCGAACCGCTTCTATATCTGTACATATGGCTTTGCTTATAATAGATGAGCAACTTGTCTCGTCTCATCCGTTTGCCTTATTATACATGGATGAATTATGCTTGGGAAGCATTGCGGGAACCATCTTTAAGTTTTTGGTCTGAGACATGAAAACCATTTTCGAATGCACACCCAAAAGTCTCAAACAAAACCAACATGATCAGCCTTCATATATTTATATATTTTTGGGTAGAGCTAGAAACACCCCCACCCTATCCCATATCTACCCAGACTGCGGCTGCACTTTACCACCTTCGTTTTGGTTGAGTTTTGAAATCATCTTCTTGGACTCTGCACCTGCGTTTATCTGCAATACTTAGAGCGTGTTTGACAGTGTGGTTGAGGGTGCTTTTCAAATAACTTTTCGTACCAAAATGCATGCCAATGATGTTTTTTTATTTTTTAAAAATTATTTTTGATATCAGCACATCAAAACGATTTAAAATATAAAAATCATATTCAATTTTAATAAAAAAAATTCAAAAATTTTTAAAAACACAACCGCAGCCGCGTTCCCTGGAGTAAAAATGATGCCAGATTGCCGCTGCACACTTCAAAAGACTTTTCTTTTCTTTTTTTAAGAAAAATCACCTTGTTGATCACGTTTTCACAACATATTCTTACAGCAGAACCATAGCTTTATTTTAAAAAAAATTTTGAGCTTCGCGACAGAAGATAATCAGTGGTCTAAATGTTTCCTTTCTTATTGAGTAATGTCCACCCTTCCACCCTATACAAGTCTAGGCCTTCAAATCTCAATCTAACACGGCACAATTAAACATGCAATTTAAGTGCAGCTGCTTCTTCCAACCGTTACCCACCTGAAAGAATTGAGTAGGAGAAACAATTCCCCAATATTATTGCTACACAATAATATTATTCCAACCGTTACACGGAGCTTTCAGTTGATTTAACCTGCTAGAAATTAGAGAGCAAAGACCAGGACATTAAAATGATTTAATAATAATAATGTCAACAGAATTTCCTTTTCACTTTTCCTTTCTCTTTCTATGCCTATCTCTTTGTTTTCTTATGATTTTGTTTCTGATCAGAATAGCCGAATTTTTCTTTTCAAGGACGAGCCGGATAATATTATTGCTACACAAAAAAAAAGAGTGAGCTTAAATCCAGTTTTTTGGCTATAATTCATTAAATTTTTATCCAGCGGAGCGATAGCTTCTCCCATTTCACATGATCTTCATTATTGGACCTTTTTTTTGTTGAGAAATGAAATTGGGAATGGAATCCGTCGAAGGCAGGAACTGCAGGAGTTTAGTGTGCTCAGCACTTCTTTGACACCTTTAGCCCCTTAGCTATTCCCCTTCCCAAATTTCTACTAATGAGGTGTATGAAGATTGAACTTTCACGTCTCGTTGGCATAGAAGCTGCCCTTTAAATTGAGGGATTAGCAGGGAAAAGATATGCAAGTGAGTTGTCAATAATTTCCTATCCAATAGCAGCAGGTGGTTTTGTTCTCATTCCAGACTCGAAGTTTCAAACAGCAAAGGATTCATTTGCAATATTTACAGAAAGATTGTGCCTTTAAATCCTCTTCTAGTATTACCTTTAAGAAAACAAAAGAACCCGCATTGGTTGTAGTTGCTCTTATGTCATGAAATCAGCCTGCCATCACTCATGCTTGATTCATGGCTCTTCACATGTTCCATTTGAGTACTCTTCGACTGTGTGATTGTATGTTCCATTTGATAACCTGTTTGTGCCGGTTGAATTTGAATAAGAGGAGTATGCAGAAACAGGACTGCCTCGTGAGTACCGGTTCTGTGCTGCTGTGCTACTTCTTGTGGCCTTGACACGAGCCTTCCTACCCTGTATAGAAGACCAAAAGCATATCAATGATGTAAAACAGAAATCTAATACAAACCTCTTAAGCACAGAAGGCGTTTTCATAAAATGAAAATTGGAGAATTCTGGTAAGCAGAATACCAACTGATACTCGCCAGAATTTACACCCAACCATGACGTGGTTCTTACTGGGAAAAACAAAACTAGTTATCATCATAAAAAATGATAACACAGCCACGCATATTAACAGTCAAAGGTTCACCTTTCCCATGCACTTCTCCAAATGAGGAGCAAATCTCCCAGCCACGATCGGTCTCCCACAATTCATGCAATCAAACACTTCATTTGCAACACTTGGATGTGTTTGTCCAAATATGTCTACAACATACTTGCCATTGGTTTCACCGCTATTACTAGGATCAGCTACTGTAACACGAGCTTGTGCTGACAGCCTCAACTCTTCTTCCTCTTCCTCCAAATTGCGATCAAGACCCAACCTCGCTATCCGATGACACTCAGAGGCAACATCAACAATTATGGAATCAAGGAGCTCCCCAAAAAAATGGGATGAAAGCTGTAATCAAAACATTACAACCATGAAAAACACATACTAGAATTGTATATGAGCAAGCACATCAAAAGAGCATACATGAGAAGAGAAAAATAAGAGCTTGAGTGACAGGTCATAGAGGGTTCAATTCCGAAGGGGAACAAATGAGTCATGACTCATAAGCAAAGAGGAAATAGAGCAGAAGCAACTTTAGGTAATAAATCTGCAGCTCTTTATTTACCTAACTAGTTCTCCATGGAGAATGGCAGAGATTCAACTTACACCATAAGTTTCTTCCTTCCTTCCTTCCCTTAAATAGGTTTTAACTTGAAATCATTTTTTTTCAAAAAAGAGTAATGCTATGCAGAGTTTAATTGCAATCATGATAGTGAATGTATTACATATGCCTCTACGGTCTCACATTGACACCTGATCGCATGTGTTAACAATAACACATCTCTATCAGCAGAGACTGCGCAGAATTTCTCTTCAAAAAGGAAAAAAAAAAAAAACACGCAATGATCGAATCCCATCAATAATAACACACGACCTTTGACAACAATATTTTATATTTAACAAGAAATCATAAATATTATCAATGGTAGATTACTTAGACATTATAAAACTACTGATAACAGAATGGTAACAAAATCGTATAATTTTTTCAAGAAAATGAATACCTGAGTATGAGGAGACATGTTATCCTCGTTGGGCACTGACATGGACCTTTATGACACAAAAACTGCACTACCTGGCAAAATAGAATACAAAATCATCTAATCCTAGATTCTTCACGACAGATCTAAAGGATCAAACTTTTAAAAAAAATCGCAATAGTCCACTCCAAATTAAAGTTTATCACTCCCAGATTTTAGATTGGATTAAGTAACTCGATTAATCAGCTAAAAACCTGGAAACCCACAATAAAAATTAAAGTTACAATGGACAAATCAATGTATGACATGGGATTGAAATGGCTCACTTACAGATTGAAACGACGTCGTCTTTACGAAGAGAGGGAGGTATTTTGCTAGTGCCTTCTCTTGTCAGTTTCGGTTTTGATTTGCAAGGAAAGTGAAGTTAGTGGGGATCTTCTACTTCGCGCGACCCACAAAGAACCAATAGCGGCTCGCCACTGTTTATGAAATAAGATTTTGGACGTAATTACAGATATATCCCTGTTCGCTAGCATTAGACATAAATATATAATCGTCCCTCAGAGTTTTGGCAATTACAATAACAGTCTAATCTCATCTCATCCGTACAGTTCAGTTTCAGACTCGGAACCAGTCCAGTACGGGAAAAGATCAACCTTACACACGTGCAACTTAAACGGATCGTCGTAAAGTCCAATTATTTTTGTATGGTTTAATTTCGATCGAATCAGATGCTAAACTTGATCAAATTTAGTTTGGGTGAGATGGATGCTTGGATCCTTCATGTATCTGTTTTTTTTTTTTTTTTTTTTTTTAACTCTGTATAGGATTTTTAACTCTGTATAGGATGCGAAAGTCCATAATCCTTAGGTTCATTTACAGACGTTCGAGCCCGTTAGAATCAGATGTAGAATTGGCTGTGGAGGCCATTAATGGCGGACTAGCTAGCACGGGTTCCTTGGAAAGTAGTTGTGATCGCTGCAGATACCAAGCTCATCTTCGAAACTGTTAATTGTTGTAGGTTTTTATTATGTGCCTAGAGCAGCAGAGGTTGCACAGAATTGTACTTGTCTTGCTTAGATTTCACGTCTTATGGGATGCTCCAATCAAATTTCAAAGCTAATTTTTATTTAATTAGGTGATAATTAAAATAAATGTTAGTAAAAGTTTAAAGAATCTAAATTCTAAAAAAGAAAATGTATTTTTTTAGGTAAAAGTTGTATTTATTATTTACACTTTATTTTTATCCTGATAAAGGATATTTTTTTTTAACAATGTAGTTTTTTAATAAAAAAAATTAAGATAATTAAAATAAAAACTTGCAAGAATTTCAATAATTTAAATTAAGGACGAAGAAGTTTTATTTGACACACGAACTGACTTTTTTGTGGCTGAAAAGTTGTCGGCCGGATTGCTTCCTATATTCTCTCCCTTTCTATGTTACTTTCTCTCTTATCTCTCAAAATTCAAAGTCTGTAAAATTAGTAAAAATAAAGTTTGAGGACTAAAATATAAAATTGTATAAATCAAATATGAAAAAACCAAAACCTTTAAGGATTAAATTGTACTTTCATACGCAAAAAAATGGATTGCTTCTTTTCACAATATTTATTTCATGGTGAACAATATAAAACACTACGATTCCCCCAAATCTTTCTGTTTTGTTTATAATAATTAGCAATACGTGCTTAGATGAGCGACCCTTCAACCTTGGAGTCTATTCTGTACAGAGATTCAGTTTCAGAGTTAAAGCAAACTAGCAATATATATAGACTTCGATGGTCATCTCGAATTTTGTCCCTCGTAGTTACCACTTTTGGATACAATAATGCTGATTTTTTTTATTTATATGGATGTTTATATTAACTTGTTCGTATCTCAATTAATTTTTCAGGTCCTGAAGTTAATGATCATATAAACCTTTAGTAATCTTGATATTTGAGGATTTTTAGTAATTCCAAGATTTGTAGATGAAAATTGAGTTATACTCCTCGTAATTATTTAGCATGAATGCATAAACATAGAAAAACCAGCAAGGGCAAAATATAAAAACAAAATAATTATAATGTACTTGCTGAAGAATTTTAGATGAAAATAGAAAACTTACAACAAAATTGATTCTACGATCATAACCGAACCTATAAAGCTTTAGAATTAGAAAGTAAACAGGATAAAAGGAGAGCTAAGGAGAGCAAAAGGACATCAAAACAAAGAAAAAAGACTTGCTATTTTTCCCTGTTCTGTTCTGAACAGTCCCCGTTCATATTTACACAAGGAACCTAGGCTGTCAAAATTACTTCTGATTTAATATAATTGATTCTATAATTTTTTAATAATAAAAAATGTTTAAGATATTAAACATGTGTTAAAAATGGTTTAGACATTAATCTAGATATTTAAAACTTTAATCTTGAGAAACTAATCATATAAGTATTGAATTTAACAGATTCAGTGAAGCTAGACATGCAATTATTCATGAGCAGTCAACAAACAATTTTCTGAATTTAAATATTATTTTATAATTAATCCAAACCCAAGCCTAAGCAACCTAGAGCCTCTCAGCTTTGGTGTCACATGAATCTAATTTTAATTTTTCAAGCTATGACTATATAAGCCACTTAAAAGAGTTGTAATCTTTCTATATAAAATACAATAACTTTTTGGTTTTAAAATTATATGTGATTTTCTAAGATTAATTTCTCATTAATTCATAATATATAAGTTCTAAACATATTCACGTTTTATGTGAAAAAACATGTCAAAAAATATTTTTTTAATAAAATCTTAACATCAAATATAAGTAGAATAGTACATATTTATTTTGACTTTAAATATACTTATTAATCATGTTTTTAAACCAATTTTTCAAAATCTGAATGTCATTATACCTTTACAAGGCCTCCAAAGTCATCGACCTATATTTTTTCCAAGTGAAGTTTTTTTTTTTTTATAATTTTTTTCTCCGTGAAGTTGATCATTTTATGTTAAAAAAAATTGTGGAAGTTGGCTACTTCTCACGGGAATCCACAACTAAGGCTCGGCAGTCCATACTTCGCAATGGAAGTCCACACCTGACAATGGGATCCCACGCCTTATCCTTGGAAGACCACACCCTCCCTTTCATTTGATGATTTCTTCGCCATGGAAATCCACATCTAACAATGGGATCTCACACCTTATCCTTGGAAGACCATACGCTCCCTTTCTTCTGGTGATTTCTTCGCAGCGGACAATGGGATCCCACGCCTTATCCTTGGAAGTCCACATCTGACAAGAATTTTCCACACTTCACACGATATAGAACCCACTTGGAGAAAGTCTATATTTTTTTATGTGATACATTTTAGAAAAAACTTGTATAGAAATCGTGTAGATTACACGTATGTTAATATAGTATGCGCCAAGGACTTTAGATTGTCTTGAATCTGAGTTGTTGCTATGTGATCCTTGAATCTGACTTTCAAGAAGATATTTGGTAAGTTGTACTGAATGTTGCTGTTCCACCTACAATTCTCTTCGATTCTTGATATTCAGACCCTTATACGTCAAGATTGGTGTTATTCCATTAATCTATGTTTCTCGTGAAGCAAATGTTTATGCTGATTATTTTGCCAGATCTCCTTCTTGCTATCTTTGCATATGCTTCTGGTGTTGCTCGGTCAATAGTTTGGTTTCTTTTATTTTATTTTCTATACCCAAAAATCGAAAAAAGAGAGTGAAACTATTAAACCGAAATGTCCATATCCAGGTACCGAACGAACTAACATGTATAAATTACAGCCAGTAGAATCGCATCTTAAAAGCCAGCGGTCCAGTCCATCTCAACATTATCATCCCTTTGAAAAAAAAATATCAAAACGTTTTAGCTCACAAAATGATGACTTATGGGGTTTGCGTCATCTCTTGCAAATGCGGTTCACAAATTCCCTCGAGTTTTCAATCAGCGGTCCATTTTTCGCACCGACCGCACTCCATTTGATACGTGGTGTGCGAACTCAAGTGTAGATTGTATTCTTTCACGCCCGGACATGATATCATGTGATTCGCTGAACCCGGGCTGTCCAGCCCGACAAAATAACAATCCTAGGTGAAAGGTTCTTTGTAATCCCTTATAGACTCAACACTGAACCAATCACACATATCTTGAAGCCTACCGCTGAACCCAAAGTGTTATTTTGGGGTAAAAAATGGTATGCTTGTAACCAACCATGAAGATAGAGCATGCATACGTTAAATGAAGGCAAGTTTTTTTAGTTATGTATCCTTTTTGTTATCATCATCAATAGTATACAAAAGCTAGAACCCAAGTAGTTCTTACATTGGCCCATTATTACTTTAGATCTATGTCTTTAAGCAGTCCAGAATTAGAATTATAGATAACAAGCACATTAATTACTCTACTCTCTCGTTTGCATGGACACACAAATACAGGTTCAAGACTATATATAATAAGCTCGGGTTATACCCTGTCCACACTATCCATGCGGTGAAATTCAAGGCGAGGTGAGACTCATAAGAAATACAAGCCTAAAGTCTTATGTGACATAGAGCGCATCCGGGCAACTAGAGCTCAAGTGTAGATTGTATTCTTTCATGTTTGGACATGTCATGTAATTCACTATTTCACTGGATCTAGAGTAGACAATTCAACCTTAGTGTAAGCCTGGATGATCTAATAGGGATATTCATCTTCAAATTGGACATGGAGAGAAAAAATAGACTATATATAATAATCTCGGGTTTGAGGGGAATTTTTTTTAATGTTTTTAGATTATTTTAATGATTAATATTAAAATTAATTTTTAAAAACGAAAAAATATATATTATTTTAATATATTTTTAAATAAAAACACTTTAATTCAAACTTATGCTGCCGCAAAAATTCATTAATTGCTAAAAATTGTTCAAAAATTAATTGGGTTTTGAAAATCAATCTGTTTAGGTGGCTGGAGTCGGGTTGAAGCTGCTGGATGGAAGTGCACAGTGGTGCTGTCAGCTGCTTGGTTGGTTCCGTTGGTGGGTGTCGGGTTGATGAGATGAGGCTGATGTCGAGTGCTGGGTTGGTTTTGTTGGGAGGGGCTGGTCTGGTTTTGTTGGGCAATCGCGGTGGAGGTGGTGGCGTCGGATGGTGAGGGAAAAGGGTGGAGACTAGTGGCTGCCGGCGGTTTTGGTGATGAGTGTGATGGGTTTCGGCCAAAATAGAGAGGAATGGGGTTGTTGATTTCGGTTGCCATTGGGTTGAGGAGGATAGCTGCTGCCAGAGGGATTTGTTACGGGCGGGTGCTTCTGCTGTCAGTTGCCATGTCCGTGGAGAAGAAGGGTGTTGACTATATGGGTGGTAGAAGCCGAGAGAGAGGGCTGTCATTTTGGTTGAAAATGGAAGGATGGAGCGGCGAGGAGGAGAAACCTTGGGGCTGGTCTTGGCGTGGTTGACGCTGGTGTGGTGGCTGGTCTACCGTGACAGCGGTTTATGGGCTGTGATGGTGAAGTGTGAGGTTATGGCCGGCGATGATAAAAAAAAAAATGTGGAGAATTTTCTTAGTCTTTTGGGAGAAGGGATAGACCAGGGGGGGTTTGGGAATTTTTAGTTTTTTAAAGAAAAAATGGGAGAGAGAGGTCACGGGTTGTACTTTTTACTTGTTTTGGGGAGTGAGGAAGGATGTCGAGATGGGTTTCCTGCCTTGGCAGCACTGTTGCTGGTCGAGAGGGTGCTGTTGGGAGAGACGATGGTCTTGGCCGGTCGAGAGGGCGGGGGACGGTTCTTTTGTTTTCAACGGTCATTATAAATTAAAATAATAAAATACAATTATTTTAAATATATAAATTTAACCATAATAAATATTAATAATAAAATAATATTTTATATTTTATTTTGTTTCATACACCTTTACCAATAAAATATTTAGACAAGTATTTTATTTTTATTTTATGTTAACTCTTCTTGTATATAACATTGTTATATTTTAAAATTATAATAATTATTATTTTAATTTGAGATAACAATCAACGTCACTCACTTATAACTGGGGTTTTATTTTAAATTAATCATTTAAATTAAATTTTAAAATTATAATAATTATTATTTTTATTATCACATTGATTTGAGTCAATTTTATTTGTGACAAGTAACCTGAATTTTATTTAGAATTAACTTGAGTTGAGTTTTAAAATTATAATAATTATTATTTTTATTAATATATATCTTAGTTAGATAATTTTAAATTAAAAAACTTTTACATAAATATTTTAAAAATAAAAATATTATCTTTTGGGATAAGTTTTTTATGTATTTTTTTTTTTAAAAATATAAAAATTTATTTTAAAATTATATAATAAATAAATTTATTTTTATTACAACAAACAAATGTGTTTTTCCAATTATATTATTTAATGTACTGTAATATTGTCAGTGCATTTAATACACCGGATATGGTGCACCATATTCAATGCACTGACTCGCTTCCAATTTTCTTGTCCATGTTTGGGGGCGTATTTTCCTCTTGTCTCTTCCCCATTTTTGCAGTCCCTCTTTACCTAAATATATATATTTTTTTAATTTCTGATTTGTTTAACTAAAACTTGTAAACTTAGTGGTTATATTTTTGGTTTATTTTTTAAAGTTATTAGTTGGAGTATATAAATTTTAAAATCATTAAAAATTTATATTGTGTTAATTTTAAGATTAGTTAAGATACTAAAAACTAACTCAAATACTCACTATTAAAAAAAAAATAGGCAAAAAGGTTGAAAATTACAAGATATCTGAAAATTATGTGAATAACGTTGAAAATACTCTTTTTTTTTGGTGAATTTTTTGTATTTTTTTAATTTGTGGGAATATATTGAAAAATTAGAGCCAAAATCTAGTGATTGCACATTAAACAAGGGCACGCTTTTTGGCCACAGATCCCATAAAAAATTGTCATATTATGGCACAGAACCCATAAAACCTAGATCTTAAATAGTTTTTGCACTGATCCTTTGTTACTTTGGATTCATATCTCCACGTAGTCTAGAATCATAGATGACAAACACACTAATCACTCTACCATCCATTTCTATGTATACACCCATATGGGTTCAAGGCTGCATAAACAGCCTTGAACACAAGGGAAGTCACCTCTACTCAGATTTTTTCTTCAATTTTCTCCATTATAAGTGATAATTTGAAGAAAGAAGGGCCGTTTAAGTCCAAATTAACCTTTCAATCAATATGACATGTCGAAGAAATTAGAGAAAATCTGTGATAATATTCATACAGATTTGAAAGACCGGTGGGAGTGTCCTCTCTCAAATTTGGATTATTTCCATGACAAGGAACAACCCACCTGTCCACGTTTAGTAGTTTTTGTGTTTTTTTTTTCCATGGTTTTCCACTGAAAAATACTATGTTGATTTCATTTCACCAACCTAAAGTATGGTTCATTCTGCGAAGAGATTATCAATCCAAAATACCTGAAAGGCACAAGTCCATACTGTCATACCCTGAAATTACACGTTTTGGTTCTCTCTCTTCAATTGAAAAAATAAAAGTTAAGTGGAAAGGCGACACAAGACATCTCGGTGGGCATTTTTTAAATCTCTTTCTCGGGTTGAAAAAAATGCTAAAAAAATCCCCATATAATTCCCATCTTAGCTTGTGGGAAAATGTAGAAATTTTCATGAACCCGCACCAGTAACTGTATGGGGCTTGAGCTAGACTTTGGACCAATTTACCAGTCACTGCTGTCCATAACTTGTTGAAAGCTCTGGGCATCGTGGATTTATCCGGGACCATAAAACATGGCGTATACAATGACAAGTCACACGTCGAATTTCCTATCCGGAACTCACCAAGACAGTGAGAGGATGTGAGAAAAATAATTGACACCGTGTCAATTACAATTACCACCCTCTTCAAGGAATTCCCGTGGGAGAAAAGAACAAAACCAGTTCAGAAGAGATCTATTTATGGCATTAGTCAAATTGTAGAAAACAAATCAAGTTTCCTTACATATATAGTTGGACTTGCAACAGAGTCATCCATTTCATATATTCCCTGCAAAATGAAGAAATCATTACTGCAAGCAGATATGAAAACTACATGGATATCCCCAAAGCCACAAACCTCATCATCACCTGCTGGCGCCATGGTTACAACGTATACACCACCACAACAAGGAACGCCTCTTTATTTTCATGATAAGCATTTTGGCTTGCATGGTGAAATCTTGATGTTTGTTGTTGTTGGCATCTTCTTTATCTTCCTTATATCACTTGTACTCGTTCCTTGTCTCAAGCGAGCTGGTAGGACTCCCGAATCAGAGGATGATTAAGACTGATCCACCATGCAGGGAAAAGGTTTAACTTTTTATAGCTATGGAAACGGAGGGATGGTGTTGCACAAGATCGAGTTTCACTGCACTGCAAGTGATCATGAGATTATGAAGGATCGATGGACAAGTAACTCCCCGAGAAATATCCTTGAGGAATATCGCTAACTTGTGGCTGTGAGTTGTAGTTAATTTTATATACATTGTTTGCATACATGCATGTCCTGATTGAATCAGTATATATATTTTTTAGCTGAAGCTTTTTGGTTTTTGTATTAAACAATCAGAGAGCACCCACTTCGTGCAAAACTGTAATAAATTTAGGTATGGTACTGCCTCCAATTTCTCCATCTCAGAACCACTCTTCAGCAAAACCATATAACTGCATAAATTGTGCTTCTTATGATCGATCTGTCTCATAACTTGAGCCAAGACTGCAAGTGAAAATAGGGAAAACAGACGGGACAGGATTGATCAGAAAGCCAAGCGCACCACAGACATCTCCAGAAGCAATTACTTTTCATTTAATTCCATTTTAGGGATGGCAGCGGAGATTGGTCGTCGGGGTGGTATAGCTCTGTGCCTGTTTGTCAATTTATCGGATCGGGTCAGTATCATATTTTTCTTATTGGATAATCATGGGGCAGGTCGTATATATAATTAATTTCCACATGGTATTTTCCTTTAAATTAAATAGTACTGAAACAATTATTATACAACTATCTATACAATATTTAAACTATGAGACTTTTCTCAGATGTGGTTGTTGAACAGTTCAACTTGAACTGCTATGTTTATATTTGAGATTTTATACTTTGCGCACTCACGCATTTTGAAATATTGCTCCGAAAATGTTGTGTTGTTTCATTTTAATTAAAATATCATGTCAAAAAAAAAATTAAAACACTTTTAATATTTTATTTTTTCTGAAATATCATACTCCTCATAAAGGTTTTATTCTTTCATTTTAGTTAACTGTGCTGTTTTACATGGTTATTAATTATATATAATATTTAAAACACCATGTCAAAATAAAAATAAAACTGAGACACCTTTCACAAAAAAAAATTCATGAACCATTACACTCTTTTGGAAGTTTGTGTTGTTTCACATAATAATAAATTATATTTAATTAAAAAGTCATGTCACACAAAAATAAAATCAAGGAGACATTTTTAATATTTTTTTCTTAAACCATTATGCTTCTCATAAAAATTATGTTATTTCATCTTAATCAAAATGTTGTTTCGGATGTTTAATTAATTAAAATGTCATGTCAGCAAAAATAAAATTAATTAAGTGATCACTTGTATTTAATTAAAATATCATTGTCAAAACAAAAACAAAATTGAGGAAGGCATCTTTAATGCTCTCTTTTTTTGCCTAACTTTGTACTCCTTGGAAACAATATATATGTTGTTCCATGTATATAGATCAATTTATTATTTCACAGGTATTATTAAATTCTAATAATTAAAAACATTTAATAGAATAAATTAACATCTATAGTCACAGTGTATTAATAAAACATCTATAATTTAATAACCAGCCAAAAAGCCAAGCAGGTCAAGTGTTTCCTCGATGTGTGTATCATGTGGGTGTTATCATCCAGCTTCATATTCAGTAGGTTCACATAAATTAACAAATGACTTCCAGAAGATCTCCCTCGCTAGAAGGACAAGGGTCCAAGAGATCACCTCAATATGAATTTGAAATTATAATTTTTTTATTTTATTAATTTAAATATCCAAATTATTTTATACATTCCTCAACTAATCTCATAAATTCTAAAGTTAATTGAGTTATATACATAATTTTATAATTTTAAAGGATTTGTTATTATATTATTAAAAGTAAAGGAAATTGAACGAGTCTAAAATTTATTTTTTAAGATATACTAGTTGTATTCATGTTTTTTTTTAATTTAAATAAAATTAATATATATATACACACACACACTCGCGGGCGCGTGATTTTTTATGTAGTGTATTGAACAAATATTACCTGTATAAAACTGTAAAGTGAACATTAAGAGAATCTATTTAAAAGTATATATGAAATAGATATGACGAGATATAATTTAAAAGGGTAATGGCTATGAGTCATAGTTTTTGAGTTTTTTTTTTTTTTTCCATTTAACTAGAATCAACTTCCATCCCTCTTTTTTTTTTTTTTAGTATCGTGGAAATTGTAATAATTTTTTAATATTTCAAGCATCAATCAAATTATATTTTCTTTATTAAAAAAATATTTTTTTAAGAAAATATAAACAATCAAGTAGAAAAAAATAAAAGTAAAAATACTTAATTATCAATAATTTTTTAGGGGCCCGGCACCTGCAAGAAATTTTATTTTTCAAGCCTCTATTCTACAAGTTGTAATTTTAGCCCTAAAACTAGAAGATTTTAAATTTTGCCCTCTCTAAATTTCTTTCCTTAATTTAGCCCCCTATCTAAAATTCTAACTCCGCCCCTAAATATAACAATGATGATAACATAAAATACATGAATTTTGATGAAAACACTTTATTGGAAAATATTTAAAAATTCACATTCTTGAATATAAAGAAGTTTAGATACTCAAATAAAAAAAATTAAAAGTTCATGGACTGAAAATGTCATTAAACCTTATAAAATTAAAATAAAATTAATTCAAGGAGACGAGCAAGAACGCGCATGCATATATATATATATATATATATATATATATATATATATATATATATATATATTAATCAAATAACAATGAGTAAAAAAATCAAAAAATCAATTAAACCGAGAAAACCAGAAAAAAAAATAATTGAAAAACTAAATCATAAAAAAAACCGATTAGAATTTTGAAAAAATCAATCGGTTCGGTTTTATAAGCCTGAAACCTAAAAAACCGAACCGAACCCAAAATCGAGCCAAACTGGAAAAAAACCCGATCCAAACCGGAAAAAATTGAGCCAAATTGGTTTGAACCGGTTTTTGTTATAAAAACAGAACCGAACCGAAACCGGTCGGTTTGAACAGATTTTAGTTTTTTTTAAAATATTATTTTTTTGGTTTGGTTATTTTTTTTAATAAAAATTGAATCGAACCGAAAATAATAACCCTTAATAACCAAGTATTATATTATAGATGAGTGGGTAGCTGGAATATTGAATTTATCAGTAATAAATGAATTTGGATTTATAAAATTAAAATCCGTTTTATAATTATACTAACGATCAAACTGAAATCCAGATGATCCGTCACCGAAACTTCTCACACCAATAGAAAATGGAGTGCGTTGTGAAATGGTATTCACAATCACACTTCACCATTGTGCTTGGAGAGTAGCCCCAAAACAGAGAAAAAAGAAAAAGAAATCAGAGGATATTACGGGCCTTGGTAGTGGAAAATGCCGAAAACTTACAAAGCCACTGGGCCTAGAAGATGGTGCTCCCCGCCACGGGAGTGATGGCAAGTGACAGTGACACCCTCAAAACAACCACACAACTCGAATATACAGGATACGGACATGAGATTGAATTTCAACTTATTTTTATTACATTTTATTTTTTAAAAATTTTTATTTATTAATTTTAAATTATTTTAATATGCTAATATTAAAAATATTTTTTTTAAAAAAATAATATTTTAATACAATGCTTTAAAAAGCAACTGAACACATCCATATACAGCAACCCCTAGGCCATATACAGCAACCACACAGGGAATCCAACAAAACAAGGTTTTGTCACCTTCTTGGTTGCAACAAGGTTTGGGTAAATCATTTACCCAAACGTTGCAACTGAGTTCCCCTTTACACATGACGAAACCTAGATGCCACTAACCTCACCAGCCATGGCTCCAAGAGACCCACCATCACCGCCCCCAAGAAGAAGCTATTCTCCTCAATTGATAGACTATGGGCCTCGGAATCATTAAACTTTATTTAGTTTGATAGATCAACTGCTGACCGTTTATTTATAACCTAGTCTATACTAGGTTTTAAATTACTAGTCTATACTAGATTTTAAATTAATAAAAGAGATGATAAGTCAACTAACAATATACAATTAACAGGTTAAAAACCTATTTTGACTTTTAATTTTTTTTCTTTCAAAATAATGTTTTATTCTTCTATAAAAAAACTCTTTAAATGAAAATATTTTAAATTAAATTTAATTAACTCATACAACCGGTAACCTAGAACACCAGTAGAGTTTAATAACTTTAGCGTGCCTTACATTTCTCTAAGGCAGTGTCCTGTTGCTATCCAGATATGAAATGGATAAAATAAAATAATACAAAAAAAATAAGTAACTGGTTGGAAATGTAGTGTAGAACATGTTTTTAAAAATTTTAATTTTTTTATTCAAAATAATTTTTTATATATTTTCAGATCATTTTAATATTTAAAAATTAAAATTAATTTTTTTATTTTAATATATTTTTAAATAAAAAATATTTTAATAATTATATTTTTAAATAAAATAATCTTCTTCGTATCTTATTTGATTGATTGATGACAAGACAGTACAAAGTTGTTACTATTGTATTGTTTTGTTTTTATATAATATGTATATTTTACTAATTTAATAATTCTCAAAGATTTTTTTTCATGCCATGCAAAAATAAATAAACAAATAAAATAAATATTAATTTGGTAATTAATATTTTTTTAATACATTATAATAATTTTAATATATTGATATTAAAAATAAAAAAAATAAAAAAATAATTTAAAATACTTTCAAGTAAAAAATACAAAGCAACAAGGCCTATCAAAAAATATAAGCATAGCAACAGCACTCAAACCCCTGAAAGCACCAAATTAGCATTTATAGAATCATTAAGTTGAGGTCATAGTTAGTTTATAGATGGGTGTGTTTGTTTAGATTTAATTTTTGTGTTTGTAGTGTAAAAAACGCGATTAGGTGTTTGGTAATACATTAAATTGCGTTTTATATAATAGAACCCGTCAAAAAATTAAGTTTGAAATATAGTTTTTATGAAACAGTTTTTACATGTTTTTTTAACCGAGTTTCGTAAAACTCTATTTATTTTTGCGTTTCAAAAACACTTTTTTCAAAATTTCAAAATTTTTTATTTTTTTCTTTACTTCAAATTATTTTTTTTGTATTTTCATATTTATTTTAATGCGCTGATATCAAAAATAATTTTTTAAAAATTAAAAAAATTATTTTAATACATTTTTAAGTAAAAAACACTTTTGAAAAGCAACCACAACTAAACTTTTTATACATGTTTTTTGCTCCACATAAACCTCAACCATAATTTTTACCAAACACGTATTAACTAACTACATCTAATCATACTTTTTTTAATCATACTTTTTTTAAAACCACAACCACAAAAGCTACCTAAAAAACAAACACACTCCGCAGAGATCTTTTGTTTACGCAGTTGCGGCAATTTTTAAAGCAAACCGCGTAAACCATACGTTTGGTAACATTAAAACTCAAATTGCTATGTATGTGGGGCCCGTTGAAACCGCCAGTTCATCAAAAGCAGCTCTCCACTGCTTCTCATGTGACCGCATCTATGCCAGGTGAATTAATTCACCTGGACACTGTTCACTTCTTGAAGTGAACAATGACTCAACTGTTCATTGGACCTCGTTCGACTCGGTATTTTTTTTAAAATTGTGTTTTACTAGAAAAACTAGTGTTTAATATTATTCAATAACACTACAGGACATCACATGATGACGTAGTATTTACGAAATTTGATCGCAATTTTAATTTTGTTTCTAATAATATTTTACCTGATTTTATTACACGCTCAAAATACCATGAAAACTATAATCCTTATCGGATGAATTTCATATATGATAAAATTATAGATAAGTTAACGGAATAATAAAAAATATTTCATATAAAGTATTATTTATTTAATGAAATAATAATGAAATAATAGTGGTAGTTAAATCTATAATATTTAAATTAAAAACCATCAATATTAATATATACATTTTTAGTTATTTTATAACCTCAATTTAAAAAATATTAGTAACACAAGAGTTTCAAATTAAAGGCTTCACGTTCAAATTATCAGTCAGCTCCATTTAAGAAAAAAAATAAATTAAAAAACAGTGAAATCAGGTCTCTACCAGGAATCTCTAGTCCATAGGATAAGCGAACAGGACCCCGTACAAGCACTGAGTTCAGCGCTGATTAGGTGAGGACTCAATTCAGGAAGCTGTCCCTTTTCACTTGGTTAGCCGTGGGGCTCATAAGATGTATTAGCACATGCTTAATATATTAAGCATGGATTGACCAAAGATAAGAATGCTAGCTCACAAGCAAACAGCAATTCTTGACATCAGAAAACAAGGTTCCCCAACAATATAGAAGTTAGGGTAACTGTTAGGTTATCATCAAGCTCTGTACTTATGGGGAGTGATTCCACAAAGGCCGAGGCAAGAGAGACAACCAAGAAACCTAATAACATCTCCCAGCTTTTCTGAACATATCCGAACGAGGCGAAATAATACATAAACCTGTCACCATATTAACTGATCACTAACCAACCTTCTACATTATGCATCAGCTCAAACAGCATCAACAAAGTTATGACATGAGATTATGTAAGAGTAAGACTTACCCAACAGAAGCCACGAAACCAGCCAGGGCCATTGCAACACTACCAGCTATAGACTTGTTTTTGTTGTATGGGATTTTCTGCCTTCCAAAGCGCCTTCCCACAATGTCTGCCATCCCTGATTAAAAAAGGACGAAAAAAAGGCAGTTATTAGGCACAGTACAAAAAGAAAGTCTCAAGCATGCCTGTTCTTCCATGTACTGAAACTTAAATCAGTGAGCAGTCAAGTTATACGTTAAAGTAAAGAATGTATATTACTCAATTAAAAAATACCATCTCCAGCACACAGGTTGCATATTGCTGCAATTGCAACCGGGGAAGTCCTCCAATAGATAGCACAAGCCCCAGTAATTGTCAAGGCATAGTACAGCGGTCCTTTAAGAAGTTCCCTGATGAATGGAGGAAAGATGAGGTGGTCAAATTGAGAAGTATCATAAAGAAACAATCAAAGAATATCATGATGTGTCAAACTCCAAAAAAGTAATGGATCGCTTAGAAAACAAGAAGTGTTTGTTCAGAAACCTTTATCTAAGAAAAATAAGCGCCAACCTAGAAGTTATCTTCACAACAAAACAACTCACTTAAAAAATATGTACAGTAAGTATCCCGTCTAATCCACCAAATCAAATAAAATCTTGAGGAACAAATTAGGAGTAAATTGCGCAGCTGAATCAGTTCAAAACAAAAGGGATCTTTCAGGGAGGGATCAATGATGAGAAGGGAGCCTTCAAGACATTTAACACAGGGAGGCTTCATGAATTTTACATCCAGAGCTGAAAGTTATAACCTGCGGTCTCCAAATCTGCTCATTGATTTCACCGTAGCTTCATCTTTCCACATTCCAGATCCAATAAGAAGCATTCGTATTATGTTAACACCAGCAGTAGAAGCTGCTAAAAGTGCTCCCCGACGCCCAGAACTACAATAATTTGTAATAGCTGTTTAAGGGGACAGATTTATAACAATATTATGCCAAGCTTCTCTAGTCATAAGATTACCTGAAAATTGGCCAACACAGCATAAAAACTAACCCGATGCTTATATGCACGAGCTTCCTATTCAGTTTCTAAACAAAGAAAAGAAAAAGGACAATCAACCCCTAATTAGCTGAACACGATAGGAGATTTCATAGGAGAAGATTGATATTTCACGTCCCATTTTAAGAAACAAGGTATGACTCATAGACAAAATCTCCTATGAAGCAAATAATAATGAATATCATCTCATGGAATCCATCAAAACTCATGGAATGCATCAAAAGGCAGAAATTAACATCGATATTGCATGTAAATTCCCAGTAGTCGTTATACAAGCTTGTTAATCAAAATAGAGTGCAAAAAATCAGGTGTTTATCCTAAAACTAAAGCAAAAAAAAAAAAAACCTGGTCAAGCCCATGTTTTGCGGTTTCTTTCCATAGTTGCAGAAACGCGAAAATAACAACGGCCGACACAACAGCCGAGCAAAGATCGGAGACAACTGGGTTACTACCAGTCCACATTGCAGCAGCCCACAGTATTTTGCTTGTCTTTGTCAACGTTTTAAGGCCTAATTAACAACAAAAAATTTGGTTTTTGTTTGTTTTCCGGAAGGGTAGCCTTTTCAACCTAGACCGTTTTATTTAAATTGTTTTTTATTAGAGATATATTAAAATAATTATTTTTATAAAAATAAACCAAAACAATCTAAAAACAAATATAAAAACAATTAATTTAAAATCAAAAGAATAAACGTTGTTTTAAATACAGCTGTACGACATTGACAGCACGATGGAGTGAGGGAGTGACCTGGTCGAAGACGTGTCGTTTTGTAGTTTCTGCAAAGAAACGAAGGATTGAGAGAGCGATGGTACCGGATAAACCAGTGGCTATTAAATCGGAGACGACGGGATTCGGATGAAGCATAGCTACTGCTGCTATCTTTGTTGCTGGATCCCCTCTAGATCTCCTCAATGATGTTTGAAATCCGACCTCAAATCTAGTAGTACAACCATTATTGATTCTTTGACAAGGAGCGAGAATGAAAGTGGGCTTCAAGTTAGAGAGAGGTCTGCTGTGAGGGTAATATCGAAGAGAGGGAGGGGAGGCGTGGAAGGAGCAGCTCAGTTTACTCGAGCACATTTTGATTTTGTTTCGGTTGTTCGCGCAAATAATTTCAACGAATAGTCATGCGCGCTTGGCCAAAATCGTTATGCCGTTTGGAGAGACAACAAACAGCACTGTTAATTCCTTAAATTGTTAGACTCGCCCTTAGCTGTATACACCTGTAAATGGAAGTGGCATTTCAATTTTCATGCATTTGAGATCGGAATATCTTTGTAGTAACTTCTCCCCTCACGATTGACATCGAACTAATTTTTTGTTATTCTTTTTTTTCCCCCCTTCTGTTTGATATCTTTGTGTGTTATTCCACAATAATTTTGATTACCACCCGAATACTACAATTTTGTAATTATAGTGGTAGCTTTTTCTTCTTTTTTTATTTAAAAATAATTTTTTAATATTTTTAATTATTTTAACATGTTATTATTAAAAATAAAAATATTATTTTTTAAGAAATAACCATTATTCCATTTCTCTCACATTTATTATTTTGAAAAACTTGTTTCAAGTTAAATTTTAATCTAAATTAATACTTTTTTTAAAATTTTATTGTTAAAAAAACAATTAACTCGATTTCTATGATCAGATACCTTCTCTCTCTCCTTTTTTTTTTTTTTTAAAAAAAAAAGACATTTGTTTTGCACAGTGGGTTTAAATTTAATTACGAGATATGGCGAGTTAAAACTTAAAAGGACGTGCTCATGGGCTGACCTCGCTGAGTGAGGCAAAAAAGAATGTGTTGGAGTATTGTTCCTTTGGTTTGGGCCTTTGGGCCCATAAAATAGAAAAAGGATGCGATGACAGTACCCATCCATTTGCCCGTGGGCAAGTCCTATCCACTGTCTTCAGCCTCGGGGGAGGGTTGGCTTCAAAAATTTTAATTTGTTTCACCAAACTTTTAAACCTTTTTATTTGGGCCCTTCAAAAATCTACAACCTATGCATTTAGTCCCTTCAGAGTAATTTATTTTATCTGTTCTCAATTTCACCTGTTATTTATGCTGCACCTCCATTAGTTCATGGACAAGCATAGCTCTGTAAGCATTTGAAATGGAATTCCATGTTTTGTCTTAAATGATTAATGTTCTTGTGAATTAAAGCTTAATTATTTATCTCAAAACGCATGTTTTACGAATTAGTAATTCTTCTAAACTTGTTAAGAATATGTGTTAACTAATTACTTTTAAATTTATTATAAGCAGGATTTATCAGAACTTCCCTTTTCATCTGTGTATGTTCCAAAATTCCAAATGAGTAGTTTAGTGACTATTTTTTAGTCATTCAATGTCAGGTTGTAAACTATTCCTCATTGATTACATTGACATGAAAATACATGTGTGGATGTGATTTATTTATGAATTTTTTTTAAAAAAAAAACATGACTCAATTAATAATTGATAATCCATGACTCAATTAAGCAATTATTTCTATCTTATCAAATTTAATTTTAGATCGATGAACATTATTAATTAATCACGAGTATATCGGTAACCGGTCAACGAAGAACATCGATTCAACTAATTAGTAGTTAATAAGCCATCAAATTCTTTATCGATTAAAAAATATCAAAACATTTAATGAATGATTATTAAGGTAGTTTGAAAAAATGTATATTTTTTTCATTGTTAACTAATTAATATAAAATTATTTCTAAATTTTTATTTAATTTTTAATTTTTTAAATTAAAATAATTTTTTTATATAATATCATAATCTCGTAAACTTTCCTAAAACATTATGTGATAATTTAATTTTTTTATGGAAATTTTGTTTTAACAATCATCTCTTAACCAAGCACATAAAATACCATTAATTTTTTATTAGTGTATAGTGGTGCTGTGATTTGAATTATAATCCATGAATGTTATGCGTGCCTAGATTCTTCCGTCGCATTTTCCTTTTTTATGGCCAAGGCTCCTCCGAATTTGATATATTTCCATTGCATACTGAAGTATACTAGATTTGTAATTATGAAGTTTTCATATTTAACAACGCCAGCATATTTCCATTCCAAGTCATTTTTTATTTATTTAGGTGATGTTTTGTATTATAGTTGTATTTATTTTTTGTTTGAAAATATATTAAAATAATTTTTAATTTTTTTATTTTTAAAATTAAATCATCAAAATAATTCAAAATCATAAAAAAAAACTAATTTGAAGTAAAAAAAATATATTTATTTATATAAAATTTAATATAATTTTTTTTAAAATATCATTTTTCAATATAATGACCAAACTGCCCCAAAACTGTAACTCATGCCTCCCATTAATTAGGAGTTTTGGCAGGTATGCATATATGGAATAAACAGATGAGCAACAGGCGTAAATGTATAGGATATATGAAGGCAAGGTAAACTTGAATAGCCAGAGTCAAGGATATGGTGGCTCTGCAGAAAGGAATTGCCTATAAAAAGAGGAACCAATTCTCACTTCTTGTTCACTCATTCAAGTCATCTTTCCTCTTTTTTGTAGGCTATTAAGAAAATTTGCTGAGAAGATGGAGAACATCACTGAGAGTTCTGCAACAGATCTTGCACTCTCTCAACCTCCATTGGTTTCCAATGGAAACCAGAACATCCTTGGCAAACTAGTCCCAGCCGAGACTAATCAGCCAAGCACTGATCAAACCAACCAGCAGGCTCCTCAGGGTCGTCCAGTTGACCCTAACTTGGACCCCAAGAGGCTCAGAAGGTGGATTTATCTTTCCACATTCATTTAACCATGCCAGCATTGTATTAGATTTTTGTTTATTTTTTTCCTTATTGTCAGAATATTTATTATTCATGGTGTTCATATAATTATGGCAAATAACTTAATATATAAATAAATATGATATCAAATCATGAAGAATAATGCAGTTAAATCTAATTTGAAAGTAATAATTTTACCACCTTAAATTATTAATGATTCTGGAACTCACGGTTTTTTTTTTTTTTTCATAGGATTATGGCAAGCAGACAGTATTCTCAGAAATACCGACTGAGGCAGATGCAATATATTATGCAACTTGAAACAGAAGTGAAATCGCTCCAAGTAACAAAAATCAAATCTGATCCCTTGATGTAATAAATTTGTGCTGCAAGTTGTTAATTACTTATTTTCTCTAGTCTTATACGTATCTATCAGGCGGAGGTGGCAATCATCGGTACTAGGATCAAGTACTCTAATCGCCAAAACTCATTACTGCGAATGGAAAACAGTTCAATTAAGCATAAGCTTTCTTCTTGTTCTAGTGAACTCATGTTCAAAGAAGGTCTCTCCCTTAATTCCCTCTATCTCTCTTTCTTTCTTGACTAATTTGAAGTAAATATCAAGTACTAACGGTGTTTAGTTATTCATGCAGCTCAATACGAGGAAATGAAGAAGGAAAGAGACCATATGAAACAATCCTATATAGTGAATCAATATCAATATCCAGGTTTTTTCAAGACAATGCCACCTGCGAATTATCCATTTATGAATGTGAACCTGAACCAACCTGGATATGATCTCTATATGGAATCTGCTGCTGCTGCTGCTGCTGCTGCGAAGCCACCACCAACGATGGATGAAAGCTCAAATCGATTTGACAGTGCATGACAGGATACTAACATGAACCCTCTCAACTATAAATTACCTGAAAGTTCATGTGATTCAGCAGTTTTATATACCTGCAATAACTTTATGTTTTTTAATTTGTTCGTTGTGTTGTGTGCGTGTGGAATTTCAGTTTCTTCCTATGTTAATTCCTTTTTTGAATTGTTTCAAAGCAGTTTCTGAGAGGAAGAAACACAAAATACTTTGTCTCTTTGCGTTATTTCAACATACCATATATATAGGACAAGGCTTCGCTTGTGATTTGGATGAGCTCAAATCAGTTAATTTGACAAAATTATTCGATAGTTTAATTTATTTGTCTAAATTCATTATACTAGCATATAATATTTGAATCAAAATTAATAATGGATAGATAATTCTCAGGAGAAATTAAGTTCATTGAGCAGACAATGGGCATACAATCTTAATTAAAGACGTTTTATGTTCAAATTCTCTATTCTTCCAAAAGCAAGAGATAAAATAGAATACACTTCACAAAGTAAAATTAAATGGAACTTAATAAAATAATATTAATACATATTTTTAATTAATCCAGGAATATAAAAAAATAAACCAATTAATAAAATGTTAGGGGATGAATTTAAAAAAAATATTCAATTTCATAAAAAAAAATGAGTTAACTTGTTAAACATGTGACTCGAGTAACGAGAATGATATATCCCATAGAGAGAAAATAAAAAAGAAAAATTATGAAACTCAATTCCTAGTCAACTCAATATTGAATGATAAAATTTTAAAAAAATTAATTAAAAAAAGAAAAACAAACACAAACTAATCCATGTATTAATTAAAAAAAGAAAAACAAACATAAACTAATCCATGTATTAATTAAAAAAAGAAAAACAAACACAAACTAATCCATGTTAGCTTACCAAACCCACAAACTAAGTCATGAGACCATGATAACCTAACAAAAAGCAAATTAAAAAAGATTATGAACCCGATTTTCAAACAACACAATAAAAAATGATGAAATTGAAAAAAATCAATTAAGAAAAAGGACAAAAAAAACTACCCAAACAAACTTGGGTGAACCCGTCAAATCTGCAACATGGGTCATGAGACTAGAGTAGCTCAATGGAAAGCAAACCAATAAAAAATACGATGCCTAGTCCCCATTAAATCCAATATCGAAGGTTGAAATTGAAAAAAAAAAATCTAAAACTATATAGCAATAACAAAATTATGAATAAATTTAATAAAACAAGATTGACAACCCATTTTGATATTTTGAAGAGAGATGGACATGAAAATCGAGAAGAGAATGGCGGAAAAAAAGAGAAAAAAAAAGAAAAAAAGAATGACTTGCTAAAGCCAAACCGGAACTCTTCCACCGATACATATGTCGTCGAGCAAAATGGAATCTCTTGAGACAATTCCAACAATACCAAAATTAATATGTTGCTTTTTTGAGCTCCCAATTTGTTGTATGCACTGCTACATCGTCGTAAACTTTCTCATTCACTAACACGTGTGGGACACGCGCCAATAGTTTTCTCTCTTCCTTCATTTTAGTTCCTAATTTTGCAAAACAAAGGTTCTAAACTTGTTTAACTTTTAGATTTGGCCCCTAAAGCTTAAATTATTTTAAATGGATAAAATCAAGTTTTATTTTGTTAAATCAAGCATAAACCGAGCGACGAAATTATTCTACAACATCACATTAACACCATACCAAGCTAGCAGAAACATATCATCAAGTCCAAACTCAAACCAGCTAAATATAAAAAGGATTAAATTAAAAAAAATGACCAAAAATAACAAAAGAAAGAAGAAGAAGAAGAAACACCGTGGAGCAGTATTAACATCCTTAATGGAACGCCGTAATTTCAGTAGTTTTTTTAGTTTTCTTTTTTAATTAAAAAGTAAACACTTGAGTGAATTGTTGATTAGAATTTGACAAAGTTGGGGAAACCTTTCAGGAATTTAGGGCTCCTATAAAACAAGATAAAAGATTCTGAGCGCATGCTTACGTTAACAAAGATGTGGGAGAGATATAATGTGCAAAAGAAGATGATCAGGCGCAGGAAAACATTGTAATTGTGGGTAAAAATGAGCATGAAGTGTACGTAGTGATTCATAGATATTTATACACTCATAAATCACATGAATTTGCGTGATGCAGATTAGATTTGCTAGCATACTACTTACTACGTTTCTTACTCATAAGGATAACAATATAACATAATTATCTTTATTGCAGGCGACCACACAACCAGTATGTGAAAGGAGATATTCTGGTGGACAATCACACTACTAACTTGTAAGATGTGGTGCTCAGGTGGCCGGCTGTACTAGCATGAACGTGTCTTATCATCGTTGGACATGTTTTATGATAATAAAGAGTTATGTCAAAACAAAAATAAAAATTGCTTGAAACACCAAGACGAGAGGATAAAGGGATCGGGTTTTAACCCACTCTTAATTAGCATTGAGCTTAGTTTTGAGCCCATTTTTCTTTGCCAAGCCATATATGTGTTGATATGTTCTTCAGAATAGGAAAAACAATAGGTTAGTTTTAATTTACCTTCCTTAGGTTCCAATGCGGAGCACTTTCTCTCCTTGAGGTTCCGATTATTTTAATGTCTTTCAATCATGTATCGATGCCCTCCTTCAAGCTATCCAAGGAAGAAAGAAAAAAGTTTTTTCAGTTCCTAATTTTTTAAATCAAATAGAACCCTCCTAAAATAATTTAATGAAATCAAATATTCCACTCCAATTAATTAAAAAGTCCAAATGATACCATGTATTAGTATTTAAAAATTTATCTTTTCTTAATATTATTTATGTTGAAAAAAAAATAGTTTGAAAATAAAAATAGGATTAAATTAGAAAGACCATAAAAGATTAAATATTAAGACTAAGAATCCTAATATCTAAAGAAAAAAATATCTTGTACCACGAAAGTATAATCATCAACTGACAAATTAGGAATATATCTAATAAAAACAAATAATTTTGGCCCTTTGATATTATGAGTTATGAGTGCTCGACTTGTAAGAAAAAAAATACTTGATTATTTTCTTATGAGCTTCTTAGTTTTAAATTTTTCTTTACATATAATTTTTAGTTTGATATATATTTTATTGTTTTTATTATCTTTATATTTATATTCTTAAATATAAATGATGTATGTGGCATCATTTGTATTTTTTAATTGAACTTAGATGATTTTATATCATTAAATTATTTCAAAAGGTTTTATTTAATAAAATTTGAAGAGTTTATAGATTGAAAAAAAGTTATTAGTTGATTTGATATTGAAACTTCATGTGAGATATCAACACGATCGAGGAGAAAAAATCGAATTTGCCTCGAATTTCGGGTGATAAACTGAAATTAACCCCAAAAAATTCGAAGCGTGTGTTTTGTAGTACTAGTACACGTGGAACGGCTTAGTAAAATCCTTACCTGTACTATAATGATTAAGGTTCCAAACTTGGACTAAATTCGGTTGCAGTGGTCTTGTTTCTTTCTCGTGCATTCGCTTTGGCAAATAAGTGACAGCTATCATTTCCCCCCTATATAATTATGGTGTGATTAAATTGCCGAGAAAGCTGGTTCTGATGACGGATAAGCACAAACTTTTTTTTAAAAAAAAAAAAAAGTGATTGAGAGAAGACAGCGATTATCTAATGAAGTAGAGCGAAGAAATGGACCAAAAAAACCACTCGAAAAAGGAAAAAATGGAGGGTTTCCCCCATAACATGAGGATATTTTTGTATTTTGGACGAGGCCATGCCATTAATGGCAAAGGGAACATATCTCCCCCCTTCAAATTTACCAAATACTGGCCATGGAAAGTAAGGTCATATATGGTATTTTGTACTGTATTTGCTGTATAAAAGTAGAGATAGGGAAGCCTCATGCATCATCTCAGACAATTTATATGTTGCATTCTTTTAAGGTTAGTATGAGCAGAGTGTGAGAAGAGACTTCATTTCCTTTATAAGTTTTCTTTTCAATTGCCTTATTTTTTTGACAGTGCATTTCGTTGTTCTTATTCTTGATGATAGATTTTCTCTTTTGCAGGACTGGAAGTATTACAATACCATGGAGGCCATGAAAAGAAGTTCCAGCCCGGGATTACCACCCTGGCCTAAAAGGGCTCTTGAACTGACTTCTTTCAGTGCGATGCCTCAATCCATCCATCCTTTAGCTCGTAGATCATTTCAAGGGTTGAGAAAACCCTACTCCATGGACAGTAGTGTTACTAAATCCCCTTTCAATCCTTCTGATGCTATGACCATCTCATCGTCATCAGCAGATACTAATAACAAAGAGTCCCAGAACCTATCTTTCCCATTCGATAACAAGAATTCAACCACCAAGGTTCTTGCCGCCGATCCTGCAATTCCTTCTTCTGGCGTTAAACCCGTCAAAACTCGGGCTATGATCAGTGGTGTTCAGATCCGAGCAGCTCGAGCCATAGATCCCAACATGGACCCCAAAAAGCTTAAACGGTGAACTATACATTGTTGTTAATGTTTTCTTTTTCAAGATAGATATTTTTTTGCGCTATATCAACTTTGATTTTCCTTTCCTTTAGGTTGGTTACATATTTCAGCTTTGATATTTCATAATGAACACTCCATTATTATTCAAACATTTACATCATTTCTTCTTTGTAGGGTACTATCGAATCGAGTTTCCGCACAGAAATCTAGACTGAAGAGGCTTCAATATCTCGCTGATATAGAAAGAAAAGTTAAGGCTTTAGAGGTAATCTCCCTTAATTTATATATCTTACGTACCTATGTTGTCAACGAACATAATTAAGAAATTCATTCCACGATTATCTACAAAGTTCTCAATCATATCATTTCCATTTGATATATAGGAGGAAATAGCAGTTCTCTCTCCCCGGGTTGCACAGTATAGAAGCCATCATCAGGCACTAAAAATAGAGCAGAAAATGTTAAACATGGAGATATCTGCTCAAACTAGCAACAAAATGCTTAAAGATGGTAACCAGCTAACCCTTCCCGCCTACATGTAAAATTACAGTATTATTTGTTGTCCAAAAATTACTAGACAATTTATACTATTGAACACATACATATGTCTAGTTTATAATTATGCAATATATAATATCATGGTAAATTTACAATCGTACTAAGAAAATATATAAACTTGTATAAAAGATAGAAATACAATCCACATACTAATGATACATAGAATTATACATAAGAAAATAAAACTAACTTCTAGCATGTATTGAAAATATAATTAAACAAAACCAATAATAGATATTCTTGAAAAACTTAGCTTATAACCAATATGAAATTTGTTGTTATTGTTAAGAATCAATTCTCTATTCTTAAAATTTTATTACTCTTTATTCGGTGTAAAAAGACTAATTTCAATAAGCATCACATGATTCAATAAGCATCACATGATTCAAGCACCACCATCACTTTATTTATATACACTTCTAAACAAGGTCTAATGAACACAAAGGAATATAAACTCCAATATCTTTTTATAAGAATTGATCCTAAACTCTAGATTATGAAGAAAATAAAGATGAGAATCATAGCATAAAATAGAGTAAAACTAGAAATTTAGGTGAAGAAGAGTACAAGAAATTCTGCAGAAAAACCAATCAAAAACACTCTTCTTTCAAACCCCCTTTCATAGAGAGTTTCTTGAATTAAAACTGATGGAATTTCATTAACTATGGACTTTGATTACCTTCTATTAAATCAAAATTAAACCTAAAAATTTTTTGTTTTAAACAGCTGTAAAAGTTGTTCAAAAAACTATTTAGGTTATGAAGAGTCCATTAAAAAAACTAAATAAGTTAATCATACTTCATGGGTTGTACGAGACAATAAGATAGAGAAAATAATTCTCCATGGATCAAATCCAAGCTCAAAGTTAGAGTTGATAAAAAAAAATTTATAGCTCAAAAACGTTATTTTACAACAAACTCACACCTTGGCCCTGGTCCATTCCGAAGCCTGAGCCGAGTCGCATGTGTGAGTTTAAAATCTTGAATTTTCTTTTGATCAAATTTTATGTGGGATAGAGGTTTAAGAGGGTTATGAGTTTTTTCAAAATATATTAATCAAGTGTTTTTATACATCATTTTTTTATTCACATAGAATTTGTTTAAATCATATTAAAAATTAAATTTCAATAAAATTTTAACCCAAGTGAGTTAACTCTATTTTTAATTTGACCTTAAAATATACATGTTAACTATAATTTTAAACAAATTTCCAACAATTTATGTTTGCCTATATAATACTTGGTAAATTATTTTTGCAGCTGAAATAGAGGACAACAAAGCAGAAGTGAGTCGACTGAGGCAACTCCATTTGACGCAACAACAAGTTATGTTGGCTGGTTGGGAAAATGGATTCGATCAGCAGATGGCCGTGAATCCAAACATGTTTCAACTTTCTTTGGAACGGATGTCTTTTATTACCTCAATCCAAGGTATATATATTCTATTCTTATAACTTTTGATTACTATTCCTTAATTATAAATAAATAAATAAATAAAGCTGGAAGTGATGGAAAAAAGATGGTACTTGGGTTTAAATCTTAGACTTGTTATTTAAAGAATTGATATCATGAGGGGAAAAAAACCCAAATATGCTCAATATTATCATGTATATAGTTGGGTCCATAGATGGAACCCACATATTTATATGAATCAAACCAATCAACCAATCAAAATATATATAACTAATTAAACAGTTTTAATTTACCTAAATTCAGTAGTATATAATTGTTGAGTCGATTGTGACAATCAACTAATTAATTTATCTTCTCCACGTAACAAGGTTTATCGAGTAATTTTTCATGAGTTTAAAGACTAAAGCATGCATGCCAATTAAGTCGTAGAAAAAATTCAGATTGGAATTGAGTTTTCTAAGGGCGTGAGAGGTTTTGTGCAAAAACAAGTTTCTTTTGTGTATGGGATACTTTAATATTTAAATTAGTGATTTATAGAAGGTAAAAATACTATACAGTAAATGAAAAAATAATTGTTTGTGATTTTAAAATTTATTATGTAATTGTTTATGGTTCTAGGAGTTGTTGGTTTGATGGTCATATACCAATTTTTTTTTTTTAATCATCACTTGGTATAATAAGTAAATCTAAATATATCAAAAGGAGAGGAACTGCGAATTCTCTAATTTAAAGGAATAGTAACAACTCTGATCATAATATTAAAATGAAATAAAAAATTAATAATGTGATAACATTTTTAATCACGATGAAAGAAAATTGTCTTCCTCTTTGATTTGTCAAATTGCACATATAATTGAATGGCCAAAGTAAATAACTCAAGATTTGAGCTTGATTTTGGTCCTTCTACTTAATTTTTTTTTTTTTAAATATCACCATTTATTAAGGTTACGAACTGAAACCCTCTGGAGATAGCCATATAATCTGTCCTTTAAGAGACACGAGCCATGATCTTTGAGTCCACCTGTCATGTGATCAACCCATTTGTTCATGAATAAGTTTCTTATAAAAGGGTGACGACACCCTTTTATTTTGCTTGGGTGGCATTGAAGAATATTATTGAATAAGATTTTTTTTAAGCTATATGTGTAGCAAAAAATGGAGAAAGCACTGAAGGAGTGCATAAACTGAATCAGCTTACTGTGAAACGACATGCAGATGGATGGAGGTGCGTGCTTGGTTGGGACCCCAGCGAGCAAGAAATGGCGAGTCCAAGTTTGACTCAATTTGGCTCATCGAGAGTACTGAATATGAATCCACAGTTGGGTGGCGTTGAGCAGATGATGACGTTCAACTCCATGCCCACCAACCAAGATCTTGATATGTATAACTAATTGCTCCTTGAATTTAACTATGCAAAACCTTCGGATGCTCTGTGGTTCGTGCATCCTTTTAATTATTTTTTTCAATTGAAATTAATTCCTTATATGTTTTCATTTTTGTTTCTGCTGTAAAATGAAAAAAAAAATCTCTCTCTATTTATCCATTCTCTCTTAGTGACTGATAGCTTGTATGTCTAGAGGTTATGGATAAACTTTTTATTTTTTACTTTAATCAATGAATATTTGTTTTTAATTTCTTCCTTTCTTTCAGTCATGTGTTTTTTTAATGAATCCAAAGATAAAATTATCAAAGAAGCTTAAAAGAAAACTTCACTGGCCAAAGTATGCTCCAAAAATTAATGGTAGCATTTCTTAAAACGACATAAAACGCAGGAATAGATATAATTTGTGCTAATACTCTACATGAGATCAAAATATATCTCATTTGAGTTGCACATTTAGAAATTAATTCGGGTTAACTTGATTGATGTTTTTAGATTTTTTTAATTGAATATATATATATATATATATTATTTTTTAACAACTCAATTTTTTTATTTAGTTTTTATTTTTAATTTCATGTTTCAATATTAGATTATTTGATGATCGAGTTTTGTAAAACCAAATTCAATATTTTACTTTCCATGAAGTTATTCTGATTTTATGAATTTGGTTTTTTCCCTTTAATTTCAACCTTTAACATTAAAAGGCCCATGGACTAATTTATTTTTTATAACCGGAAAAACAAACTGAATTTTCTTAAATAGAAAAAAAATAAAAAAAACCAAAAAATTAAGGCCCATTACATCAAAGTCTCTAAAAAGAATCTAGTTAAAAAAACCCATAAACTAATTTGAATTTTTAAATAGAAAAATGAATCTTTTTTTATTAACATGGGTGTCTGTGCTAGTTTGTGTCCACCTCGACTAATTCCACGGGCCCTGAAGTTAACAATCATATAAATCTCCAGTGACTTTGAGGTTTGTAAACTCAAACTAGTAACTTTTAGAAAACAAATCTAAATCTTGACTAATTAGGCTATATTCCTCGAGATTTGGATCGATTGACTCTCACCTATGCATGTGGAGCTCATAGTTGGGCCCGTTGTTCTAAATTTCAAAGTCCCAGTCTAAGGAAAAATCTTATTTATCCAGCCCTATGTATCTTTTGGTGGACGTTGGGAAGAATTTAGAAACCATATGTTTAGGGGATTTAATCAGTTAATGGTGGTTTGCTTTGGAGGCAGATAATTGGTTGTTTTTTGGTGGAATATTTTTGGGGATGTGTTGCTGTGATAGAGGATCGTGCTGCCTTGGATAGATATCAATGTTTGGACTAACGATAGTTCAGGTGGTTCTGGACATGGAGAATAGATTAAGATGATCAGTAGCTAAAGTAGCAACAGCAGCGACGACGACAACAATACGGGTGTGCCGCTGTGTTGATGTTTTCTTTTAAAGAAGGATAAAAGTTTATAGGTTTTTTTAGCTCGTATAGGTAATTAACTAGGTATAATTAAAAAACCAATTTTAATTTATTTTGAAGTGTGTGACCGACTTCTACAAAGAAACAAGAGACAGCTTTAATAATCTTGTTCAAACTTCGATACGTAGTTGAATTTTTAACAGGACATATAAATCTTAATTTTTCATTGATCGATCGATTCTATTTTTAATTGCACAGACATAAAAATAATTGAGATTTATGGATTATAAATTTAATTATATTGGTGTCTTTTCCCAGCAGTAAAACAGCAACTTTTAATAGGAATTTTTGGTTGCAGTTTCAAGCTTCATTTGCCTTTCCGCATGGTTTGTCTTTAGAGTCTTATTCATTTTAGTAACTTGGATTAATAATGTTAGTTTCAAGACCCTTACAGCTTTATATTATTCTGTCTCGTAAACATCACTTGAATTTTAAGATGGTATTATATATATATTTTTATGTTTTAATTTATATACAATTGTCAAATTTTGCGATTAAACAAATAAAATTCATATGATATCAAGTGCCAAAAGAGCTTTTAAACCTAAGTACACAACATAAAACTGGAAATTTTCTTGAAGTGCCTTGATCATTTGGTTCACAATTTTGGAGCCCACACAGGTTATATATAGCCCTGGCCCCTGGGAAATTTTAAGGTCAAAATCTACTCTCTCTTTTTTCATCAAATTTTCTAGGCCAATTTTAACCCACAGATATTGCCAAGATCTTAGTTACTTCTCTGATTAATTTCCAGTAGTTAAAACTTTCTTTATCAATACAACTATTTTGGTTTATTAGGAATATTAAATTTAATTTTCTAATTCGCTCCAAGTCATGAGATTATTAGGGCTTCATAAACTTTGTTAAAAAAAAAGATTCAGCCTTCTCAAAGTAAAAATCTCTAGTTTATTGCATGTTGATCAAACCCTTTCCGTTTCACTACTGTACGGCTTATTGGGTTTTGTGATTTTCTTCTGTCCGCAATTTTCACAAACAAGGAGAGCTTTATAGTTATAATATTTTCTTGCTTAAAAAACAGCATAGAAAAAACGGATTTAACCGAAAAAAGAAAAATAGAGAAAAATGAACCGTCTGATTATTAATTTTTTTTGCCAGGAGTGGTAAGCAGAGAGGCTTTCCGAATTTCTCTTCAGTGAAAACTCCTCCTGTATATTTCTGTTATATATTTCTGCAATGATAATTTTGTCCCTGGTCACTTGTAGAAGAAAAAAATTAATCCTAGCTATCAAGTTGATCTCACTTCAATTACTGCATAGTATTTCTAGTGGTGTGGGAATGCCTAGATAAGCAAAGCAAATGTATATCTCGAATTTGTCCCCTTTTATTTTCAAGAAAAAAACGGTTCATCGTTTGCAATTTCAAGGTTAGCCACTAGTTTAGACTGAAGGAACTATATACCAAAAAAAACCAGAAACTTCCATGTAAACAATGCATCAGTATCTGGAAATGGATAGCATAAATGGGAAATCATGACATTACCTCATATCTCAGTACACAACACTAATTCATTTGTACCAATGCTCTTGTACAAGTACCAACAAGATCTCACTTTGAATTCTCAAATTCACAAAGTCAGATCCAGGGTACTTGTCTATTTCGGGTACTTTGAAGGCATGCTTAGAGTTATAGAATTGCATTCTTTTGTTGAGGTAGAAGATAGAGAAAGATATAAATCGCTGCCCTCGTCTTCCACATCCCATGATAAACTTCTCTTGACTTCCTTTCCTTTCAATTTTGTGCAAAGTGAGAGAGTTAAATCAAGATCATCAACCTTCCTTTTAGCCTTGTTACACTTTTCCACGTTGAAGCTCCACTTTGTCTCTAAGCTTACTGATTCATTAGCTTCTCCTCTTCTTTTAGAAAGTTGGGCTGCAAAATAGGGTTGTTTTATTGTTAAACTTGTTTGGCCGCGGATTGACTCGCTATTGTACATCGATTTGTGATATTCAGTATCCTGGGATTCTTGCATTAGCTTTTCTCCACTGATCTTCTCAGCCATATTTGAGCTGTGAAATCCAGCTCCTCTTCTAACATTTATGCTATCCGGTACAGAAGGATTGGTTATCCAGTTTCCATGTCCACTCCAAGGAACGTTTCCACATCTGTGTGAATTGGAAGCTCATGTATAAGCTTAAGCCCGAAAGGAACCACAAGTTCGATTTTCAAGAAAAAATTAAGATATATCTATTTGATTAGTACCTGAAGTTAGAATTATGATTGTGATCAATATTTGGAAGCAGAGAGTGTTGCCAAAAGTCGTGAGAGAATTTGTCCGAACTGCCAATTAGATCCCCCAAACCGTTTATAACTGTCAATTTATGAAAGGCAATAGTTCTGAGAATTAGGAACCCATAAGTAGACAATTAAGAAACAAACCCTAATATCTAATTTATTCAAAACATACGAAGGAGAAAATCACAAAACTGGTACCTTGACCTTGATCATCAATCTTCTTGCTCCGGTACATCTGCTTCCAAACACCCAAAAGAAAAGAGGATATTAATACGAAATTAAGTGATACGATCAATCATCTAAACTCTGAGAGTTCAGTCAAATTTTTCTCACTTTATAGTAAATAATTATGGGATTAGTGCTATTACCTGTAGATGGCTCTTGACATGAGCAATACTTAGCCCCTTGAAGTTCATTAGTTGCAACACTAGTTTTGGGGTTGCCCCTATAGCAAACAAATATATCACAAATTAAAGTTAAAAAATAATTAAAGTACTTTCTTCGAAACCAAAACACAAGTATTCAGAAAAACATCATCATGATCAAGAAGTGGGAGAGATTCCAAGATCTTACTCTCGTGACCACCAAGTCTCTCGACAGCTTGAACAAAGCAAAGATGAAGATCAGGAGTCCATCTTAGCCTAGGTACCTTCGATCTTGCATATGGCCTTACCCCACTAGAGCTTGCTTTCTCGCACTCCTCCACAATGCTATTGCTCGAGCAACCGCTAGTTTTAGTCTTACTTTCATCATCTCCTTCCTCATTGTTCTTGCCTGAAGGATCAAACTTCAAACCATCACTATTCTGATCACTTCCCGGCTTCATTATTCAATATAGCTAACTTGGAGGACAGCGAGAAGCTTCTATATATATTAGAGAAATTATTATTGACTCCAAAAATCATCACAAACAGTTACCCAGCAGGAACTTCTGAGTTCCGATAATTCCTCGACTACAACTTTTCTCTTCAATCATCATTAATATTTCAAAATAGAGTTTACATATTCCAACAGAAAGTAATATTTCAGCTGACATGGCTAAGATATATCCATCTGAAATGTTGATAAATACCGAACCCTAATTAACTCTCAAAAGTCACAGCACATATACATTTTAATTTCTACACCACTGGCCCCCTAATTTTATATATACAATGAGTACTCGTACATGTGACGCTATTTATGTATGGAATGGGCATCATTCATGTAATGCTAACCGTATAGGTTTGGTAAAGGTTAGAACTGAGAAATAAAAAATCCTTATGAGAGGGGAAAGTTGCCCGGTGTAAAGCGATCCTAACAGAATGCCTGGGCAAGCAGTGCACACGCGCATGGGGAAGCACGTCTAACCTTTTCGAATCCTGACATCATTGATCGTATGCATGGTAAAAAGTAATAGAATGTAGTCACCGAGGAAATGTTACTTAATTAAGTCCTTCGTGCATTTTTGTTTTGGCTCCCTGCACCGAGAAAGTGCTTGGAAGAGAAAATAACACAGGAGCCCTAAAAGTGTAATTAAAATGCAAATGAAAAGAGTCGGGCATGGGGAAGGCTGACGAGCCCATGATTCTTGGTGTCGGTGTTCACGGATTTGTCTTTGCCTGTATTTATAATATGACCGTATACCGAATAACAACAAGGCTTGTATTTTTGGCTTCTCCGAGGATTCCTCAACCTCTATGTGTCTGAAGTTTTAATATTCTGCTCCTGACATATCATCAGATTCAATGCTGTTTTCTAATCCAAACGAGGTAAGACTCATGATTCTCGATCTCTGGCACAAACATTCATGGCATTCTATAAGGGCTGGGGGTTTATCTAAATGCATTGAGCAGGAAAAAACAATCTTCGGTAAAATGGTTCAGATACTGGTAAAGACCAATTTAAGATGAAACCGAGGAACTAAATTTTAAGTAATAGCCATCCACTGGAGCTAGACGATGCTCGGACAAAGGTTAACTACATGTCAGAATCTAATTAGTTTGTCATCACTAATTGCAATTCACATAGATCTTCCCATGCAAATGAACCTGGAATCCGATTTGTTAGTTCCAGCTGGCGTGCAATCAGTATTCATCACTTGCAAGTATACCATGCGATCGATCCAAGGGTACTGACATAAATTATAATTCCATCTCTGCCTCACGCTTCGAGCTTCTGCTTGAGCAACTAACAAAAAAGGAAAATTTTAATTCACATTCGTCTGACTAAATTGATTTCATTAAATTAAGGAACTCAGCTCTAAACTGTCATCAATTGATTAATTCATCAAATGTCCATGGATTTGCTCTTCCAGTACCGTACTAATTGCAAGATTCATGATAACCACTGGACCGGCTAAATGCCTAAATATTAATTAATTAATTAATTAATCCTGTCGCACATAAACCTGATTACTTCTTCACAGTTTTTTTTTTTTTTACTATGAGATTTGAATTTAACTTTGAGGGTCTCGATTTTAAATTTTTAATCATCGAATCAATATATGCCTTACTGGCAAATATTTATAATCATTTATTTGGTTCTCATGAGCGTTGTACGTATGTTAATTAATTGTTTTTTTCTCGTGATATTCCTTAATAGAATTAGTATACCTGATTAACTAATCAAACGTGGATAGATAGCGACTAGAACTTGATTCTCAGAATTCTTTTATCAAGATTTTGAATTATTATCATGCCAAGATGCGTCTTTCATAAAACCTACCATGTCATCACAAACTTACAATCATGTTAATTATATATATAAACTCTGTGCTTAGCAGAAATACTTCGAAGAACTGGGCCTTTTGTGGTTATCAAAAGGTTGCCTATAGATCACTTAAGTCTTTCATGTTGATATAAAACTGGTGTTGCTTGTGTTTTCTGTTCATTGAGACTTGAGAAGATTAGATCACTGCAGTGCAGAGGTCAACTCCCAACAATTTATCCCATTATTCTATTTGTTGCAGGCCTCCAAGAGCATAAATATTTTATTGCATGAGAGCACATAACCCTACGAACGCGGATCAAACCATTATTTCAGAATGAGCATGTTTGTCTTCTTTCTATCATCATCAGACATCCACCCCTCTATTAATTTTTATGTCCATATATCATATATAGTACTGCAAAATCTTTATTACTGCTATTTGTAATCATGCTGGGAGGATTACGCATCTCCACATCATGCCATGCTCAGCTAGAGGTAATGGAGAGCTTTGGTCAGTGTTTCGCCTGTCGTTGAAAAAAAAGGTTTTTTAAAAAAAAATTAAATTGATATATTTTTTATATTTTCAGATATTTTGATATATCGATGTAAAAAATAATTTTTAATAAATAAAAAAATTATTTTAATTTATTTTAAAATAAAAAATAATTTAAAAAACAACTATTATCATAATCAAAATAACTTCTTAATCAAACTCCAGCCGTTCCGAATTATACAAGCAAAGACGATGGAGGGTTGGAAAATTAAGGTTAGTTGATCTAAACTTGTCTCCGGTCTAAGGTCCAACCTGGAAGAGGATCCTGATCATTAAGTTATCGGTCATTAGGTAAACCATGTCTCTACATAAAGTTCTTTTGGGCCGGGCCCTTGCCACTGAGGTTTCAGAGTACGGCAAAGTTCATAGTTGCATGTATCATCAAGTTGAAGCCCTTGGGCAACATTTTGGGCTCCTTTGCTGCCATGGGAGCCTGGCACGCATCAAATGATGAGATCTTTGACTCCGTATGTATGTATGTATGTGTATTCATGTAAGAAATTATAGACAGCATGAATCGCGTTTAAAAAACAAATAAATGTATTTTCTTAGTTCAAGGAAAATTACTACGCAAGTCGGTTTTTTATACAAACTATGAGGAGTTTAGAAATTATTATTTTTTAAAGTGATTTTTTTAGAAATATATTAAAATAATATTTTTTTTAATTTAATTTTTATATCAATACATCAAAATAATTTGAAAACACAAAAATTAAAAAATTTAAAGCAAAAAATAAAAAATAATAATTTTTTTCAAAAATATTTTAAAACACAAAAATAAAATGCTTCCAAATATATATATATATATATATATATAGGTGATTGAAAATTATCACCCACTGCTATAGCAAATGGTTTCGATCCATGCAAATAAGGAAATGAAATATTTTTTGGTTTTTATTGCATGGGCTTGAATATCGTTCGTGTATTTGAAATTAAAAAGCCTACTTTGTAACATGGGCCACATGCATCATGATGGTGTGATCACTGGACTGCGTTTTGGGCTTAAGTATCTCCTCAGTTTTCATGTACAAGGCAAACTCGAGTTTGTTTGTTAAAAAAAAAATTTATTTTTTCGTTTCTATTTTTATTTCCAGTATAGATTGAAAGATTGTTCATTTGTTGAGAATTAAGAGAAATGTTTTGAAAAAATAAAATAAAAGGCACATTAAAATTATAACTATTTTTCATAAGAAATCATGATTATGATTAATTTATAATTATCATCTTAATATTTTATGTTTATGATATCTAATTATAAAATTTTATTTTATTTTATTCAAATTAAAAATTAATTATGAAAGGTTTATATTATTAACTAATAAAAAATAAAATCTTTATATTATAATTATATTCAAATTAATTCTATGATACTAGCTAAATATAAAAATATACAAGAAATAATTTTAATATTATACATTGTTAGAAAATGCTTGCATGTATAATAAAAACTCATCTATATTTTATATGATTTTTTTCTTTGCTTAAAAATCAGTGAAAAACTTGTAAATAAAAACTATAAAAAAAACTTAGATATATTTTCTAAACTTAATACAAATCTAAAAAATGAAATAGAAAAACATTACATTTTAACATAAGGTTTTAATTTCTCTTTTTTGTAGCTCCATTCTTAAATAAAATTAAAAAAATACTTTTTTAAAATCGATGTCCATTTAGGGAAAGTTTGGAATGGTTTAACTTTTTTTAGATGCTTTATAAAAGTAATTTTGACTTGAAAAAAATATTAAATTAGTATTTTTTTAGTATTTTTTGATAATTTTAATGTAATCGATGTAGAAATAAAAAAATATTTTAACATATTTTTAAAAAATTTATTTTAAAAAGTATAATGCATTGCAGTGTTTGTTTTGCATTAAAAAAATGTTTTTGAAATTGTTTTTTCTTCACATTATTTTTTTATAATTTTAGAATATTTTAATATTCTGATATTAAAAATAAATGTTAGAAAATAAAAATATTATATTTTAAAATAAAAAATATTTTAAAAACATTAACTAAACCTGTTTAAAAACTTAGCCTTTGAGGACAAAAAAAGAAAAAAAAAAAGAAAGTTAAGTAGAAGGCACTATTCATCCCGGTTGTCTCGAAGACTACAATGTCCAAGTCCAAATAAAGAATTAGGCTTCGTTTGATTGACGGGAAATGATTTTCTGAAAATTACTTTCTAAACTTTCATGTGTTTATTTATCATTAAGAACATTGGTCAACAAAAAACACTTTCCAGTTCAAGAAAAATTTGGTTTGGTTTTCAGAAAAGTGTTTTCCTTTTATTTTAAACAGAAAACACTTTTCCAGAACTTGTGGAAAATCTAGCAATATCATATTATTTGCTGATTATATCAAATTTTGTCCTCAAACTTTCAATTACTATATATATTTTGTTTTGAATATTTGTTTTTCAATTTCATCTCTTAGAATTTGATTTTTATATTAACTTTAGTCCTCATTTTTATAATTGTTATTTTTTTTCTTTATCATTTTTTAATTGAAATTTTTTATCTATCAAATTTGGTCATCATTATTTTGATTATTACTTATTTTATTTGAAATAATTTATGAAATGGTAACTATTATTATTTTAATTTATTCATCTTTCAAATTTTTTATTTGTTAGATTTGATCTCTATTATTTTGATTGTTAATTTGAGATAATTTATGAAATTATATTTTTTTTCAATTTTATTCTTATTCAACCTTTTAATTTGTAAGATTTGTTTCTCATTATTTTAATAAAATTAAAAAAAATAAAAAATTAATAAGTTATTTTCCAGCTAATTTTTCATGATATAACCAAATACCATAAAGTATTTTTTAATTTATTTTTTATTACACCATCAAACATAAAAAAAATAATTTATATTTTTAAAATTTACTTTTCTGGAATTTATTTTCTGAAACTAATTTTCATAAAAAAAAAAAAAAAAACATTCCTTAAGCTGGTTAGTTGTCTCGAAATAATTAAATTGAATCTGAAATCCCAAAAAAGTATACAGTGTTCCTAAAAGTCTCAACGACAAGCGTCGAGGACAATAGCGTAAATCAGAAGCGTTCGGTACTACGATGGCAAGATCCTCTCAGTAGTCATCATTTGAACACGTCTCCGCTAATCTTCGGTCTGTCGCTGCCTCCTCACCATCATAAAAAAAAAAAATACAAAAAAACATCCAATAGACCGACACCTTTGTCTTTCTGTGGTGTCTAACCACCGCCATTAGATTTTTACTCAATTGTACATCTCCCATGAACCCGACAACCTATTTTATCCTCTTCGATTAATGCTTTCAACATTCTAAGTTTCAAGCTTTTCTTATGCTTTCTCCGACTTGAAATCCAAGTTTTCCGGTTTTGACTGCAGAGAAAGTGAGGAACTTAAAAGTAAGGATCAGATTTTTTTTATTCTTTGCTCAAATAAGACTTTTAGGATAAACTGCTATCTTGTTTTCCGTCTTGACTTAAGTTATAATTAACTTTGTTATTCAGTATTATTAAAGCAAATATGTAAACGAAGACTTGAAAGTTTATTTCTCTTTCGGTTTTTTTTTATATATATATATTTGCAGTTTCTTTGCAGCCAAACAGGGAATTGGCCATCTGGGTTTTTTTTAGGGTCCATTTTCTGGTGGATAGAGCTGAAGAAATGGCCTCTGCTTATGCATTTAGTTCACTATCTAAAGTTTCTCCTGTATTTTCTCTTAAAAAAGGGTACTGGAATTCATGTATGAAACCTTGCTGTATGGTTTCTACCATAATTTGCAACTACCAAACGCCTAGAAGGCCCAATTTTGTTGTTGCAAAGACTACTAAAGTTAGAGAATTTAGGCTATTTAAGTCAGTGGAATTGGACCAGTACGTGACGAGTGATGATGAAGAAGAAATGGGTGAAGGGTTTTTTGAGGCAATTGAGGAACTTGAGAGAATGACAAGAGAACCTTCTGATATTCTTGAGGAAATGAATGATAGGTTGTCCGCGAGAGAGTTGCAATTAGTGCTTGTTTATTTCTCTCAAGAGGGGAGAGATTCCTGGTGTGCCCTTGAGGTGTTTGAGTGGTTGAGAAAGGAGAATAGGGTCGACAAGGAAACAATGGAGCTTATGGTTTCGATAATGTGTAGTTGGGTTAAGAAGTTAATTGAAGGGGAACAAGATGTTGGGGATGTGGTCGCCTTACTTGTGGATATGGATTGTGTGGGGTTGAAGCCGAGTTTTAGTATGATTGAGAAGGTGATATCTTTGTATTGGGATATGGGTAAGAAGGAGGGAGCGGTTTCATTTGTGAAGGAGGTTTTGAGACGAGGGATTGCATATTCGGGCGATGATGGAGAGGGACAGAAAGGAGGCCCAACTGGGTATCTTACATGGAAGATGATGGTAAGTTTCTGTCATAATCAATTCTTACCACTTTGTTCAGATTATCTTTATAGAATTGGCTAGCTGCTGTTGTTTGCCTTTCCCATTTGTGCTCATGTTTTGGACTCTACATAAAAGATATAGATATACGATGGTTTAAAGTGAAAGATGTGTTGTCCTTATCTTTATCACATTGAATTGCCAGGATATAAACCGTGGAATGTACTGACCTCTTTATTGATTGCTTTTCTAGAATACAATGGTGGAATGTACTCAAGCTTGGTTGTAACTTGTTAGTCCAATTTGCTATTTATGAATGTTTGAATTTTCCTTTGTCATGTTATTGATGTTGTGTAGCAACTTTCTATAGCAATGTGAATTTATCTTAATGGCATGGCCGTGTTTGTGAGTAGTTTTTTCTTTGTTGTGGTACTTCAAATCTACTTTTAGATGCTTTATTGTGCAAACAAAAGTTATGCTATAAAGCTGAGAGTTAAATTATTAAGCATCAAATGTGTAGATTTAAATTGTTTATTAATGTCATGTATATTGTACTGCTTTACTCCCAAGAAGGCTGAGCTATATAGAAGTTGAAGTGCTGAACTTGTGGACAGAAGTCTTCTTTTGTTTCTCAACAATGAAGGCCAAGCTAATGAGAATATAATCACCTGCCTGCTTTTATATATGTCTCCATGTTGCATTTAGTTGTTGTTTAGGCTGATTGTCTGTCATATATGTGGGTAATTAAGCCAGTTATTGATCTTTCTATGTTTATTTTTTCCAGTATGCTATAAAAACCCATAAATTTTTATGTGAATGACAACTTGGAATCTATTTCAGGTTGATGGAAACTACAGGAATGCAGTCAAATTGGTGATTCATCTTAGAGAATCTGGATTAAAGCCTGAGATCTACGCCTACCTCATTGCAATGACAGCTGTTGTCAAAGAGCTAAATGAATTTTCTAAAGCTCTACGCAAGTTGAAAGGTTATTCGAGGTCTGGTATGGTAACTGAACTTGATGCTGAGAATGTAGAGCTTGTTGAGAAATATCAGTCAGATCTTCTAGCTGATGGAGTATGCTTGTCCAGTTGGGTCATTCAGGAGGGAAGTCCTGCACTTTATGGTGTGGTTCATGAGCGACTTCTTGCCATGTATATTTGTGCTGGCCGTGGGCTTGATGCTGAAAGACAGTTATGGGAAATGAAGCTTGTTGGTAAGGAGGCTGATGGAGACCTTTATGACATTGTTTTAGCTATCTGTGCATCTCAAAAGGAGGCCAGCGCCGTAGCACGGTTGCTCACTAGAATAGAGGTTGCAAGCTCTATGCGCAAGAAGAAATCATTGTCATGGTTGTTGAGAGGTTACATTAAAGGTGGACACTATGGCGAGGCTTCAGAAACACTAATTAAGATGCTTGATTTGGGTTTGTCTCCAGATTATTTAGACAGAGTAGCGGTGATGCAGGGTCTGAGAAAAAGGATCCAACAATGGGGAAATGTTGAATCTTATCTTAAGCTTTGCAAGCGCCTCTCTGATGTGAATTTGATTGGACCTTCTCTTGTATATCTGTTTATAAAGAAATATAAGCTTTGGATCATGAAATTGCTTTGAGTGACCCCTCGAGTGGAATGAGTTTGAACCTGGGTTTGTGATTGTGATGAAAGCAAGGTTTATAGAGTCTAGAATTCACAACACCACCATTATTATAAGTACCTTCAAATGAGAAGATTGTGTACATTGATTGGGATGGCTTCACGGAGGTGCAAGAATATGGGTAGAGAGTCTATGATGCCAATGCGGATTTTGTCTCCACTATCTTGTTCTCAAGGTCTTGTAGCTGTTTGTGTATGTGGTAGATGCTGTAAACATAATAAAGAACATTCAACACAATGTAACCAAGCTGCGTATATATCTTACAGGTATATTCTTATAATAGGAGCCCTCTTCATCACACTCTTCATTATTTTGCAAACCAAGATCTCTATCTAGCATTTGCTGCACTTGTTGACAAGTACCAAGTAACACTGGTCAACCTTGATTTGAATTGCAGTAGCCTTACATGCATATTGTATCATGGCAAAAATAGGATTCAGTGAAGACTACTTGGAATGATGAAGTATGCTTTTACTTCAGTTATGTTTGGTTGCATCTTTATAAATTATCAAATGTGATCTCGGTGATGAGTTATGATCATTGACACTAGCCTTTTCTTACTTCATAGCTGAATACCTAACTGAACATCTGGACTAGTTATTGGCTCGCATATGTAATGCTATGATCTGCAATGTTCAAAATCTGTCACTCGGAGCCAGTATGTTTACAGAAACTGTCATGCTTCCGGTTCTGCCAAACTATTGCTGGACATGGTGGACGAGGAACAGGAACTTCATTCTCCGTGTTTGCTGTTAGATATTCTCTAGGATCAGGGTCTTCTTTGTTAATTCCAGTTAGGCCTTGATATTATCTTACAGAACTTCTGAAAACCTAACCAAGAACCAAAAACTTCGCATTGTTAAAGCTTTGGGACCGCGAACTTAACTATCGGCAGGGAATTTATTTATATCCAGTATAGGTTGGGTTTGGATAAGCTATACAGTGTTGAGAACCCTCTTGTGGGCCATTTGATTTGTGAAATGCACTTGGTAGTGAATCCTTCACAAGATACGGTGGCCGCATCTTTTGCTGCCCCTTTTACATGTTCGAAGGTTGTCAATATGGTGGCAGAACCACCAGGTGGGTGAGTGGCGAAGTTGGGATTAATTTCTATAATGAGAGCGGGAGAGCAGAGCCATATAAGGTTGTAATTTATGTTGGTGTCTTTTTTGGTAAACTTTGTATGATTAATAATTGTTTTTCCCCATTAACGTTCATACCATTGCTTTCGTTCTTTCCTGTCGCTCTTTTGTCAATGCAAATTCTTAGCTCCACTGAAAATGTGTAGCCAACCTATAACCTAAATACCATTATGTTTTGTATGATACAGTTCGCTACAAAATCTTTCAAATTATTTAAAAAAAAATAATAATTTAGACATCAGTTATTTTAATCCTTGTACCATAATTTTAGGCGTGTTCCGCTCGTGGTGATCACATGCTCTTGCGGTCTCTCGATGACACAGCTCGTGTTCATCGGAATTAGACTAACGATATTGCTTGCGGTGTAAATTTTTTAAATTTATTTTATTTAATAAAAAAATTATAGAAAATGCAACAGATAAAATTAGGAAGAAAAAATAATTTTCATCAAAATTGTATTCATGTAATTTTTTTACAACAATTTTTTTTAATTAGCAACATATCTCATTAAATAAAATATAATAACAATATAAAAAAATATTATAAAAAAATTATAATGATTTGAAATAAATAAATAAATATTTTTAATTAAACCCTAATTTTTTATTCCTATATTTCTTTTTTATTTTATTTTGATAAAAGCATGATTTTTAAGAAAAGTGTTGTTTTTTAAGTAAAACTTTATTGTGATTATAAAATAAAGTTTCAATTAAAAAATCATGAATCAATATTTTTATGCACCTATATGAAAAAAATACAGGAATAGTAAATTTGAGAAATTATATAAAAATTTAAAATAAAAAATATTCTCATTTTATTCTCATTGAATATTAATGAGAATATTTTTTTTTATTTCATTCAATATTAATGAGAAGATTATCATATTTTTTTTCATATGAGGTTAATACATGACTATTTATAAAATAATAACTAACATCATCATAGAAAAAACCCTAATTCTCTTAAAAACAGTGACATGATTGGATAGTTCCTTAAATATTACTTTAATAAATTGACTTGAAGATTTTTTTTTCAAAAAATAAAAATAAAGAATAAGGAAAAAATAAAGGGATACTTAAGTAAAAAGCGAAATGTATTTGCATTAATATAAAAAATTTAGGTGCACACCGCTGGAAGGCTAATCCTATGCACTTAGGCTTTTATTTTCAACAAGCAAACAACATACTGTTCATCTCTAAAAAATATATAGCAAACCACATGTTGCCTACCAAGTAGATAATATATCATCTTTTAGTTGATTTTTTTATTAAAAAATTAAGATTCGAGTTTTGAGAACCTAAAAATTTTCAATCTTATTTATTTAAAATACCTTAAAAATATCACAAAACCTAAATAAAATCATGTCAAAAAAAATCACTCTTAAAAACCAATAAAAAATATTTACAAGCTTCGTCTACCTTTTATAACATGTCTAAAGAAAAACAATTTTCATTGAACTCTATTGAATTGAAAATCGCCCCCCTTTTTTTTTTTTTTCCCACCCTTTCTATTCCCTTTTTTAAAGATTAAAATAAAAAAAAAAATTTAGAACTTAAACACAAAACCTCATAAAAAAAAAAAAAAAACTGCATGGGCAAAGCTATAGTTTTACATGTATCATGAACAATAAATAGACTGGTTCTTATTGTTTTAATTATTTTTAATTAATAAAATTAAATTATATTTTATAATTTTAAGCTTTAATTTAATGTTGGTGGTTTTTGATTAATTAATACCAACATTGAAAAAACAAAATAATGATAGTAGCTAAATAATTTTTTCAATGATTTGAAAAAAAAGGGATTGGCGTGAGCAAGCGCACAGTAAAAATTATCAAAATATAATATAATATAATGTCTGCCAATTCCCCCCCAAGGGGACGGATGTAAAACATTTGATCAAATTGAAAATGTGAGGGATGGCATAGCCAAACCTGCAGCACGAGTCAAAATTATGAAAATCTAAAATTTGGAGGCCGGGGCCTACCTGTATGTTGGAAGTTCCGTCCAGCAACGCTTGTAAAAGTTTTTAATTTTTTTTATTTGTATTTTACACTGTTAAAAATAAATTTTAAAAATAAAAATATTATTTTAATACATTTTAAAAAAATATTTTTAAAAATGTTTCTTCTCTCTATTATTAAGATGCCCCCTATAAATGTATGATTTACCGACAAGTGATAAGAGGCTTGTTTTAAGATTTATCACATGAAGAAGTCTTAAAGCAAGTGAACACACTTCTTGTCTGACTAGGACTGTTTCAGGCTGCGCATATATTCTGCTTTCTCGTTGTCTGCTTTTTTTTATTCTGAGCTTGCATGGTTTTTCCAGGCTTGTTGTGTCCACACCACCCATGGCAATCCATTGGAGGCTCGTAGTGAAAGGAGCATCCTGGTGTGTGTGTGTGTGTGTGTGTATAAAATAAAGGATTGGCTTAGATCCAATGTACCTAACCATCAATACTTTGGTCTGTACGTGTTCTCCTTTTCCAAATTCCTGAGCAGTGACTGGTCCTCTCACTTGACACGTGCACGTGTCGGGTTGGAAGACCTTGCGGCTTAATATATCTAGATGATGTAATATATGCAAATCTGAAATTGGGATTTACGCTGGAGTGGAACTAAAAGAATAGGTGAGATTAAGACATTTCACCAGGCAACCAAGCTCGTATTTGGAAGCAATGGATGATGGAACAATGCATCTTGTCTTCTAAATAATTATTTGAACGTGTAAACAAACTTATCAAGGAAGGAGGGTGCTGGAAGTTCATAATTATCAATTATGATTTTAAATTCTGGTTTCTGTCATCAAATAACATCATCTTTAATGAATGGTGATGTTTGCTTGCAACAACAATGTTCTTGGAGCGCAAGTGTGATTTGTTCATGTGACTGTAATCCATCAGCAGATCCAGTTCCGTTGATTATTCTTTTCATCAAGTCTCTAAAATAACCTTTAATGGGGGCATTAGGTTAATGCTGGATGATCACTCAAAATCAAGGAGAGAAAATCTTCAAAATGAATCCTATTTAATTATGTTTAAGGATTAACCTGGATCAAATTAAAAGATTTAATTAGGAGCAAGGTCTTGATTATACTTTTAATGAGTTAAATTAATTTTATTAAGGACTTAATTGATAATAAATTAAGTTTAAAAGTCCAATTTGAAATTGATGTTTCCCTGGGGGGGCTGATAAAGATGTGGATCTGTTTGGTATTGATTTGACGCAAGAACCTACTTTATTATTATTATTATTATTATTATTATTGATTCATAAGATTTACTCCAAAGCTCCACGCCTTTGCTTAGCAGACAAATTTGGGGCTGCTAATAAAATCCGCAATCACAAATGGAAGAAAAAACAGCTTGATTAACCTAAAATACCCTTCCCCTCTAGCGTTGACCGTTGACATTGATATTGATGTGGCAAAGATGGAGTGGTTGTTGAGTGCAGAGCAGAAACTCATTAGCACTGGAGGGAGCCACCAAATCAACCAAAAACTTTCAGGTCACCAAAACAGTCGAAGAGGGGCCTACTGCAACTGTATATCCGGTGAGAGAGATAGAAAGAGAGAAAGGACACACACAACTCTCACAGGAATCTATTCCATAAAAGAAAAGGATAACATGTCCGAAGTCTAGAATCCCAAAACTCTCCTCCTTTTTTCTCAAGAACCAAACACCATTTTTAGCCTAACGGCCTGTCTCTGTCGCCCCTCTCTGGTTTTTCTACTTTGGAGTTGTTTCCACTCTGCAGTCTAGAGGTATTAATTATATAACGTTTACAAATATTTTCTCGTTAAATTCGTCCTTTCTTTGTGCATTAACTGTTTATCTTTATTCATCAAAACTTTGCGAATCTCATGATGTTCTAGATGGATAGATAGATATAGAGTAAAAAATGCATGGTTTTAAGCTCCTTGATAGATTCAAAAGCACCCAAGTCCATGCTTTAAGCCCCCAAGATAGTAACCCCTGTTCAAGAGGCAAACTTTCGAAATGTAAATTTACAAACACTGGCTCAGTAGCTCAAGCTTTGCTCCCTTGTGGACTCCCAACAACTGAGCTCCTTGAACCTTCTATAGACTCTTACTTGAAACCTGTAGACTATGTGGAATCTTTAGCTGAAATTTATAGACGCCTAAAGACCTGCTCGCAAACCGATAAATCATTATTATGCATCGAGCAGTTTTCGATTTTGCGAGGATTAGGTGATCCTAAGTTGCTTAGAAGATGCCTTTGCGCAGCAAGGCAATATGCTATTGATGTGCACTCAAAGGTAGTGCTTTCTGCCTGGTTAAGGTTTGAGAGGAGAGAAGACGAGTTCATTGGTGTGTCATCAAAGGATTGTAGTGGGTACATCCTTGAATGTCCTATGGCTGCTTTGGTTTCTGGATACGATCCCAATTCGATTTATGATCATTGCCAATGCGGTCAAGATAATCTTGAGGCGGTTGATAATCAAATATTGATGGGAAATGAAGGCTCCAGTTTGGAGGAGGATAGTGATGTTTCATTTTGCATTGGTGATGAGTTGGTTCATTGTGTTAGATTCAAAATTGCTTCTCTTTCAAGCCCATTTAAGGCAATGCTCTATGGTAGCTTTGTCGAGTCAAGAAGAGATAAGATTGATTTTTCAAAGATTGGGATATCTGTCAAGGGGATGAGATCTGTGCAAGTGTACAGTAGGACTGGGAGAGTTGATTTATTTTGCCCTGAGATTGTTTTGGAGTTGCTTTCTTTTGCAAACAGGTTTTGTTGTGAGGAGTTGAAGTGTGTTTGTGATGCTCATTTGGCTTCATTGGTCTGTGGGACTGAGGATGCTTTGATTCTTATCGATCATGGCTTGGAGGAAAGGGCAAATCTTCTCGTAGCCTCTTGTTTGCAGGTGTTTCTAAGAGAGCTCCCAAATTCTTTGTATAACCACAAAGTGATGAGTGTTTTTTGTAATTCAGAGGCAAGGGAGAGATTGGCCATGCTGGGGCATGCTTCCTTCTTGCTCTATTATTTCCTGAGCCAGGTTGCCATGGAGGAGAATATGGCATCAAACGCAGCAGTGATGTTATTGGAGGGGTTGGAAGAGTTTGCAACAGAAAAGTGGCAGAAGGCACTTGCTTTGCATCAACTGGGTTGCGTAATGCTCGAGAGAAAAGAGTACAAGGGTGCCCAATTCTATTTTGAGGCAGCTGTCGAGGCAGGTCATGTTTATTCATTAGCAGGTGTTGCAAGGACCAAGTACAAACAAGGGCAACAATATTCGGCATTTAGGTTGATGAACTCTCTTATTTTCAAGCATAAACCAGTTGGGTGGATGTACCAAGAGCGATCTCTGTATGGTGTTGGACAGGAGAAGATAAGGGATATGAATACTGCAACTGAACTGGATCCAACCCTTTCATTTCCATACAAATTCAGAGCTGTTATGAAGGTGGAAGAGAAGCAGATTAGAGCAGCTATCACAGAGATTGATAAAATTATCGGCTTCAAGCTCTCACCTGATTGTCTTGAGTTGCGAGCGTGGTTCTTCATTGCTCTTGAGGATTTTGAAAGTGCTTTGAGAGATATTCGAGCACTGCTAACCTTGGAACCAAAGTACATGATGTTTCATGGGAGGGTGAGTGGAGATCACTTGGTTGAGCTTCTCAGCCATCGCATTCGGCTATGGAGTCTGGCCGACTGCTGGATGCAACTTTATGAACGATGGTCTTCTGTCGATGACATTGGCTCTCTGGCTGTCTTACATCAGATGCTGTCAAATGATCCTGCAAAGAGCCTACTGTGGTTTCGGCAATCTTTGCTTCTTTTGCGGTAAGTTTTGTGATGGAACAATTTTTTATTTTGCTCGTGCAGCTGTACTATTTATGCAGAATAATCATCAAGTTCGACTTCTAAATCGGTGTCTGCAATCTTTGGAAACCTGTCATCCCTTGGATGTTTTTGTGCAGCAATCTTGTTTATCTTTCCATCAAGATAATATACTAGTATCCAAGCCGAAAACACAATCCTTCGTACATGTTATCTTATAAACTCATCCAATTCACTCCACGAATGTTGTAAAAAATAAAGTGATCCTATATTTATTTTTTCTTAAACTGATATAATGATACTAAATCAGCTCACCATTTTTTTTGTCCATGATTATACTTCTTATGCACTTCTGAAACAAGGAAGGTGTTTTTCCTGTCCATGTATTATAACGAATTTGGTCTTGTCTTGTAGCTGTCTGGCCTTGTTATATTCAATAGCATGAAATATAATGGATAACTCAATGCACCAGGTTAAATTGTCAGAAGGCTGCAATGCGCTGTTTGCGGTTGGCTAGAAACCATACCAGTTCTGTGCACGAAAGGCTGATATATGAAGGATGGCTTTTATTCGACTCTGGCCATCGTGAAGAAGCTCTCTCTAGGGCTGAGAAATCCATTTCGATCCAAAGGTCATTTGAAGCTTTCTTCCTTATGGCATATACATTAGCTGATACGAATCTGGATCCTGAATCTTCATCTACTGTCATCCAACTTCTGGAGGAAGCTCTTAGATGCCCTTCAGATGGTCTTAGGAAAGGACAAGTGAGTAGTGACTATATCAGTATGTTTCTCTTATGGCCATCTGTGCTCGATGTCCTTGTTTTATATGAGTGTTGGCATTTTGCAGGCATTGAATAATTTAGGAAGTATTTATGTGGATTGTGGTAAGCTGGATCAGGCTGCAGACTGCTACATGAATGCCCTTAACATCAAACATACAAGAGCCCATCAAGGTCTAGCGCGTGTCTATCATTTAAAAAATCAACGAAAAGCTGCATTTGATGAGATGACCAAGTTAATAGAGAAGGCACATAGTAGTGCATCAGCATATGAGAAACGATCAGAATACTGTGACCGTGAGAAGGCAAAAGATGACCTTAATATGGCAACACAACTGGATCCTCTAAGAACATACCCATACAGATACAGAGCAGCAGGTAATCATCACCACTTTGGAAATTCTGCCTCCTTTCTATGCAACTCCTCAAAAGTTCTCACGGTTATTCCAATGTCATTCCATTTACTTCATCCTTCTTCCCTTTGCTTGAACACAATTATTACCTGTAAAATCTAAACTTCTACTGACATGAAGAATCTCTTATTCCCAGTGCTAATGGATGACCAAAAGGAAACTGAAGCTTTAGAAGAGCTTACTAAGGCCATAGCTTTCAAGCCTGAGTTGCAAATGCTCCATCTTCGAGCGGCATTTTATGAATCAATGGGAGACAAAACCTCTGCTCGTCAAGATTGTGAGGCAGCTCTCTGCCTGGACCACAACCACACGGACACACTTAATCTGTACAATAGAACACAGGACCAAGCTACAAGAAGCATTTAAGTTACACCAATGTCATTGATGTAGAACGGGGACTTCAACAATAATCAAGGGGGACAGCCATGCCGATCATTTTTATTATTATTGGAAATCATGGTCTATCAGGCATCCCGGGACAAATTCATCCCATCAATGAGAAGGACAGACCGCGTCAAGGAGCAATAATAAGCTCATTTGTACATATATGATATATCTTTATGGTATTGATGATGGAACTAGAAAAGCGTGTTGCCAACGGCCCATGGACAATGTCACTAGCAGATAGTTATGTACAGCCATGGCCACATGATCAGAAAGCGGAATGGGATTGAGGCCGAAAGGGTTTTGCTGCAACTTCTTGCCATTGTTTCTCTAGAATGGTATAGGTTTCACAATTTGTATCTCGTCAGAAACGGGATTTTTTGGCCCCCTCTTGAGCTCGTCATGTACAAGAACAAAAGTCAGGAAGGAATTTAAATCTCTTTTGTTGTATCATGTGTTTCTTTATATTACAGATAGAAAAGGTGATGGTATCGCGTTAACTACTCTTGTAGTCATTGCATTTCTTCAGCTGACCACTTTCTGGCCTCTGCTTTTGTTTTCACCTCTTTTTTTCTCTTCTCTTTTATTTTCCCATGCTTACCTTGCATTTTGGCTGAGTGAGATCGTATGCAGTAATTAAAAGGAATTGGGTTGTGTTTTCATTGAGAGATCCTGGGGGCTGAGATTGCTCTAAGCTCCCCACCACCCCCTAACAAGAAACGCATAGTGTCATAAAGAAAGGGTGATAAGTGTTTGAAGAATATAGCAGTGGACTTTGACTCAAATCTTTTCATCCCGGAGTACTGGAAACTGGTAATATTAAAAAAACTGACCATTTATTCATCTTGCAAGTATACTTCAGATACTTGAATTTTATACAGCCAACTTTCGGCAGTGGCAAAAGAACAAAGCAATGGACAGACCAGAGGTCTCCCTTCCTCAGTTATATACAAACATCATACTCTACGTTACATTAGATACAAGCATTACCTACCCTATAAACAACTGCTTCTGAGAGATCAGCAAGAGAATCAGGGAAAACAATAGTTAAAGGAACATGAAAAGAACACTTAAATCCATATTTCAGACTTAAGTTAACTTCTCAACTTCCTTCTGTAGACATAATTTCAAGTTCAGCCCACCAAAGGGGTGATAATTTTGGTGTTGCTCCATCAGGTTCCATTGCTGTGATCTCTTTTAACTTAGAGGCAATCTCTTTCATCGTTGGTCTCTGTTTTGGATCAGGATGGATGCAATTTCTTATTACTTCGGACAGTTTCTCGAGCTCATTCTCTTGGAAAGATTTTAGAGTTGGATCCACTATTTCTTTTAAGGATCGCTCTCCTCTCAGATAGTCTGATGCCCAGTCGGCAAGAGAGCCATTGTCCACTGCATATGGGATCCTGCCAGTTATCATTTCAAACAAAATTACCCCAAAACTGTAAATATTGCCCTCTGGATCTGATGTTTGGTATTCTAAAAGCTCCATGGATGCTGATCCAATCTTTGCTGCTGTTGCATCATTCCCAAAACTGAAATCTGATATTTTAGCTGCATAGTCTTCAGTCAGATATATTGTCGATGACTGCAGGTGTTTATGGGCTATAGGTGGAGTTAGTTGATGCATGTATTCGAGGCAATATGCCATGCCCATTGCTATTCGTAATCTCATTCCCCAGTCCAAGTGTTCAGCTTCTTTTACTACAAGAAATCAAGAATTCAATAGTCATCTATACCATAAAACAGTTATATAGGTTCAGTCACTGCAATTTCAACGACATATAAATGGTATGGTGTATTATGCGGTCTACTTAATGAAGTAGATCAGCTGCCTGTATAGAGCTGCAGAAAAATATAAGGATACGAATATGATTTGCAGTTCCGAGAGGGTACCAAATGGATAAGAACAATCCAATTCTTCTTTTGAGATGCATATTTCAGCTCTATGAAAGAAAAAAAAAATCAACACTATTGTTCATAGATTGAACAAGAGCCGGTATTGATTTTTTCTTCACAGATATGATGAGCGCAGTCCTATAAAATGCCATGTTAATTTGATGATCCAGCAGAATGTAACTACAATCACTTGACCAATTCATATGGGAATGGAGCACGTATCAGAAAGGGCATTAAAAACATAATGTACTTACTATGCAGATGTTCAAAGAGAGTTCCATTTGGAGCATATTCAAAAACCATCATTCTTGTGAAAGGCTCATTTTCTTCACAAAATCCAATAAGGTTCACAAAATTCTTGTGGTTCATTTTTGACAATGTGTCAATCTGAAAAAATTAGCAAACGTAGCATTTAGGGGCGCCCAGATTAAATGTATGAAGCTTAGCAAATTTCAATTTCAAGTACCTTCTTTCTGAATTGTGCTTCTAAATTCTTCAACCAGTCTTCATGAGATCTTACTGCAGTAGACATCACAGCAATTTCAACGCCACTTGATAGTGTCCCCTTGTATGCCGTGCCATCTGAAAAGGAGCCAATTATGTTACTGAAATCTTCACAAGCAGCTTCAAGTTCTGATCTCTTGAGTTTTGGCACACCTGAAAGACACAATACCAAAAGTGAGGAAAGACAACATCGAATCAAAATCTATGCTTGTATATTAGTGGAAGCAATAGATGATAGAGCAGTTCTTAAGGAGCAATGTTAATCCAGAAATTTTATGCCTCTATGCTTGGAGGTTTCAGGTTGTTGTGTGTGTGCACACGGGTGTGCGGGCACACATGCGTGATCCATATGAAAAGGAAGATTGACCTGTTACAAATGCGTTTTGTAGCTGCCCACTTAGGCCTGTGGCCCAAGGTCTGACAGTGACTACCTTGCTGCTTCTGAAGAAGAAAATGCCAATGGCTGAAATCAAAGCGAACATAGAGCCAGCAATAACACCAGCAATGAGAGCAGTGTGATGTTTTGACTTTGATTGTCCCAAATGATTTGGACTTGGAGCAGGGACCATTGACATCCAATCACGCTGTGGTGGTACAATAAAGACACTAGGTGGATTTTCTGGAGCAGGTGAAGCTGGAGTTGGTGCGATCATGGGTGAGGGGGAAGGGGGGAAAGGAAAAGTGGAGGAGTATTCTGCTGGAGAAAATGACGGAGACTCTGAAGGAGATGGTGATGGGGAAAATGATGGTGATGGTGATAAAAATGGTGAGTCTGAGGGTGCCAGTGATGGTGATAATTGAGATCCTTGAGGAAATAAAGACGGTGAAGGCGATGCTTCAGAACCACTTTGATGTGCTTTATGACGATTGTTTGCTATGGGTGGATTTGGAGCAGCAGCCACCTGCAGCAGCATCCGATGAGCTATATTGCCAGAATGAACAATGTTCCTAACAAATAGAAGAGGTGCTGTCAGGAAGCTGGTGGGAAATTAGTTTAAGTTGAGAACTGAAAGTACTTAACCATGTTAGCATAACCCAATCAAGGAGTAGATTTCATGACAAAAATAGCTGACACCAGGCAAAATTTTAAGGCACGAAAAGTTGCTTCATGTTTTGCCTCACATACACCAGGAGGTCCTCTGTTTGCATTTGCAAATTTGGGGGATGGCAGCATAAATCAAAAGCTGAGTTTTAAATTGTGATTGTGAGTTTATTTGATCTGGATTTTGTGGCCATAGCATTCTCCTATGAGTTGCTTTTAGCTTTTCCTTCTTTTTCTTCAAGTTATTATTTCCAAAGTCGTGAACCATAACCACCTCCCCTCTCACCAGTCACCCCCTACTCTCCAACTTCTTCTGCTTTGACATCTCTAAAGTGGCTGCACCAAAGATCAATTTGTAGGAATAACATTAATGGTACTTGCTTACCAAGTAAAATCTCTGCAGCAACAAGAAGCTCGTAACTGATTTTCATCTGCCTGAACTTCAGAAAGCACCATAAGCTCATTTAGTTCAGGAGATACGCTATCAAGAAACTTGTTATTGTCAAGCAAGCTGGAACAAGAATCAGAGATGATTTAGTCAAACCACCCAAGCTTAAGAGGAAAATACTGGAGAATATAATCAGCTACAATGAATTAACGTACAGGGTAGTCAGTGATAGATTATTTGCAAAGTTCGAAGGAAATGGTCCACTAAAGTTATTATATCCCAAGTCCAACGCCTCCAGCTCCTTCAATTCTCCAATCTCTCTAGGAATGTTTCCGTAGAAAGAATTGTTGCGTAGATTGCTGTATGGAAAATGTGAATTAGATAAACTCTGTAAAATGGTTTCCAAAAATCAAATCCAGGCTGTGGTTTAAGCTTACATTGATTTTAAGTAAGCTAGCCTTCCAAGTTGAGGTGTCAGTGTTCCTCCAAGACAGAGATTTGTCAGATGCCTACAAGTTGAACACTTATGACTTTAAGAAAATAGAAAAAATAAATAAAAACAAATCTTTTATTGCAACTAAAAAGATAAATAACGGAATGTTTGATACATGCTAGAAGATGATAGATAAACTACATGATTACATCAAATAATCATCGGATAAAACAGGTAACATATAGCATATGAACAAGTGAAAAGGAAACATGATAAAATAGCAAAAAGAAGGAAAAAATGCTGGGATTGCCCCTTGGAGGCCCGCATTATTATGAACTATCTACTAAAGGGACATCACACATGCTGCATTAAATAGTTTGTCATCTGATCACTTCCAAGTGCTGCTTAGATTCTGCACCGACAAGTACAAAGGCCGGCAACAACATGCACTGTTTATTCCTTCACCTTAAGTCCATCTAGCATTTAAATTGAATATGAAAGCTCAAGTTTGGATCTTGATCTAATAAAAGTCAACAAGTGACTTCAGAGTTAGTTGGTTAACGTTAATGTTCTTCACGAGCATTTTACATTTCCAGTAATATTCACATTATATTCTAGCTTACAAAAAGCTTTTGCAAACTTACTATTCAACAGAGACAGAGAAAGAAATCTGTACTAGTAATAATGTACCATCTCTAAACACATTGGATCTTTGATTCAACTAAATGGGCTATCCAAGATCACAGATTTAATTAACTGACAGACACAAAAGATAAAGATAAACTCCTGTAGAAGAAGAATGTTTGATTACTTACTATTTGACGACCTCTTGTTATTATTTTTATTTTTTTTATCCAACAGAAACAAGAGGATGAATTACTTACAAGATCACAACTTTGCCATCAGAGCATTCGACACCGAACCAAGAACAAGGATCAATATCTCCATCTTTCTCAATCCAATTCGATAAAACTCTAAATGGGTCTGTCTCCACTCTCTCTCTAAATCTCAACAAAGCCAAACCTGCACCATTTTCAAACACTTTCACGTTACTATATAAAGGAACACCAACTTTTAACTAAGTTGTAAGGACATGCAAAACAAAATCTCCCAACCATATGAAGATAAAACATAGCATAACTCACCCTCTGTGTTTAGAGACCAGCAAAAGCTAAAACTTTGATGAAATAACAACAGAACCAGCATCAAAACCTCCATGCGAAGCTTCACCCGGTTCAATCTCCACCATCCACCCGTCATTAAGACAGTCAACAGCTTCTAAAAATAATTCTTGGTTACAAATGTGTCAAAAACCCACTTGGGAGATAAAGAAGACAAATATATATAGATAGACAGACAGACGGATGGATAGAGAGAGAGAGAGAGAGAGAGGAGAGCTTGATGGAGTCTTGGCTTGGTAAGTGGGAGCTAGCTAATTTAGAAGAGAAGAGAAGAAAGCGCGTGCGTATCGGTGATCATACGTGTTTTCAATTAAAGATGACAATCAAGGCCGAAACATTTATAAATGAACGAAATGCGGGCTATGCCCCGTTTTATAAATAAACTTTAATTAAAAAAATATATATTATTTTAATATATTTGTAAATAAAAAAAATAACATTTTGACTATTTTAAACGGGCTACGAGAGAATAAAAAATGTGTCTGCGGCGCGCGATTCAGTAACACTGGATTTTGTTTGTCTTGTTCCTGATAGGATTGCATTCGAGTTTGGACTTCGTCTTCTCTTCTCCCCAAATTAGCTCTAAACACCCCTCCACAACCAATGACGTATAGCAGTGATTTCTTATCTGCCCGTATAATTTACTTTTTATTTAATATAATATAAGTAGAAGAAAATTCGAATTTTTTACAGATGAACGATCGATTCTATATATTAGTACAGGATTCCCCAAAATAAATAAACTGGTCAGAGCATCCCCATTTGATTGATCGATCGATTCCAAGTGCTGCGGTTGCATGTGTCCGTGGACATTGCTGAGCACATTCCTAAGTTTATATTTGATTAATTTCAAGAATCTGGATATATTATCTGTTTATCATGTGAATTTGTCAATGGTAGGGCACCATTCTTTATTTGTCATACATTGTTTCTGCGCTCAGTTTTGCCAGAGCGTAGGACAGGAAATTATTGAGTTGGTGTCTTGCCTAGAATTGAATAATATTTTTTAAAGAAATAAATTTTTGGTTATTTATTTATGTATTGGAAATTAATTTAACGTGGGTACTTATGTCTTAGCCTAGAGCTATTATCTACCGTAAATACTTTTGGTTGAAATGCTGGTATCTATAGATTGTAATAAGAACTAATTAAAGGTATTGCCTTTAATTTGTCTAAATAATTCCATGTACCTAGCTATTTCTATAGTATTTTGGATGGATAGCACATGCACATTAAATCCCAAAACAATGTTAAAAATGCTAATTCCCAAAATAAATATTTTATAACATAGTAAGTCCATTTCTATATCCATTCTTACCCCAAATGTCCACTTGAAAAAAACAATTTTACATGCTGAGTAGAGATGTTGTGTAAATTAAAGAGGTCCTCTTAAATCCTGAAATAGTTCAGTTCCGGCAAGCACAAGGCAGCTCACTTGAAAAAAAAACAATGCAATGTGCATAAAAAACCACGTACGTCTGCACTTGTGCGTATATCCAGCTGTGTGCGTGTGTGTGTCTGTGCACAGTTTCACACACTTCAATCATTCAGCCATATATGTTGAGTAGAGATGTTGATAATTGTGTGATGACAAATGATTGTCTCATAGTATTTTTACATGTTTGCCAAGTGGACCAGCTTCAGTTTGATCACTTATGTTTGCAGCAGTATAACAACCAAGGAATCCAGACATAAAGAAAAGAAAAGGCCGAGGAGAGAGTGAATTACAAGATACATTCACCTATAATATTGTATACTGCATGAAGCATGATCTAGATGATGAGACTATATATATATATATATCAAAAGGTAGCATATCATGGGGAATCATGGCTTCGAAGATAAGCACTGAAGTTGGGGGATCGAGGGGTATGATTAAGATTCTTCGAACTGGTTGAAAATGATTTATGATCTTCATTGAGCATGATTTATCTTGAGCTGCATAGCGGCCATTAATGTATGGAGAGTGGAAACCCTCTTCTTGCAGGTTCTGTAATATCAATTATGAGACCTGACATTATTTATTTAAAACTGCTCTCGCAAGATACAGCGACCTGGCCTCCTGATGCATTGCAAAATCTTAATTTTCTGGTTTCTACGTATAATCCATTTGAAAATGTTTTAAGAAGATAGAGATGCCTTAAGACGATCGAATTAACCATCCTGTAAATGCTCGAGGTATTAATTTGATCAGTGTTAGGAGGTGGGATCTTTCTATCGTTTTGTTTGTGCGAGATAGAGATGACTAATATTGTTCCTTGATTATGAGACATTATTTTAAATTATTTTTTTCGTTGGGATTAGCAAAAAGAAATTGTTTTTTTTGTGTTTTAAAAATATTTTTTAAAAAAATTAAATTTTTATTATTATTTTTACGACAAGAATAATTGATAGTCCAACTACTGAACAAATGACACTTAAATTTGTTTATCTACATATGCTTGGATCATAATGACCAGAGGCAATCAATAAAATTGTGCATCATGTGGTTTTGTATTCTAACTAGTTAGCCTGACACATGGGGGTATTAGAGGCTGGACCCAGGTTCGGACCACCGCAAGGGCACAACCGCACAAGGCTGGCCAGGGCTGGACCACGTACGTACGATTACTTGCTCCTGAGTTTTTATGAGTGTTGTTTACGGGTAGAGTCATCATGCTCATGACGTGGATTGGGGGCACAAAATCCTGTTTCCTCGTCTAAAATGACAAGGTAACCTCTGGGAGCGATAGGAAAACGCCGTACGAGCTATTCAAGCAGTGACATTGAATCTTTTTTTTTTTTTTTGAACTTTTCAGCATTTTCTATTTTTGATAAAGAAAACATAAATCTTTGGTCTGTAGCAAGGTTCTGAGAGGCCACTCTAGCAATGTAGAACTGGTCTTCATGCTGGCTTAATTGGACTCAAATTTTCAAATACATTAACCAGATTAAAAAGTTACGGCGAGTCAAGTAATACAGAACCACCACATCTGGCAATGCCTAGCCCTAGCCGGTGCCGTGTTGAGAAGAAGCTATTTATAGCACATAACGCGTTCACGAAAGAGAGGGAAGATGGATTGGATCGTGGATGCTTTCCCGATTATAATTAACATGAGCATATTCAGGTGCATCGTTGCAAAGGTTCACGGGCTGAGAAGCTTGTCAAGGCCCCAGATAATAAACTAATTTATATGTAGTATATATAAAATAAAATAAAAAGAAAACAAAAACAGATATATAGACCGACATTTGAGTATTTGACTCTAAGAATGGAAAACAAAACCGGATATGTCGCCACCATCTTGGAGGGTGGACCGAACAGAGCTTTGCTAGAATTTTTAAAAAACATTATTTAAAATTTATATTTTTAGATATACGAGGTTAAAAATAAATTTTAAAAAATAAAAAATATTATTTTAATATATATATTTTAAAAATACTTTAAAAAATAACCATATCAATAATCCAAAACACCCTACTGAACCTTGGGTATATTTATAATTATTTCTCAACAATCAACAAAATTAGGACTAATCTATCTGTGCTTCCGACAGGGCAAAAAGAAACGGGCCCGAAATACTGGGCATCTCTTGCTAGGAATTATGGGCTAAGATATTCTAGCCCAAGAAAATGGGTATTCAGCTTTTTCTTGGAACCAATGGTTTTAAGAATTGAATGAATTGATTTTTAAGTAACAGATTCTTGAATTGATTTGATTTAGTGACAGAATTCTTTTGTTTTGAATTAAAATTTTGAAGTGACGGAATTTATTAAATTCTGAAATTTGAAAATTACTAATAGATACTATTTTTTTTAATCATTTTACCATATTACCATTCATACACGTATAAAAGCCATCATTTCTTCCAACATGAGAATCAATGGTATAGCTAGAAAGTAGAAAGGTAGGATCTTTATGAGATTTCCCTAAAACGGATCAATTTTTTTTCCTTGCATAGAGATCCATCTCTCAACTTGCCTTGCTTCAGTCTCTAGCTACTGTCTTGAATCATGTGATCAAAACTAGTTAATGGGTTAAGCCCATGTCAATATTAATAGGTTACTCCTTTTTTATATTTTAAAAATATTTTTTAAAAAAATTAAAATTTTTTATTTGTTTAAGAATTTTTTTTTGTGTGTTTTCAAATCATTTTAATATACTAATTATTAAAGAACCAATTCAATCCAGTAACTTAAGTTTGTAAATAAAATTTCAAAATATGAGTTATATTATTCTTTAACACACCCCTTCAAGTAAAAGTTTTTTGAGCTTGAAACTTACATAGGCTCACACTATTTTATACTTAATTTTTATCAAATAAATGAGGATAATGCGATTTGAATTCATGATTGCTTGATCATCAAGGCTCTAATACCATGTCAAAAATTCAATTCAATCTAATAGTTTAAATTTTTAGATAATGTCACAGGATATAATTTATATTATTCTTCAATACTAATGTCAAAATTAATTTTTTAAAAATAAAAAAATATTATTTTAATATATTTTTAAATAAAAATCATTAAAAAAACATACAATATCATGTGTTCACATAATAAAAAAGAGAGAGAGAGACCGCCATTTCCTTTTCTACGAGAGAGAGGGCAGATCAGGAAAAACAACAATAACATTGAAGTTCTTTTAAGGATAGATGAGGTAATATACATGGTAACGTTAAAATAAAAGCCAAGTCCGAGTCAATCACAGCTCTTCAGCTGCAATTTCAAGGCGTGACTTCCGTTGAAGATTTTTTAAAAAATCGAATTCAATTATTTTGATAAGATATCTTTCCAAACATGCATGGGCTTTGAATAAAAATGAAATGAATATTGATTTTCAAACAGCCTGTAAGGCTCCTGGCCTAAGTTCTGGCTGTTGCTGTCGTTCCTCCCAGATGCAGCCGTGGCCTGTAATAAGGTTCCTAAAGCATCGAATTCAATTCATTGTTTTATCACGAATAATCACATTCACAAGAGTCCATGACGGCGGGGAAAGGGACATGCTTACAGTACAGATGTTGACTTTGGTATTCCATTATTACAAGTTGCTGTTGGGGTCCTCTTCTCATGCTTGGCAGCTTCTCTAAACTGACTGCTTCCGCTCATTGTAATCAGTCGTGATCAGGTAAAGTTGAGCTCATCTTCGAAGAAATTCCCCGCAAGAACCGTTAGAATATGAGCTTCATAATCAGGCCAAAAACAGAAGCGCAGTTGCATGATTATTTCCACAGTTGATCCTTTCTCTTTTAATAATTCAAAGATTTTTGGATAACATTATCTGAGGTAAAGGAACAAACTTGACAAACAGCATCTGCCGATTACAAGTAAACAGTACCTGAGAAGTACGTGTATAGAATATAATTGCTTTTAGTTTAGTGTATTATATTCATGACCCCCGTGTTGCCATGTTTATATATATATAACTTGAATAAAGAATTAAATATTGATATATTGAGAAAATGAACATTCAAATTCACTAATTAGATATATTCTTTAGTGACCAATTTGTATTATAAAAAGAGTTATTTACATGTTAAAAGCTTTGTCTGACGATAATATTTGTGAAACTAATTTGATTTTAAATCAAATATTAGCACCAATTTATCTAACTTTTATATTATCAATTTAAAAAACTCAAAATAACACTAGAATGAAGAAAAGTGTCCAAAAGCTGTGTCAAAAAGAAGAATTTATCAAAAAAACTTGGGGAGATGCTGTGGTGTTTTTATGCTGGACAAACTGGCCCATATAAAGTCGTGTACAATAGCTCATGTATGATGTCATTGCAATGCTGCAACCGATTAATAACAACACCAGGAAATTTCACCACAAATTTTGCTGAAACACAACCTCATACCACGAACTTTGTTTTTTTGTTTGGCTAAGAAAAAGATAACCGACGCCATCATCACTGATTAATCAATTGAAACAAACGATTAAGAATTCGATTCACGTCAATTTTGTTTTATACATGGTGAATAGAATTATAAAATTCTGTAAGCAGATGATGAATATTTGATTCCTTTACTGTGTCCTCTGGGTAAGTATGTACTTCGTTTTGTGTCCTCCATTTATGTCCAGCTTGAAACCTTCACCAGAGGAACTTCCATGTAGCTCAGTACCATTTGGTTCTCCTTCACTCCTTCGATGTTCACACAGTAGAAGCTTTCTGTTTCTCTGATCAATTCCCTGGCCTCTAGAAGATTATCTTTTCTCATTTCCCAGGCCACCAACCCTACCTCTGAGAGTGCCCTGCTTTCTTTAGCAATATCATCCCACATTTGCAAGCCAAAAGAAGAAGAAACGTAAGGTATCAAAAACACGCATTCCATGGCTATTCTTGCTTCTCTTAGATGGTCAGGGAAATGACAGTCCATTGATTCTATCAACGCCATGAACTGAACCAGCTGCCCTGCAAAAACAGAGCCGTATTCTTTCTGCTCCTTCATTTCCATGCCCCAACCAATCCCATCTCCAATAGTTATAGTTCCCCTAGTACCACTACCACCATCAGTATTGAGGGTGATTGAATCTTTAGCTAACCTTAGAAACTCCCCAAGACTCCTGGCACTCCTCCCTTTCCCCATGTGAGGGAGACCCACCATGCAATTGAAGGCTAACCATTCCCCTCTTCCACCTCTTTTCTTTGTTTTCTTCATCTCACTAACCAAAACCTCCATGTCCATCTCCTCCATTTTCAATCTCAAACCAAATACTTGTGCGTGTTCATATAAGCGCATTTTCGTCTCCTCAAACCTCCTCGAGGAACCAACACCACTGCAATCCTCTTCCTCCTCCCATTTTATTGCAGTCAATCTCACCATTCTTTTGCCTCGCCTCGCAAGTGTTTCGATCATTGGAGGCCACTGCACACCTTGACCAATGTCAAAGTCAACTATGTGCACTATGTCAGCTTCTTCTGGGATGGCTTCTAGTATCACAGAATTGGCAGTAAAATGAGCAAACCTCCCGTAGGGAAATATCTGATAGAATGCTTTAAAGGCAGCCTCGTAATTCTTGCTTGCTTCTTGCCATAGAAAGTCCACTTCCCCTTCCCGTGCTTGAATCAAATAATAAGCAAGTCGCTCCAGGGTTGAGCCAATAGGGCATGCCATCTCTTTTAACCGACACATAATTTTTTCAGCTAACTCTTTCATCTCCATCTCCGCAGCCTCTCCATAAGCCTTGAGCAGGTGGAGAATCATCAATTGGTTATCAAATTCCATGCCAATACCGGGCAGAACCAAGGATGTTTGATTCGTCAGTGTGTCTATAGATGCCTCCCTCGATGGTGGAGATACAAGCAGGCTCCCTGCATCATCTCCAGGAAAGTCTTGCAGAGCACCCCTGTTCTCACTCGCCAACCAATCATTTATATCCTCAATTTCTCTTACCATCAATGGATCATCAAAAGTAATATTAGACTCCGGAATTAGGGAATATTTCAGTTCCTCTGGATGGGACATGGTGACAGGCAAATCATCAACATGAGTGGGAAAACCTGGAGAAACTGGAGAAAATGGGATTGGAGAGGAGATATCAGAGAAATCTTCAAAAGATACGCATAAAGAAGAGTCCTCGGGATAGCTGCCTAATTGATCTGTGTTTCGAAAAAATAGGCCTACTTCTTCCATGGGATTGTACGTACTTTGCCATGAATAACAAGGAAGATATTCAACTACCATATTTTTTTTTTCTTGTTAACTCAAAGCGAAGGCCTTGGAGTATTTATAGGCTCGATGATGCTCAACCTAGAAAATGTCGAGATGGCACATCATGGGGAGTAAATTATCAGTTAGTCTCTCCAGTCTCAAGAAATAATTGAATTAGTCCTCTTTATTTCAAAAATTAATTATTAGTCCCTTGGCCATTATTAACCTTGCTTGATTTAATATTAATTCATCTCAAAAATGTTTTCTTTTTCTCATCAATCATTCCATGATATCTATTTTTTTCCTTTTTTACAATTTAAAACGTAATTAAAAGAAATTGAAAAAAACATAAAATAGACAAAAATGACTAATTGATTCATTTCTCAATATTATAATAGCTAATTTATGATTTACTCGAGGATTAAAAAAGTGATAAAATTTTCTTTTGAGATTCCAGGCATCATTATTATCACACGTAGCCTCTTCTAATTCATAATAGTTCCTGTTTCAATCATGATGATCATTCAAGTTTGTATCAGAATATTCTCCTCGATGCAAATGACTTTAGAACGATCCAACTGCAAAATTCCATCTTAATAGTATACTTTAATCCAGCGAGTCACTTTAGATAGATACATAGAATAACAATTTTGGCCCTTTTACATAAAAAATTCATTAAAAAAACTTTGGCCTGAGGCACATGGTTCTTCGTCAACGCACCTAAAGTCATGGAAATTAAGGTTCAAAGCAAAAGGAGAAAGGTTAAAATAGCAGCAATGATATTATGCAATTTGCTATATATAGATCGATCAGGTCTCTGTCTAAAGATTTTTACGAGGGAAGGTGTCGAGTTAAGCTCCAAAATATCCTACACTGCAAATAAATTCTTACATTACTTCGTACTTGAGTTTCTAATTTTTTTTTTTCCCTTTTAATTGCCTCTGCTAACGTAGGTTTTTGTTCTATTCTACGGAAAATAAACAGTAACGTAAAGTATATATATTGTTATAATAAGAAGGTGTTTGTCACAACTTATATTTCTGTTTTTAGGTATTTTTAAAAATCATCTTTGATTTGAAAAAATATTAAATGAATTTTTTTTAATATTTTAAGATGATTTTAATGCATTAATGTTAAAAATAAGATAAAAAATCTTTAAAAAATTATTTTAATATATTTTTAAGTTTCTTTTAAAAAAAAAAAACTTCCAATGTCAACTTAAACACCCCCAGGATCGATCCGAAGCCATTTTTTGTGAAGAAAACTCTGCTCGCAATCATACAAATTAGAGGTCCAATTGGAGTATATGATGTCTATCAGAGAAGAGAATATCTCCATGTGTAGAATGCTAAAAATAACTCAACGAAAATGGCCATGTCGTTACCATCCACATCCACATCCACATCCACATCCACGTCAATTCAATACAGGAACATTCTTTCTTACAAAATAGGGGGTAAATAATTAGGAAGAGAGCTGGTAATAACAGAAGGCCTGCGTGATAAAATAATGTTTTCCATATTCCAGCTCACTGAATATAATATTTTGTCCTGTTTACATGAATATGGACAAATGCATCTCAAATCCATGGGCTCATGGATGAAAAGCCGAATTATGGAGTTTTAATACCCGATAATATAAATAAGAGTAGTTGTCTGTTGTTGTCTGCCGGATTATTCTGTTACGTCTGCAGTGCCACGCTCCAGAAATGTATTGGAGATATATAAATAAGCATTTGCTTCCTTTTCATTTAAAAAAAAAGAAAACAAAAACATTTCATGGGGTGAGAGAGGCTCGAACTCTCGACCTCAGGATAACTCTTTTAGCTATGAGACCTACGCGCTAGCCAACTGCGCCACCACCCCATCTTGTGATATGGGTCCCTTACCAGCTATAATAAATGTTATTTTTATCAGCTTTTAAATCCATTCTATTCCAACAAAAAACATAAAAGTACTGCTACTTTATTACATTGGGTTGCTTCTTGTCTTCCCACCACACAATGCACCCTGCACGGCCTGGATAGGAATTTCGGCTGGAGCAATGCCAGGTGATTTTCTCAAGAAATTTTATGGTTATAGAAGAATAATTAATGATATTTTATTAGTTATTTTTTAAATTTTCTTTGAAAAAAAAATGATTTACGAAAAAACATATTTTTATTTAAGATTATTATAATTTTCTTGTATTTATTTTTTCATTCAAAGCGGTCATAAAATAATTAATAAGACATAAAAATTGTTGATTTTGCCTATTAATTCTCACCGCATGAATTTAAATCCTTGAAAATTCATCTCTAGCATTACCTTGCATGTGATTGCACGGGTTCATAAAGAGGAGGAAAAGATGCAGCAGAAGTTTGAGCTGTGGGCTCTTTTTTTTTTTTTTTTTTTTTTGGGTTTTAGTTTGATGATAGTTAAAACCTGCCCAAAATAAGATTTAATTTGACCAAATTAAACATGTTTTAACTAAGCTCATCTTAAACACGATTTAACCATGGTCAAACCTAGTTTAACATGGAGCTTGGTTTGATGATCTGGTCAATTAAAATCCACCTAAGCTCATGTTTGACTCGATTGGATTTCTTCTGAACTTAGTTTAATTGAATAATTCTGTTTTTTTTTTTTTTCTATTTCCTCCTTTAATTTTTATGCTCTCTAGTTTATTATTATTTATGTCTACTATCTATATGTCGAGGAGAACATCATGTTGTACATGCCAGACCTTCATCTACGTTTCACTTGTGTCTCTAAGCTATTACAACATAAAGCATACTTGTAATGAACCACTCTTTATGCTTTTTTTATGAGGTAAGCTATATAAATAAGGTAAAACAAACAAGAAAGCAGATGAATTTTAGCATTCATAACTACATATATCCAATTATTCTCTTTAAATTTGTATGATACAGAAAGAAGAAAAAAACACTCTTCGAACACTCCACTAACTTAGCTACTGAAGTGTTATTTAGACGATAACACTCATATCTCCAGCTCAGTATCATGTGTGAAGAGTGCCAAGGTCCAAGCAAAGTTTTCCCAAGCTTCATTAGAATGCATCTATATATATATATGAAAAAAAACCCAATAAAAATAAAACAATTATAATACTCTTTTTAACTTAAAATTTAAATTTTAGTCCCAACCATGAACATTTATTTTCTTGTTTAATTTAAAAGGTTTAAATCTAGGCAACATGATGTAAAATCTTCATTCAAACATTAGAGAGTCTCAATCCAGTTTTTTAATGTTGTGGTGAAATTGCAACTCTCTTTGCAGAGTTTGACCGTACGTGGGCTAGGCCTCTTCAGTGTTTTGTTTGTCAGTTCATGCTTATGCAGTAATCTCCCACAACCGAAATTGGATGGGTCGTTTGAACTCGATTTAACTAAAGCTAAATAAATTTATCGGCAATAGGCCCAAGCGAAATTCAACCAATAAGACGACAGGTCTCCTGAAGTGTCATGCCTAGACATTGATGTGTTTCATGTATATACATAAAACTCAAACCCCCCAATATGTGTTTCATGTCTCATGGAGTGGCATAATTTATAATTTGGACATCAATTTTGCAAATGAAACAGGCCGTTTTCGACGAGGAAAATATAATAAATTTAATTATATATATATATATATATATATTCTGAGATTTCTTATAGAGATGAGGTGATATGCCCTTGTAATGTCAACATATGCCCATGATAATAAAGGAACAGAGCAAGCCACGCGAGTCCTGTTCTTGTCAGTACTAACTAAGCACCAGAGTCCATTTCCCAGCATGTGATGAGATGTTTATATAGTCAAAGAAACATGGCCCTGTGCTGATCATATGCCGATGAGCTGGTTTTCTCTCCCTGGATATCTGTCAAGGATCGAGCTCAAATCTAATCATCCATGGACATTCACGCTCTTCCCATTTAATTATTCTCTCTTCCACCAACAGTCAGAACAAGTACCATGCTGAATGCGAGAATATGTCCAGAATACGTCGCCGTACTTGTTATGTATTGGGGACGTCAACAAGATCTAGGATCCTGAACCAACCCTTTCGCCAGCTTCGATGCAGCACCATCACATCTCCAAATGGGAAACCAAAATTTTTATTTCTTTTTATTTTTCAATGACTATTCTACAAGTTAAAAGATAAACAAAAGGTTAAAATATCATTTTTCTTATAAAATATTACTCATTACAATAATATTTTTTAATTTATATTTTATTTGTTTGTGTCTTTTGAAATTATTCAGTATTATAACTTTGAAAAATTCATGTCACATGGGGTGGATTTGTGTTGTTTTTTAATAATTTTTTTAATTTTTAATTTTTAATATTAAATTGATTAAAATTTATTCATATCATCTTTAAATCTACCAAGTCAATTAGGTTATATTAAATTATTAAAATAAATTTATATCAAACATATTAAAATACAATTTGCTATTCTAAAAATCATATTGTCAATTTATTTCTTCTATAAATACCATTTCTCATACATAATTGAGAAGGAAACAGAAATCATCCTGGATATTGGGATGTATAGACGAAGAAGAAGAAGAAGAAGAATCCACACTGCTCGAGGTTATTTCTATATGTTATGTCAAGCACAGTTGTTTGAGGTACTCACTTTCTTCTCTGCCACAACGTGAAACTTTTCAGAATCCACCCACGCCTACGCTTTTAGCTTTTGGTAACCAGCCTATCCATCACGCCTCGTCTCCACAACAGTAAATTTTCATGGCCCCTTAGACTTATCACCAAGGAATTGGTCGTCCTGGCAAGTGCAAGTGTTTGCAGTTGAAAGATGATGCAAATTTAGACCATGGATGCTAATAAAGGGATCCTCTGTGGAATGCCTTGAGACTGTAATGGGTACGTTTAGGACAGCAGCAGTGGTTTTTTTTTTCAAAGTTTTTTTTGTTTATAAATATATTAAAATAATATTTATTTTTTTATTAATATATTAAAACAATCTAAAATATAGAAAAATAATTTAAAAAAAAAAACACAATTGAACCATGCTCTTAAATATCATATTAAAAGATTAATGATCATCCATGCCATTTAAAATGAAGTTAAGATAATTCAAGGGAGTTGGTGTGCTGGAAAAAAAAAAGCTGTAGCTCTTTTGATCAGGTGACAGTGGATTTTAATTGTGATTTATTGAGTTGCTTGTTATTATATAGTGATTATTTTTTAAAGTATTTTTTTATTTATAAATGTAATGAAATTTTATTTTTTTAAAAAAAATTTATTTATAACGCATCAAAATAATTTAAAAATATAATAAAATAATTTAAAATAAATAAATATTTTTTTAAAATAGAGTATAAAATGTGGCTGATGCTCTCACTATGAAAATATGAATTGATTTTTATTCTTCCATTTCCATTTCCATTTCCCTTTACTGGCACTCTAATTTACTATTATCAGTTCATAGCAAATTTAGACAGTAAATAAGTGTCACATTGATGTCACTGGTACAAACATTTCTTACAAGTTACAGCAAATATTAAAAGACAACAGGCGAGCAGCAAAATGTCCAATCAGCTCCCTACTAGCTAACCTCCTCATAGAGAGGCCAATTGACTCGGCTTTAACAAGGCCCAGACGAGACAGAAAGGGAAAAAGACTCTCAATCTCTAATTAATGATTATTACAGCATTCCCCTGGAATAAGAAGAAGAGAAAAGTATGCTGTCTGTATCAACAAACGAGGACCTTTCACCAATAATTAGGCTAAATCATTCCATCTCCTAACCTACGCCTCTAACCAGTCATCCCCCTAAACCCTCCATTAAAAGACCAAAGCCAAATACAGCACAAAAATTTTATCTACCCTTCTCAACAACCTTAACCCACCGCCTAACTCTATCTCTCCCCTCCTTTCCTCCTCTCGCTCTCTCTCTCTCTCTCTCTCTCTCTCTTAAACCCTCATCACCCGCTTTTGCAGCTCTTCCTTCTGTCCCAAAGCCAAAAAACACCTTCTCTTTAACCAAAGCCTGAGAAACCAAAAAAATTAAAAATTAAAAAAAACCCCGAAACTAAACAAAAAGAAGAAAACCCATTTTATTTGTTTCTATTTTTCTCAAATCTACCAGGACCCAGAAAGAATAGAGTAAATTTCAGATCTCCACCGCTCGATGTGGCGGCCGCGTGTTAAATCGACAGTTAAGATTCGCGACACCCCGTCTTCTCCTTTCTCTTTCTCCACTTTCAAAGATATCCAAAATCTTTGCATAGAGGATCATCCCTCCAGTCCCATAAAAAAATCCTCCTCCATTTTCCACCGGGTCCGGCTCGCCACCACCTTCCTCCGCTCCCTCTCATTGTCCTTATCCGAGCCAGAACACAATGCCACTCCAGCTCATAACAAAACGACAGCACCACCGCTTCAAGAACAACCTCGTCTTATCACAATCCCGGGTGCCGACAAACGAATTGTCGTCTACTACACAAGCCTACGTGTGGTTCGTTCAACATTTGAAGACTGCAAGACCGTGCAATCTATCCTACGTGGATTCCGCGTTTTAATCGACGAACGAGATCTCTCAATGGACTCAAGTTTTTTAAACGAGTTAAATCAGATCTTTTCCGGCGGTGGTAATTGTGGTCGGAAGCTGACATTGCCACGTGTCTTTATCGGAGGGAGATACATGGGTGGAGCCGAAGAAATCAGACAGTTAAACGAATCAGGTGAGCTCAAGAAATTTATAGAAGGATTGCCTGTGGTGGATTCTGGTGTCTGTGACGTGTGTGGTGGTTATAGGTTTATTTTATGTGGTCAATGTAGTGGGAGTCATAAGTTGTATATAGAGAAAGCTGGGTTTAAATCCTGTACGGCTTGTAATGAGAATGGTTTGATCAGGTGCCCTTCTTGTGCTGTCTAGTTTTTATTTTCTTTTATTTTTTTTTTCAAATTAGAAGGTTTGTCGTTATTTTTCTTGGGCTAATCTTAGTTTATAGGGTTTTTTTTTTTCGGTTTTCGGTATTATGAGATAAGTTTTTTGTTATCTTGTAATGTAATAACCTTAAAATCAAAGTTAGGAAGCTAAGGTTATATTATCATTATAAATTAAGACTACTTCTTTCTTTCTTTTGTTTTGAAATTCTGGTTAATGTGTGGCAATTTTAGTTATAGGAAAGATATGTATGTCATCAACTATTTTACAGTTTGGAGGTTTTTTTTCACATTTTGGAGCCCTGGAGGTGAGAGATTTACTGCTGGAAGTGCAGTGACTGCAACCATGTGTTAATGTCAAGGAGACTTGTTGATTTTAGGAAGGGGATATGATGACTGATGGGGGTGGTTATGTCTTGTCTGTTTCTTTTGGGTTTGAGCCATGTTTGATGCTGACTCTTTTTTCTTTTTTTCTTTTTCCTTGGAGATTAGGAATTTCACTTTCTTTTGGAATCTGATCAATTGTCTCGTGTATTTTGTCCTCGTTTTGGTTCACAACAATGGGTCCTCTGCTTTTTGAAAATTATTGGGAGTTGGAAAAGTATAGCTGGATGAACAAAATTCATCTTTTAATAGACTGTTCAGTGAATATTTATACAGATAAGGTTTTGAGTTTGAAAAAGAAATAGAGACTATCTTATCTCCTAAATAACTAACACGCCCCTCCTCTCTAGCTTAGGGTGTCTTCTTGTCACTCGAAGCTTGCTTCTTACATCAAGAAATCTGGTTAGGTGCTTTGTAAAGATACCTGTCAACTGATCTTTGCTGGACAGAAACTAAACTTTTAGCTTTCTTTGGGCAACCTATTCTCTTATCGATTTCGATATGATTTGTTGTAGCTTTTGAATATGTGTTCAATACGCTGTTAGAGATGTATAGAATCCTGTTGATCAGTGCCAGGGATCCTACACACCTCTAACATGAATGATATTATTACAATGTGCAATAATCTGGTGTGATATTTGATCGTTTTGATTTGGGATGCCTGCATTATTATTAGATAATGTAGCTCAGCATGTTCATATGTTGCTTCCTTTTATGTTTGGTTTTTAAGATCAGGGTAATCGGGAGGTGGCTTTTTCACTGAGATGAAGTATCTTCCTGAAGCCATTCACATCCAAATTTGTGTGTTTATGGAAATTTCTTTTTCACAGCCTTTTAAAATTCTCGATGCAAACTCTGAATAGGAGTGTAGGGTGAAGAACAAATTCACTTGTAACTCAAGCTTTCAAGACACACGCTTCATTTTGTACCAGCACGTCAAATTAACTCGAAACATTTGGTATAGCCTTGGACAGAAGCAATATAGGCTGTCAAAAACTAGAATTCCTTGGCAATTTCTTGTTTCTCTAAATAAGTAACAAAGGAAATTACAGATTACAAAGGAAATTACAGATTACAAGTAGCCAACTGGCGGGAAACTGAACTAATTTCCTTCAAGAGGAACTCTTACCAATGTCCCCATCCACCAACCGATTTCATACCCTTTAGATGTAGTTTCGCTTCTAAAATTGGCACTGGTATGAGAAATTAAGAATAATTCTTCTTCTTCAGCATGTCTAATCCTCTATCTCCACATGCGATAGAGACCCATCGCATTGAAGAACTTACATCTCATTAATTATTCAATTTATCTAAAGCGTGACTCTTACCATTCTTGATTCTCCTTACTTAAATTTAGTGGCGTGAGCTGGTCTGGAATGGTCATGGGTTAGGAGAGGCGGTTTAGTTGAAGAGGTGAGAATTTGTCTGGAATGATTCTAGGTCTTGGAGAGACTATTAGCTTTTATTGATGGAGAAATCACAAGAAATTCATTAATAGAGTAACAAAGAATGTTTCTTTGTTTCGTTTTACTTCTGTTCTGATAAGGTTGCATGTCGAGGTCTTTTTTGAAGTTGCGGGACCACTACATGTATAGTTGAGACGTGAGCCCAACTAACATAAGAGTCTGGTCTAAAAACACCGAAACTAGGTTGAGCCGCATCAAGTAAATAAGTTGACTGGCTTCATGATCGAGGCTCCTAGGAGGCTTGGATTCTTCGGCACACCGACAACGCAAGTTCCCCGCCTCTGGTGGATGACTCTTCCATGTTTAAATTAGCCAAATATTTGTTAGCATAGAAATTGTAAAGAATGTCAGACTATATAACTTTTATCAACGAGGGTATATTCCTTTTCTTTTTTTTTTATGATTCTCTCTTTTCAGAAAAATCCCATCCCCCTCAAAATTCTCATCCATTTGTGCCCCCCACCGCCTTCTGTCATGCCGCCCCTTTTTATGGAGGGAACGGCTCAAGTGAAAAGGGGTTCCTCCCTCTCTCAGGATCAAGTTCATCATCAGTAATCCAGCTATTCCAGGTCTTTCTGTCAGTATATGCAGGCATATGACAGAAATTGACAGCCATGCATTGGGGCAAAATCCCTTTCAAGTTAGATGGCTTAAGATGCCTGGGTAAGGAGGTCCCAAGCCTACAGGGCAGGGCCTCTTGGCTCGTAATTTTGAAAGGTCCGAGTTGGGATGTGAGACCCATAGTCCACATAATGTTGTGTGTAAATTGGGGGCCTGTAAGGTCCAGCCCCGTCAAGCAGCGCTAGTGATGTTTTTGCTGATTTTCTCGCGGGTTTTCCGAATTCGAGGAAGTTGTGCGTGCTCCGTTGATCTATTCAAGGTTCTGAGAATATCAGGACTCCTACTTCTGAGCCTAGCTTACTCCCAAGAAGCCAACAAACAAAGAAACAAAGTGCTGCTCGCATGACAAATCGGGCAGGGGCGAACTGTCTTCGCACGAATGAAACGACGATCGTTTATGAACAGGAATTCCTGGAGAGGGGGTACGATATGCCGCGGCACCTCCACTGCCTCGCCACTGCAACTCATAAAACTCGGGCTATTTAAGTAATTTCAATTTACCTCTTTAAAAATACACTAAGAACAAGAACACCATCAGTCTTCTCTGCAACCCCCCCTCTCTCTAAATTCTTCAAAACGAAGAAAAAGAATCGCAAATATCATCATCAAGAACTGAGAAGAAACAGAAGAAAATGGAGGAGGAAGGTCAAGATACACCAATAAACATAACGAAGTTCAGTGGAAGATCAATACCAATCTCTCTCTCTCTCTCTTTAGACTCCAAAATCAAAGACCTCAAATGCCTAAAAGATGCTTGGACTGTGATTGGACTTTGTGCTAATCAATTATGTTATGTTGGTTTTGAATTTTGGGTTTGTTGCAAATGGCAATACTAAAAGTCAAAAGATGCTTGGACTCGGCTGATTTCAGTGTTCCTTCTCTGACAATTGCTCTTGTTTATTGGAATTTAAAAGGCAATAACCTTATGAAGTGTGGGCCTGTGGACCTTCTATGATACTCCTTGGTATCAACAACAACAACTTCATTCAAGATTTAACAGACCAAGTTTCCTGTTTAATTTCCATGCACGTGAAAGTAATCTTTTCCCTTGACTTGTACTGTTTGTTTGGACTTTTTGCTCAATGAAAAAGGCATATCAGATGAATATATTAGCTGGGAAGGACTAACAGTTTTGTCTGTCAGCCATGACCAGAGAGTATCCAGTCCATTGTGTTATGATTCTGGTCCATTTATCATTTGATGCAAGTTTGTGGCTGGGTGTCTCCCGCTGACTGTAACAAGGAGGAAGTCCATAGTTGGACCTTTTATGTAAATATCACATATAACATAAGAATAACGAGGACCAAATTGAAATATTAAATATTCATACAATTGGCATCACCAGAGGAACAACATTAGAATACATTCTTGTTCTGTAGACATTTATTACTGCTTACTTGGCTAGCTATTATGAGAAATAATAGCACCAATTAACAAAATAAAACATATGCGGGGAGATTTTATTAGGTTCTTGGCTTCTGCATTCATATAGGCGAACCTCTGATGTTTAAATTATACCAGTGGCTTGTTCTTATTAAAACAGATACGACAGCAGTCATTCTCTTCAACCCCCTCTCTTTTCTTCTCTCTCACAAATTTAAAACCAAAGCCAGAGTCCCAGTTTGTGACCCCGTGAATGATAGCCAACAAGAAAAATCCAAGAAGAACAGAGCTCATGCTGTGTTAGCTGAACATGAAGAACAACTCCAAAGAGTGTTAGTGCTCGTTTGGGGAATCACGGCTTTTGACTTTTTTTAAGCTTACGTCGCTTTTCATCCCAAAGCAAAATCTGGAAGTGCTCAGTAGTCATTAAAAGTCAAGCATCACAGCCTATTTCACGCATGGTTTTACAGCTGCTTTTAAAAGCAACAAAATGTAGCTTTTGAATTTCACCTTTTAATACAATTGTTATTTATTTTTATTAATTGTTTTAAATATTCTTTTTAACTCTGCCGGTCCCTTGCTTTTATTTAATAAATATTATCCCTTGCAAATTTACTTGATTCTCGAATCGCACTTCCAGATTATTTTAATATTAGAAACAAATCGTCTTCTTCAAAGCTTGCGAAAAAAAAGGGTGTTTGATCGTGTACACTGACTCCTGCGTTGCGTGATTGAATAAACATTTGGTGTGTGGAAAGAGAGATGGAAGATTTTGACATGCGTGCCCTTTATCCATGTAGAAGCCAAGTCAAGATGATTGTAGTTGCAAATATGGCATTGTATTCACTAAGTTTGATTAACATCATGATTTCATACCAACTGATATATTTCTATATGTTTCTAATATCCCTTTTTAAGGCTTCCAGATGAAGATGATATTTATCAAACTCGTGAGAAATGTGGACTCTTAGACAATATGAAATTCACAAATATATCTTCTTTTCATGTGTCCTTTTTAGTAATTTTGATAATAAAAACCCTTTTCACAATTATTTTTAACACACTATAAAATATTTTCCATTAAAAAATTTGTATAAAATTATTTTTTATATATAATTTTTTAAAAAATAAAAAAGCTTTTTAATATATTTTCAGAAAAATACTTCAATAAACAGCAGCTCCAACACTCGTAAACACCTAAAAAAAAAAAAAACATGCCATCGTATAATGGTAATTCAAAAATCCACTGAATACTTGATTCCCAGTCTGGTTTCATCGTAACCCCGAAAAGCAATAAATCAGCATAACGGACATTCTCATTAAAAGTACACTTCCCATTTCATATATGGAATTTTGAAACTATTTTCTAAATGTTCATCTTGTGTGCACATAACACTGGAACGAGAGATACCTGTGTACACCCTTGTCATCATTTAGGGAAACCTAACGGAAGTAAATGGATACTGTGGGGATGTCAACATCATTGCCCTCATCATCATCGCATGCCACGACAACATCAAAGTGGCGGCGATAAGCAGGCAATTCAACTTTGGCCACTTCCCTCACCAGATCAACCACCTTCCTGTCCATTCTCTCCCTGTGCCGAGGGAACATGCTATTGTAGAGCAGGCAGCTACCAAATGAAATGCTGTAAGCACTCAACCCCTTGCCTGTAAACCATTGCAGAAGTTCCCTTAAGGTAGGATTGTTCTTCAGGGTCCACCTGTCCCAGACTGTCCAGCTCATATCCTGATGCTTGATAACCTTGGGTGGGACAGGCTCGGCCATGGAGAACAGAGGAAGTGCAAGGTTGGCAAATGTATTGCGGTAGTCCTCCACTTTGTGTCCACCATCCAGAACCTTGTACAGCTCCAGGCACACAAGACCAGTGGCCATAGCTGTGGAGGTTGCGATAGCAGGGATGATCCTTCCAGCAATAAACTTCGCTTTCAGCTTGTCAACCTCAGGAATACTGTAGTTTCTAGCTCTCATGTTGGCAAGCCCAGCTATCAGATCCATATGGTAGTTTGTATCATCATCCTGCACATATACAGAAATACAAGTTACTAAAGAGGTAAGACGGGTTCAAACATGGATGGCATCAAGGATATAAAATAGATAACAGCATAAATGCCCCATATTTGGCCGACATGCAAGTTAACACTCCAAGTCTCACCACCTAAATAAGGAACAAAATTGACAAGACTCTGACAGATTTATATACAAGCTTCAAGATCTTCAGCGATAATGACAGAGCAAGTATACATTATCAACCTAGATCCAATCCCACAATTGGGTTGCCCAAAGAAATGCGTGATAAAAATATTACTAAAAGAAAGTTGAAGAAAGAGAACCTTCTCAAACTGAATTGGCTTCATCCTGAACCCTGCAGGCAGGTTCTCCCTGCACAGCTCTAATTTCCTAATTAGTTCATTGATTATTGCTGCATCATCCACAGATGCATTAGACAAATTAGTAGCCTTCTCATCTGTCTCAATCTTCACACCTTCCCTTGGCTGAAAGTCCGGCACAATCACCTTGTCAACAGCTTCAGCTACCATCTTAGGATTCCTGATCCAGTCAGGAACTGGGATCCCAAAAGTTTCTGCTCGTAGTACTGATGCTGCCATTACAAAATGAAGGTGGCTAAGATCCGTAGTTGAGAACTGGAGTGGATGAGGGAATCGCTTTGGGGCTGACCAAAATGGAACCCCGGTACTAGTTGATGCATCTTCAGGAAATGTGTAAATCAACTGCTTCACACGGTCAGAGAAGTAATCTTCAAACCTGAATTCAAAATATGTATACAGTCAGATATTGGAAAGGACAAGCCCATTACATGATAATAAGAGATCTCATCAGAGGAAGTACTTTAAACGAGCCCATGAAATGCAATCCTGTAATGTCTCGCATTTTTCCTTCTCGAGGCACTCAAGAACATGTTCCAAGATATCCCTTGACTGGGCATCACCAGCTTTTATCATAGCATTAGTATATTCAACTGGATTTGATAGATAGGCATTCACTTCTGCAGGAGTTTTCTCCATCAAACCCTCAAACTCCGATCGAGCCCATGTCAAGCAATGGTCAATGTTGTGCGGGAAGGAGTGCACGGTGCACATCGGAGCTTGTTTCTCAGGTGGGTCCCTAGAAGCACCGTAGTTTTCAGTCAGGTGAGGAATGACCATCTGGGTGTTGCATTTGGCACCTAAGGTTCCAGACTCGAGAAGAGGCTTTTGGAAGTACAAGCACCTCTGATCAACATAAAGTCTCGCATTGACATTGTCCAAAGCATTCACAACAGCAGTTAAGTTCTCCCAGAAGGTATCATCAAAGACATTCTCTGTTTCAGAGCCAACACGATTCTGCAGCGCTTCAATCTTGAGATGAGGATTTATTAATGCAGCAGCTGAAGCAGCGACTGTGGATTTGGCCTGTCCAATATTCCAGTCACGGAAGAGAAACTGCCTGCTTAAATTACTCTTCTCTATTACATCATCATCAGTTATTGTCAGCTTTCCTTGTTCACCACATGAAACACCCATCAGCGCTAAGTTCTTCAAGAACTCACAGCCTAGGGCACCAGATCCTACTACAAACAAATTGGCACCCTCCAGTTTCTTCTGAAGATTGGATCCAAAAACAGAAATTTGAGCATCATAACGGCTGTTTAATGGCATGAATTCACTGGGATCCAAATTAGCTGTGGGAAGTGATTCCACAGAATCAAAATAAAAGAACTGTGACAGCAGGAAAAGCAGGATTAGCTTACACAACAAGAAACTTAATTGCATTGATAACAGTAGACACTGAAGGACCCAGTTGTGAGCTACACACGAGATTAAATGAGTGGAACAGAGCTGCCTTATTGAACCAGCAGGTGATATTAATAAGATTATTCTGATTAATAGATGAAACTCAGCAGTAAAAGGCACTTATGAACAGCTAAAATCTCGGGTCTAACAATCTAAGTGCATGAGTGGATGCTTATGCACAAATGAGAACCCATTGTGTGTTTATGTCGAGACAATTTTGGTTAAAAAAAGCTCTTGAAAGTGAGAGGGAGACAGAGGCTCCAAAAGGCTTTAGAGGTCTACTAATACTCAACAAAATCTAGAGCTGGTACCCACCTGAAACAGGGGATGAAACTTTCCAGAACATGCTTTGACAACCTCTTGTCCCACAATACCACCAAACATAGCAGCCATAGGATTCAGTACAGCCCTGGCACCAAATGCAAAATGTCGCAGAAGTTTTGGATTGATGTCTTCAACTCTACCATCTCCAGAGTTTTCATTGATGAGACTGGCAAGAGACACAAGCTTCTGAGCATCCTCTTCTGAACCAGCAAGAGGGAGGCGACCCATCTCAGACACGAACTTGTCCAGAGCTTGAAATGCCAAGTGTAGGAGAGGTGGGCGATCAAACTTTGAGAAATCACTCAAAAGAAAATCACCAGGATCTTTAATCGCTTCCCTCAAAGTCTTAAAGTTCAACACCTTCGGCTCTTTTACCTGTGTAACAATGCCACCTTTCTCATAGATACCAAAGTCAGAGGTGTCCTCCTCAAGAAAAAATGAATATGCTCTAGCGTTTTTAATCTTTCTAGGTTTTCCATCATTTAGTTCTGTCATTCCCTTAACTTCAGAGAAAGCAACAAGATCCCCATCTTGAAACTCAAGCCTTTCATCATCAACGCATGACACTAATGCAGGATTGTCATTGCTGATGGATGCAACTATGCCCGTGTGTGGTTCCTCTCCATCAACATCAAACACGGTGAATTCAGGTCCAAAGTCACAAAAAATGGAACCAAAAAGGCCTCTTACTTCAGCCTTGATGAAAGAAATAGGCGGCTTATGATCATGGCAATAGTCATTGAACTCAATGGCTTTCTCAAAAGTGACATCAGTAAACACAACAGCCTGCATCACCAGGGGAAAAAAGGTGGATTTAATAAAATATATATAATGATAAGGTATCGTGAACACAAAAGTGAGAGAAACAGCAATGAAATGCTCAACACACTAAAAAGCTAGCATTTGTTTCCATGATAATTTCCTTCCATATGATACAGCAATTCAGACTCATTTCGCAAAAAAAAAATTAATGAAAACAATGAAATCACAATCTCTTGTTGAACTGTTTTTCAGATAAAACTAGAGTTCACAGCAGAAAATGCTGGAAGCAACATGATCCTAACAAAAACAAGCATAAGTGATTCCTTGATTGTGTACCTTTCTCCCATCCTCTGCTTCATGCTTTCATGTAACTTTCTCCCAGAAATTTCATGCAATTTTAGAAGATAGAATGTGGGTTCTCAATCATAAGTAAAGGAAGAAAAGCACACCACACTTGGCAAAACATTCAAGGATACAAACCTGTTGAAATTTCATTAAATTGAAAATGTATTCATTAGATGGCCTTTCTAGCAATGTCGCAAGATAACATTGGGGGGACACAGAAAAGGCTACTCCCGTATCCTTCTATTCACTCTTTGTGTTCTTAAATTTAACAGCTTTGGAGTTTCATCTAGAAAAAGAATGTTACTGAAGAATCAATTGTCTAGTCATTGCCTCTTTACTTTCTCCACTTTTCTCTTCAGCCACTAGTGCTCAGCATTTTTAAGACTCTTATTTGACCTTTACATGAGATTTTCAGCAGTAATACAATTTACAAGTCAGCCCACCATACAGCTCACAAGGAGAATGAAATGAAGCTTAGGATGCAGTAGCATATCACAGTTTCAGCTGATGTTTAACATGACCCTACAAAAGACCAGATTCTTTCCCACGAATCCTGGACAACCTAGTTATAAGAAATATTACTTTATATTCCAAAAGCAGCATTTCTAAAATCATTCGCAGCTCCCCGAGCTCCACATCTGCCCCAGAATATTCATATGTGCCAGTAAAATAAAATCAATACAGGCTCTACCAAAAAATCATGTACCTCAAGACTGTAAATCCGAATTAGCATTAACAGCCATATTTGTAACTAAATAAAACCAGTTGCTCGCAATGGATTTGTTCATAATGTTGCACATATAAATATAAACAGGAGTATTCCACAAAGTATCCATATGAGATTCTATCGTAACTTTTGCATTTGCTTTGCTTTTCATAGAAAAAGCTTGTAATCATGATAAGGTACCTACCACACAAATAGGAGTGTAATCAAGAATATCCAGCTCAAGATGTTATAATTCACTTGTTGCAAATGAATCCTTCAAATAAACTAATCAAGAGAAATCCACCGAGAAGGAAGTACCTGGAACCTGGAAAGATGCTCTTTTGTCAATTTTGTAGTTAAAGTAGAAATGACCACTGCATTGTTCAGTTCCTGCAACTTCTGAACAGAAGCAAGGGCTCTATTAGTGCCAACATCATTTTCTGATAAAACAAAGTTGCTGGATAAATCCCACAGCTCCACCACCCCTTCATCATGCAATGTTACGGACTTGACACCAGCAAGAACAAGGTTTTTAGCTGCAGCAAGTAAAACAAAACACACGCATTAGAAAGAGAAACATTTACAAAAACTTGACACCAACAGCAACAAGATTTAAAGAAAATTTAAAACATTACATTATTTAAACACATGCATGAATGTTCAAAAAAAGCTGCAGCAAAAAGAAATCCAACAACAACAAACTGCCAAAAACAAGATTAACAAGCAGGCTTCCATTCAACTGATGTAGTTCGAATTGAACAGGGAGAAATTGAGAGAACTTAAGAAACAAAAAAGAAGAAGAAACGAAGACAAATAGCTTGCGGATAGCCCTCTCTTTCATAAGCACAAATTCAGCATTCCATTTCCAACGTTTCTTCAACAGAAAACAAAACAATAAATCCATAAACAGCAACAAAAATACCAAATTAGCCTAGAAGCTGCCTGACTTATGATCTTAAAGAGCTCACTAATTAAACCAACACAAATCAAGCTTAGAAGCAAATATCTAGCCACAGTAACTGAAATCTGATCACCTTTAACTACAGAGAATTAAAAGTTCAAAATCTAATCATCATTTGCTCCCAAAATATTCACCATCAACAACAAAAAAATAATCCACAACAAGATCCAGAAAATCACCGAAAAAAATAAAACCAGGAATTAAAAAATAACAGGATTAAGAAAAATTACAAGAAACTGAAAAATAATTAAAGAACCATACCAATCTCAACACCAAGTCCTTGCATCCCAGAAACGAGAACATTAGAAGCAAAGAGCCTCCGCATCGTCTCCCTACCGTAAACAGCAAGCTGCCGGCTATGAAGATCCTCATCAATCTCCGATGGATTTGAATCACCAAGCGCCATACTCACCTTCTCTTCAGCACCACCACTCTCTCTACTAATATCACTACAATTACCAATAACGCTACTTGTTTTCTTATTACTATTGGCGGCGGTCGATTCCAAATAACAATCGACCCGATGCTTCTTAAAGACCGATGACGAATCTTTTGCTATGTTGTTTTCACTTCCTTCTCCTTCTACCAACACAGCTTCAACTGGTAGCCTTTTAGGAAGCATAAAGTACAGTAAACTGCCAAACAAGCCACAAATCATCACAATCGAAATCAAAGATAAGCTGTTGTTAGCGATTACAGTCGCAACAAAGATCGGTACCGAAATCATAAACCCTAATCCTAAACCTAACATCAACATGATTGTAAGATAAAGAAATGGATCAATGGATTCGTGAAGTTAGAGAAAGAAACATACCGGTTAGGACTTAATTAAGGAAAGAATGGAATCTAAGAGAGGAAGAATGGAGAGGAATCGAGAGAGAGAGAGTGATTTGCTTTATTGAGGAAGAATATTGGGTGAAGGGTATTTGTGGATTTGTGTGTTTTAGGGTTTAGGGGCAGGAGGGGTCAAGGGCTGTCCGGCTTTGGCAAGGTCGGGGTGCGTGTGGTACTGTCATGATTTTCTCTCTCTATGTTGAAGAGAGAGAGGAGTTGTGTTTTGGTGTGAAGAGAGAGGGGAGTAAGATAAGTGAGGTTGAGAGAAAGGTTGGTGTGTTCGTGTTGGGGAATGACTGGTGAGAGGTAAATTATTTGAATCGTGTGATTTGGGGTTGATGGTTAGTCGTTGCCGTTTTATTGGGGTTATCGGGGGTGATGATGTCGTTTTCGTGGTTGTTTTGTTGCATTTCGTTTGTATGGGATAGAAACTCTCGGCCGCGAAATTATGCTTACGGACACTTTTTATTTGAATTAAAGGAATTGCATGTATTTAAAATGTAATGAATATCGATATAAATAGCTAGTAATTAACATAATTTCATAGGCGAATTTATTTAATTTTGATGTGCACGAACCTGATTGACGGTGAAGCTTTTACAGCTCGTTTATTTAAAAATAAAAAAAAGGGAAAGTGTATTTGTACTCTTTTTCTTTTTCCTGCTTCTTACGCCGGTAAAAGAATTCCTGGTTCTAGAGACTATCAAAGCAGTATTTGTTACCCTCTCTCGACAGCGCCTTGTTTGGTATTGTGTAATAAATAGAGTTGGCTAAATTTTAAATTTTTTTATCATTTAAATATATTAATAAATAAAAATAAATTTTGCTATATTGTCGTTGTAACCCACCACAAGCCCCACTGGTCTATTTCTGCGTGAAACTTCCAGATAAGTGAATTTTTATCCCACACCAAACCCACTTCTTTCATTGCAACAAAGAAGATAAAGGGTAAGGTGACTTTACAATGACACCCTCGTAGACATAATCTTTGAATAACAATAGCAGCTTTTTTTTATTGGATATTCTCGATATTTGAACTCATGATATTAAGAAAATGAACAGGCATTTTTACCCATCTCACCAAAACGCTAACAAACTAGACCAGCTACAAAATTAACAGTGTTCCTTTCATTTTTACAAGATAGCAAAAGCAAATTACTTTGAGTCGTAATTATACCTCATTATTTGTTACTAATATTAGATTTGCAGGAGAATAATATCAATAAATTATAGCTCGATACCCGCTCTCCAAAAAATAAATTCAGGTTGGGACCTCTTCTCTATAGGAAAAGAAAGCTTAGGACACAAGTTACATATCTAACATCGTAATTTGAAAGCATTTGAATTCTAATATCTTTCAGTATCCGCGGCGAGACCTAAAATAATCACCTTGCAGCATGCCCATGTGTCCTGTCTAGGACAACGAAGTTAACACGACAAATAAGGAAAATTGCTTCTTCAAGTCCGTCTAGGACAAAAACCTGTCTCTCTCACTAAACTTGCTTTCAAACTCTAATGAACAACATCATCAACTCAGCAGAACCCGGTTGCATCCAGGATGTAAATACCTCAGGTCGATCTCTTTTATCAAATAAAATTTTTTAGGGTCGAGAATAGCAGCACATATAACCTGAGAACAGCAGCAGAAAATTTTCTCATGGCATTCTCGAGTTCCACAGCATTCAGTATTCATATATCATGAAATAGAAGTTGCTATTTGGTTTATACTATTGAAATGTCAAACGGTTGTGTGAAAAATATCCATGTTGTGTGCTCACAGATGCAGCAGCATTGAAATGAAATCTAACTGTTAAAGGGACTCCACCCCTCGTCCTGCAATCTCAAGACTGACATACTGATTGGGGAAACGGACAAAGAAAACCTAACTGAAGTAAATAGATACAGGAGGAATGTCAACATCATTGCCTTCATCATCCTCGCATGCCACAACGACATCAAAGTGGCGACGATATGCAGGCAACTCTACTTTAGCCACTTCCCTCACCAGATCAACCACCTTCCTGTCCATTCTGTCTCTATGCCGAGGGAACATGCTATTGTAAAGCAGGCAACTACCATGTGAAATGCTATAGGCATCAAGACCCCTATCCTTGAGCCATTGCATAAGTTCCCTCAAGGTAGGATTGTTTTTTAGGATCCACCTGTCCCAAACTGTCCAGCTCATATCCTGATGCTTGATAACCTTGGGTGGGACAGGCTCGGCCATGGAGAACAGAGGAAGTGCAAGGTTGGCAAATGTATTGCGGTAGTCCTCCACTTTGTGTCCACCATCCAGAACCTTATACAGCTCCAAGCACACAAGACCAGTAGCCATAGCTGTGGAGGTTGCTATAGCAGGGATGATCCTTCCAGCAATAAACTTCGCTTTCAGCTTGTCAACCTCAGGAATGCTGTAGTTTCTTGCTCTCATGTTGGCGAGACCAGCTATCAGATCCATGTGGTAGTTTGTATCATCATCCTGCACAATCAAGGAAGTTAACTTCAATTTCGGTTGGCACAGGAAAATTGAATGGCTGATAAAAGTGACTCCCCTTATATTTTGGCCACATATTTTCTTTTTTTACGTATTTCTATCTACATCATGAAGCAAACACTACCCTTGATCAATTAATGCAAATATTTCAAAATTTTCAGCTAAGTTAATAAGAAAAAAATGTTGGATAACATCTTGATTCAACAGCAGGATGGCCCAAAAAATGCATGCTTAATAAATTGAACAAGAGATATCACCTTCTCAAATTGAATTGGCATCATCCTGAACCCAAGTGGCAGCTTCTGCCTGCACTGCTCTAATTTTTTGATAAGTTCATTGATTACCGCTGCATCATCTACAGATGCAGAAGACACGGTGGTAGCCTTCTCATCTGTCTCAATTTTCGCGTCTTCTCTTGGCTGAAATTCTGGCACTACCACCTTCTCCACAGCCTCAGCCAACATCTTAGGATGCTTCGCCCACTCAGGAACTGAGATCCCAAAAGTCTCTGCTCGCAATATTGATGCTGCCATGACAAAATGGAGGTGACTTGGATCTACAACTGAGAACTGAAGTGGATGGGGGAATCGCTTGGGGGCAGACCAGAATGGAGCACCAGTACTAGTTGATGCATCCTCAGGGAAAGTGAAAATCAACTGCTTCACCCGATCAGCAAAATAATCTTCAAACCTGAAGACAAAGTGAGCATAAAGTCAAGAAACAGAACAAGGTATGTCCTATCATACAGAGAATTGGAAACCCAATCAAGGAGAGCACCTTAAACGAGCCCATGCAATGCAATCCTGGAATGTCTCACATTTTTCCTTCTCAAGGCACTCAAGAACATGTTCCAAAGTGTCCCTTGACTGAGCATCACCAGCTTTGTTCATAGCATTAGTATATTCAACTGGATTTGATAAATAGGCATTCACTTCTGCTGGGGTTTTCTCCACCAAACCCTCGAACTCCGATCGAGCCCATGTCAAGCAATGGTCAATGTTATGAGGGAATGAATGCACAGTGCACATAGGTGCTTGTTTCTCAGGTGGGTCCCTTGAAGCGCCATAATTTTCAGTCAGGTGAGGAATGACCATCTGGGTGTTGCATTTGGCACCTAAGGTTCCAGACTCGAGAAGAGGCTTTTGGAAGTACAAGCACCTCTGATCAACATAAAGTCTCGCATTGACATTGTCCAAAGCATTCACAACAGCAGTTAAGTTCTCCCAGAAGGTATCATCAAAGACATTCTCTGTTTCAGAGCCAACACGATTCTGCAGCGCTTCAATCTTGAGATGAGGATTTATTAATGCAGCAGCAGAAGCTGCAACAGTGGATTTAGCCTGTCCAATGTTCCAATCACGGAAGAGAAACTGCCTGCTCAAGTTACTCTTCTCTATCACATCATCATCAGTTATTGTCAGCTTCCCTTGTTCACCACATGAAACACCCATCAGTGCTAAATTCTTCAAGAATTCACAGCCAAGTGCACCAGATCCTACAACAAACAAGTTAGCATCCTCCAGCTTCTTCTGAAGCTTGGACCCAAAAACTGAGATTTGTGCATCATAACGGCTATTTAGTGGCTTGAAATTACTGGGATCCAAATTAGCGGTAGGAAGTGATTCCACAGAGTCAAAATAAAAGAACTGTTACAGCAGAAAAGGTAAGGTCAGGTAACCACAGTAAGCAATAAAGTTGAATCATTAAGTAGATGCTTAACTTTGGAAACAGCCACATTCAAGGCAAGTAAAATTATATATATATTAAACATGGCAAGTTTATCAAGCTAGGAGGTTATAGTAATGCAACCCTAGACAGTACGCAAAAGTTCTTCTGATCAAACTGAATTTAAAGGCCCAGTCAAAGCGATTGGGTATATAGATAAAATCCTGTAACAGCGTGTATATACAAGTACCCACTATTTGTTTATGTCCAAATACTCCAAGTATATAGATGAAATTCTTTAAAAGTATAAAAAAAGCTTGAGGAACAACAACTGAAGTTTAATGTATGCCTAAGTTGGTTCGAGAGAGAAGCAGGCTTAAGAAGATTCAAAAAGTTTTAAATTGATACCAACCTGAAAGAGAGGATGAAACTTTCCGGAACATGCTTTGACAACCTCTTGTCCCACCAGACCACCAAACATAGCGGCCATAGGATTCAGTACAGCCCTGGCACCAAAGGCAAAGTGCCGCAGAAGTTTTGGATTAATGTCCTCCACCCTCGCATCTCCTGAGTTTTCATTGATGTGACTTGCCTGAGATATAAGCTTTTGAGCATCTTCTTCTGAACCAGCAACAGGGAAGCGACCAATCTCGGTCACAAACTTGTCCAGTGCTTGGAATGCCAAGTGTAAGAGAGGTGGACGGTCAAACTTGGAGAAATCACTCAAAAGAAATTCACCAGGATCTTTGATTGCTTCTCTCAATGGCTTAAAATTCAACACCTTGGGCTGTTTGACCTGTGTGACAATCCCGCCTTTCTCATAGGTAGCAAAGTTTGTGGTGTCCTCCTCGAGAGTAAATGAATATGGTCTGGTATTTTTAATCTTTCTTGGTTTTCCATCATTAAGTTCTGTCATTCCCTTCACTTCAGAGAAAACAACAAGATCCCCATCTTGAAACTCAAGCCTTTCATCATCAACAAATGACACCAGTGCAGGGTTATCATTGCTGATAGATGCAATTATACCAGTGTGTGGATCCTCTCCATCAACATCAAACACTGTGAATTCAGGTCCAAAGTCACAAAACACAGAACCAAAGAGACCTCTAACTTCAGCCTTGATGAAAGAGATTGGAGGCTTGTGATTATGGCAGTAGTCATTAAACTCAATGGCTTTGTCAAGATTGAGATCTGTAAATACAACAGCCTGCACCAACAGAAAATAAGTGGCATAAAACAGTATAGGCAAATACATATGTATTCTGCAAAACAAGAAAAGCAATGCATTCAAGCAGACCAGAGAAAGAAGTATCATTGACACGGTCAATGGCAGAGGATGACTAGAATTATTAGGGGGGCAACTTAGACACGATAGGACTTTGACGAATAAAAAAAACAATATTTTCTGAATGGGCCAAATTAGAAAATTATAGGACCAGTATGAAATATATACTGAATCACAGGGACTATAAAGAATTTTGAAAATTCTGAGGGGCCAGGGGCCCACTGCTGCCCCTGGACACAGTGATGGCCCACTGAAAATATAAGGCCCTGAGATGGTTTTTCTCCCCGTATTTGCATGAAGATCTAAATCTTTCACTTTAGCATTTAGATAATCTTAGAATTTTATTGAAGCAACAGAAAGGTGGGGGAATGCAATCCTTAGTACCAGAAAGTGTACAAAACCTTCACTGGTGTCCTCTTGATCACCCCTTAAAGTATTGTTTCTTTGGACATTTAATGCTTTTGAGAGTTGAGACAATATTATATAACAGTTATGAATTTTATGTTTCATTTTATTGGTTGAGGTAAACAAAAATTACACTAGTGAGCCTTTGTGGACAGAAGATATTGGAAGTTCACTGAACCAAACAATGGTATCATTAAGAATTGGCATTTCTTGTTGTGTGGGTCACCCAACAATATGATGTGAACGCGCACACATACACACAAAAAAAAAAAAAACTGTTTCTATGTTTTCACTTTCATAGAGTTATGTTTGTAGCACAAAAGAACTACAGCAAAACCTAGAATAGCATTAATTAAAATGCAAACACCAACTAGCATTGACCAAATCAGTCATTCACAATGGATTTGCTCAGATATTTCATTTAATATAATCACAAACATTCAAAATTAGTAGCATATTCAGACATACATTTGTGATAACATTTTTTCCTTGTGAAAGAAAGATTTGCTAGTAATCTTGATAGGTACCTGCTAAGCAACTGGCAGGTTTTGATCAAGATTATCCAATTGGTCAAGATGTCACAACGCATATATGTGGACAAGCTTTCTTCTAATTATATCAATGTGGAGAGACATGGAAGTACCTGGAACTTAGAAAGTTGTTCTGTTGTCAATTCTGTAGTTAAGGTTGAGATGCTGACTGCATTGTTGAGATCTTGCAACTTCTGAACAGATGCTAGGGCCCTGTTCTTACCAACATCATTCTCTGAAAAGACAAAGTTGCTGGATAAATCCCACAACTCCACTATTTCTTCATCGTGCAATGTCACAGACTTGACACCAGCGAGAATGAGGTTTTTTGCTGTAGTAAGAGAACCACACATTAAAGAAGGGTCAAAAGGCTTGACTCCAACAAGAACAAGAACAATCCATATTAAAGACCACAGCATTCCTTAAATAGCTCTATGTCAACGGTAATGGCTTCCATAGGTTTAGATAATTACCCCTCCCACAGTGAAAATAATATCATACAATCTGCCCAAAGCAAGGTTAATAAAAATTGACTATCCATCTGATATGACTTTGATTCTATGTAAAATTGAGATAAAACACCAAACAGGACTAAAATGGAAAGTTATGAAGAGAATAGCCAGAGGAAGCTCCCTTTCCTGATCACGATTTTCACATTATGTTTCCTTTGTCACTCAACACATGATATATACAAATCAAATCTTGCTAATCCTAGTAGTCTCGAATGATTTAAAGCACCCTATATTTCTTATGTTGGAACTTGTGAAGAACCCAAACTAAGTTAGAGAGCAAAGTCTCTATCCATATCCTAGGGGGACATCAAATACAGCTATAGCCACTACACATATCCATAGGAATCTCTATTGACCATCTCTATTTCATTTGCTGCACCATGTTTTGCTACCTTTTAGGCCTGTGGTTAGATTAAGCAGAATCCAATTTTGTTTACAGGAGACGGATTTTGCAATATATTCACGGTAAAATCCAAAAATTCACAACAGGAAACCCAAGTAGTATCAATTAAAAAAAAATGAGTTAAAAATCTCATCATTTGTACCAATCTCAGCACCAAGACCCCGCATCCCGGAAACGAGAACATTTGAACCGAAAAGCCTTCGCATTGTCTCCCTTCCATAAACAGCAAGCTGCCGACTGTGAAGATCCTCATCAATCTCCATCGGGTTCGAATCACCAGGTGCCATGATCAAGTGTTCCTCTTTACAATGGTTGTTAGTTTCGGTTTCGGTGTTGCTGCAATTACCAGTAACACAGCTTTTTTTGTTACAAATGACAGTCGATTTCAAATCGCAATCGACCGGTTTGTTTTTGAAAGAAGACGAATCTGATATGCTGTTATCTGGTGCTTCTTCTGCTTCAACAGGTCGCTTTTTAGGAAGCATAAAGTATAGCAAACGGCCAAACGAGCTACGAACACCCATCAAAATCAAGATTGTTAGAATGGAAAATTAAAAAAAAAATATATAGAGAAACTGTTTTTAATAAAAATAAAGATCGGTGCTAGTGATAATAATAATACCATAAACCCTAGGTAGGGTCTGATAAGATTCGAATGCGAAAATGTTGAGAAAGGGATTGATTAGAGGAGCAGTAAACGTACCGCTTAGCACTGTGAGCAAGGGAAGGGTGGAATGTGAGGGGAGGGAGGGGGGAAAAGATTGGGGTTTGGTTTTTGGTAGCTTGTGGAGAAAAATGGAGTGGTTTTTGTAGAAATGGAAGTGGCGAAGACGTGGGGGTGGGGGGGTATTTGGGCTTAGAGTTTTGTGCTGGAATGGGACCAGGGGTCTTTTTGGAAGGACAGTTCTAATGCACCCATCAATATTTCTGAAAACATTTAATGTCATTTAAAAAAAAAAAGATTTTTTTATTTGATCCCTGTCAATTACATCACCAGTAAATCTAAATATGTTAACCGTATTTTACTAAAATAATATTTTTTTTAATTTAAAATTTAATTTAAATCAGATTTTAAATTGTGAATTTTCCAAGTCATTCCGGTGTGCTATATTGAGTTTAACATCCATGATTTTCTTATTTTATTTTATACCCATATTTGATTTAATTATATTTAATTTACTTGCATCTATTTGATAATAAAAATAGCGTGCAGTGAGTAAAGGAAAAGATTTGGTTTGATTCGAATGTTAAGATGGCTGGATTCAATTATATTGCTGGGATTCATGATAAACACAGACATATGTTCATAAAAAAAAAATTACTTAGCGTGATTAAATTTATAAAATCTCCTCGACACGTTTTGGTGAATTTTAATTGAAATAATGGATAGAAATCTTGTGCCTTGTGTAGCATCTCAGAGTTTCAAGAACTAAGAAGCATCTTTTTTCTTTAAAGTCAGCTGTGCATTGAAACTATCTTGTCTTCTAACTTTATTAATTTATTTAATTTTATTAATATAGATATTTATGTCAATAGATATATCTCGATTAATTCACAGGTTTTGAAATTAACGATCATATAAACTTGAAATTAAAAAATGAACAAACTTTTTAATTCTAAAGTCTTATCATTAGATCACCTATTAGATAGCTATCTGATTACAATTTTAATTTTCATTTTCATTGAAAAGTTTTATTTTTATTTTTATGTTTTTTTTAGAAAGGGAAATGTTTTCTTACATAACCCGAGCCTATTAAACTTTGTGTCAGCAGAAAAAATATACACGCTTCTTGCGTGTATATTTTATTGATTTAAATGATATCAGCTCTTTCAAAAAAAAAAAAGTTGACTGTAATGAATGCAACAATTCAACCACCTTGGTGGCTACTAGAATGTTCCATGCAGAATAGTGTCAACCGCGGCCACCACGCAAGGCACACACGACTTTCGGTCAGGTGACAAGGTCCGCGAATTTCTTTCAATCTCGAAGGTAGACAAGGAGGGTCAATAATTACAGTAATTTTAAAAGTTTATCTTTAACGTGTCTATACTTTTTCTTGGTTTTTTTAATTTAGATTTTGGACTTTACAATAACAAAAAAAAATATTAAACTTTTATTAATGCATCAAATTAATATAGAAGATACAGCTTTAAAATCATTTTATAAAGATTGATTTTAATTAAAATTAAAAATGACAAGAAGTAAAAATTATATTTTAAAAAACTATTTTGGAGCATGGTTAATATTATTTTTTAAAGTGTTTTTCAATTAAAAATGTATTAATATTATATTAAAAAATATTTTTGAAATAAAAAAATACAATTTAAATTAAAAAAAATAATCAAAATTGACTCAAACTTTAATGCAAACACAGCCCAATCAGGGCTTTGGAGTTCTGGGTAAGCCACCGGGTAGCAGCTGTTGATTATTTTTATTGTTTACTTCTTTGGCAAGGAGTTCAAAGTTGAATTTTAATATAGGAAATCAATAAAGAAGGAATTTTATCTTCTCCTCCGTTCCAAACCGAATCTTTTCTCTCTCTGTTTTTATCTTTATTTTATTCTGCAACAATGGGCCCTTGGCCCGGGACTAGATAGAGGCATCCTCCACCAAATAATAAGGTCTTGATTGATAATATGTTTCAATTGATTTTTTTGAAATATTTTTTAAATCTCATTACAATAAAAAAATCAAATTAATTTTTTAAAATTTTATATCATTTTAGTATGTTGTTATAAAAAAAATATACACTGTACACTAAATAGAGGGTAGCTTCTCCTTTTAAACAGAACCACTGTATTGGAACTATTTTTTCTAGAAGCTCATCCTCATCCTTTTTTTTTAATGTATTTGAAAATATAATAATTATTTTTTAAAAAATATTTTTTAGAAAATATTAAAATAATATTTTTTTATCTTTTAAATTTTATTTTTCTAATATTAATATATCAAAATAATTTTTTAAAAAAAGATTTAGAACTTACTTCCACGCACACCCTACATCCCCTTCCCTTTTAATGTTTGTACTTTTTTATATTTTATCTTTTAGATTTATTTGTTTTTTTGTTTTTAATTTTTTTTTAATTTTTTTGTTTTGCTTTAAATTAATATTTTTTTGGTGTTTTCATATTATTTTAATGTGAATATATTTCAGAATAAAAAATACTGTAAAAAATATTATAATTTTAAATAAGCTTTAATTATAGTAGGGAGAATAGCTATCTGCTGCGTGTTGATCCAAGACCACTTGATCTAAAAAATAAATAAAAACCGTCGCATTTTATAGCAATGTATCATCTGGTGATCGGTCCTCAGACGTCTATTTTATAGCGCAAGTGATCGTGGAGATGTGCCTTCATGTATACAAGTTGCAGCACGCCATCTTCACCTCTATAATTATTTAAATTAGCCTCAATTCCAAAGCATTCCCAGCATCTCTAGTAGTAATTAAACATCCGTTCCCTTTTTCTGACTGCTCACCGGGCTATTCAGTTTTTAAATAATTGATGTAAATAGTGATTTATTTTTAATTTTTTTTCTTTAAAGTAATATTTTTTATTTTTTAATATCAAAACATCAAAATAATTTAGAAATGATAAAAAAATTAAAAATTATTTTTTCATGAAATGCTCCCAAACATCGTTGTTGTAGCGATTGATGAGACATGCTGTTTTATTTTATAGATTCAAACTTAGAATCATATTTGAATGAATCTATTAATTTTTTTTACATACACCAGGTAAATGTAAAAGTGCGTTTTTATTTATTCTCGATCAAAATGTAATTTGATTCTAAGATACCCTTTATCTCAAACCCCTCAAAAAAAAAAAAAAAAAACTATCTAGCTATCTCAAAAGACTCTCCAACATTTCTTTTACATTTTCAATTCCTGTAATACTCCAGGCCTCCAACATGCCTAAGGCATCTATCCACAACGAGTATCGAAAACGACGTGCTTTGAACATCTGCCAGTGAATAAAAAAATTAAAAAATAATATTAAAATTAAAAAAACTGATTATACCAGTTAAAATATTTAAAAAAATAATCGATTTAGTTTGGTCTTGATTTTATAAATTTAAAACTAAAAAATCAAACCGAAAAAAATAAAAAAACCAAACAAAACCAAAACCAAGTTCATTAGAAAATAAAAACAAAACCCTAAAAAATAATATATTTTTTTAGCTTTTAACATAAAATAGTCAAACTGCACCAAAACCGAACCAAACAAAACAAAAATCAATCGGTTAAGTTTCAGTTTTTAATATAAAATAATCAACCTGAACAGCAACAAATCAATTTAAACCGGTTTTAGTTTGATTTTAATTTTTTCTATAAAATTTTAATTTAATTATTTTTATAAGTGAAAACTGAAAATAATCATCCTTGCTACTATCCATGATCAGTCCAGTTAAAAAAAACAACTGGTTTTGCATGGGTCCTTAACTTATGTCCATGGGTTTGCTTCGGTGTTAAACGTACGGGCCTGAAATATGAGACGAGGCACATAAACTGGGTTAAGAATGTTAAAGCCTTGTTGAGCACAAAAAAACTAAGAAGCTAACGAAACGGCCTCCGGCTTGTTAACTGGGTCCTTCTGCACCCTAGCGGCCATTTCTTTGAAACTCAAAATCTCTATTTTATTTATTTTGACGAGTTAAGATTTTTCATAGCCAAAAGAGTTGATCATTACTTAATTTGATCAAAACCAATTAAATTATATTTTCAGCATGAGAAATAACCAAGTAATCTCTTAACTGACACGGGCCATCCTCAATCTAGTAGTTGTTTTAATCAAAAAAATGCATTGTCTTGTCATCAAGTTTTCCCATGTTACCAGGTTCTCTTTTCGTTTTTTTCTTTTCTCGAGAGAAAATGGAAAATAACATAAAAGGGACAAAAGTTATTAACAAATGGATTTAATAATACAGGGATTAAATATATAGTTTTTAAGACTGCGAGGACTAGTTAATCAATTCCTGTATAGTAAAGGGGGTAAGTTATAATTTAACTCTCAAACAAAAGCATCAAAGAGGGGGATGCCATGAAAGTTGAAACCACTTCTGGGCATGTTTCCCCGCATACTATGAACAACAGAGCAAGGAAGCAGCCTAATGCATCCATGCTTGTCAGTTGTCACGGGCTAGTAGTGACTAGCGACAGGAGTAGAGAGGAAGGGTTGATTTGTTTATGCGGGGTTGTGTTTTAATTAAAACATAATTGACAGTCGTTTGATAATAAAAAAAATTGATTTACTGTGTTCCAGGGATTTTTGCGGCTAAAATGTTATAAATAAAAAACAAGGAAATCCTGCTTTTTATTCACGTACATTCACGTACATGTTAATATTAATTGCACTGTTTATTAAATAATATATATAATACACTATTTAAGTAAATAATACAGGAGAATTGTACTGTTCATAAGAACAGTATAATTCATTTGCACTGTTAAAATATTTTTTTTTAGTGTGTGTTAATTTTATTAATATTTTTTAAAAAAAAACTAGTTTAGAGTAAATTAAATTTATTTGCACTGTGATATGAACAATATTTTTTTACCGAAAAATTAGTATATAGTGAATTAAATTCACTCGTACTGTAATATAAAATTTATACCTGATAATATTTTATTTAATTATATTATTAAATAATTTAATGAAATAATAAAAAATATTTTATATAAAATATTATTTATTTTATAATGTAATATGAGTAATTAATTCTACAATATTTAAATTTAAAACCATCAATATTAATATATATTTTTTAAAATTATTTTATAACCTCAATTTCAAAAGCATTCTTACCCAAATACATTAAACTATTTTTTTAACCTTAATTTCAACCATAATTTTAATCAAATATCTACTTTTTAAATCAACCTTAATTAAAAATACATTTTATAAAATAATTTTTTTCAAACTATAACCATAATCATTACTATAATACCAAACAAACAAACTTAATGTAAATTATTGCACCTGCTGGCGCGTCATGCACACAGTATCTTTACGAAGATTGTTATGATGACATTGTACGTTAAGCTCCCCTGCTTCCCGGAGGCACGGACAAGTGGATGGCACGCCGGACGATAAGGAACCTTGATTTTGGAGACCCATAATTTCTCACCAATCATCTGTGGCCAAGAGGAGAAAAACTTTAATCATCCAGAACATATTCGAAGTTCATTTGCCTCAAAATATTCATGTTCTTTTTATTAATACAATACGCACTGACAAATCATATCCCTTTAATGCAAGCAATGATGTCATGAAAATAATATCATGGCACTTGTCCAATCCCATAATTCACTTGCTACTTCAGTTTATGTTGGCATCCCTTCATTGGATCTGGTCCAAGGCATGGTGGACGGACAAGATCAGACAACTCCAAATACTTTCACTTCCTCTAAATGATTCATTCACAAGGTTAAAAATGCAAGTTTAGACTCTTGTTCCAGCCAGACAGCCTATAGGCTTCTCTTTCGGAAAACGAGGATCATCCCATCACAGCGTCCCCTGAAATTTGATCCTAGATGCTATGCTACGTGGTTATTTTAATTAATAGTTTGTTTTTAAAAATATTTTTTATTTCAAAATATATATTTTTTAATTTTTTTAATATCAACAAATTAAAATAGTTTTAAAATACAAAATATTAATTTAAAACTAAAAAATATTGATTGAAAACAAAAAAATATTAATTTTTTTATATAAAAATATTTTTCATCAACAAAAATAAATGGAACTATTATCACATTTTTAAACACCCCTTTAACACCCCGTATCATTGTTGTGTTTACGATTAAAATTGCGTCTTAAAAATTTATATAATTGAAAGAAATTGATATTTTTTTAGTATGTTTTTATAATTTTAACATGTTAACATAAAAAAAAATAAAAACATATAGAAAAACGCTAGAAAAATACTTTTGCAGTATATTTTATTAAGGTCTTTTGACTACCAATGAAGAAAAATGCTTACCAGTTAATGATTTGATTAATCTGGTAGCTAGTTGATGCGAAGTTAGATCTTGAAACTCTACAAAACGCCGTCCTTCGGAGTTTTTCTCTGACCCGTGTAGCCAGGTGCACATGCTATGCATGTGCCTCCTTCCAATTACATGACCAGGTCCTCATGATGGAACTAGAGATTTTATACGAGGATCACCGCAAACTCCCTGCGACCTTCAACTTCAGACAGATTGGCACGCCCTTAGTTTATGTCCAAGCCACCTGTTTCCTCCCCTCCAGCTGGGACCTACAGAGCTAGAAAACGATTATCTTATTCTTTACCAATACAGGTCTAGAGTCAAAAGTAATGGCTCAAAAGTCAACATGCTTTTTTCAGTCTCACAAGTCCAAGATTCCGAGATGGTATTTGAAATTGCGAAACAGCTGTATTTTTTTATTTTAAATTATTATATATATTATTATTACTTTAATATGTTAAAATAAAAAATATTATTTTAATTTATTTTCAACTAAAACACATTTTTTACCGGACACAAAAATGATATTGGAGTTAAAAATTTAAATTTTTTTAAATTAATTTAATTTTTTTAATGTTTTTAAATTATTTTAATGTGTCATATTAATGTTAAAAATAAATTTAAAAAATTAAAAATTATTATTTTAATATATTTCAAATCATCACTTAAAAAGCCAAACACGGTCAAAAAAAAAAAAGAAAACTTGGGATACCCAAAAGGCCAAAATTCCTTGTATCACTCAAAATTTGTAGGCACAAAGGACCGCATTTAATCTTGGTTTCCTCTGTTTTCTTCCACCTTGTCTCTTTAATCTTCTAATAATCCTCGCCTTTTGCAACCAATGTGGAATGCCTGGTCATTCATGACGACAGACGCAAAGAAAGAAACATTTTTGATATTTCCATCACTCAAGCTGCAAACATGATGAGATTTGAAATAAATAAACACCATGGCAGACAATCTAAAGAACTCAATCGGCCAATCAAGGCACGTTTTTCATCTTCTTTTCCTTGATTTGCGAGATTGATTCGATAAGTTACAAGAAGAAATATACCTTCATTTCTGCTATGTGAACTTCCAAGATCTACAATTATGCAATGATAGGACATAATAACTTGACAAGGGACAACTTTTTTACACGCAATTCAGTAATAATCCGACCACATTCCATGGGGCTGGAAGAACTTTTACCTATTGATATTGGTTGCTAGGCCGGAGCAAAATTGATAGAATTTCAGAGAACTGAGGGCGCTTTGATGGGGAATTGTTCCAGCACTTGGTCATCAGAGATCTTAGGATTAGCAGGCAGTCCTTGGGGATCTCTGGTCTTAGGCCACAAGCAGCTATACCAACTGCTGCCTGCACAGGTGAGTATGCAGCATAAGCAGCCTCGCCAGTCACCATCTCCCAAACCACCATCCCGAAACTATATGCATTGCTCATCCATGTCTCGGTGATATTCTCTGGATCACCTGCAATGATCTGTTTTCAACCGGAAATGGAGGGGATCAGTTCATCTTTCCTGCTTAGGGAGGCAAGTTTATGTATCATAATGACCACAGCATTTGGACATCAGCAACTTGACTGGTTGAAGCTAATGTCAAGAATTGCATTGAGTTTAATACATGTCTATCGCTCCTATAGGTAAATGGGTTTGAAAAAAGTTTGTGCCCGCATATTGGCTTACAAATTTGGTGTTGAAAAGGACCATCAATCATGCCTGAAGTTTAAAAGATCAAATCAGTGGGCTCCACTAATAAACCATTCTGCTAAAAGTGGACCAAAAAAAATATTATAGTGGTTGAGATGATTTGCCTAATGGAGAAAACAAGGGTGCTTATGCAAAGGCAAATGTTGTATTTGGATGTAAAGCAAGAACAATTATGAAGACATGTTGCGCATGCTCAAACAATCATTCTGGGATGAGTGATTTAAAGTCTCTTTCAGCATATTTGAGTGAAACCAGAAAGCACCCGCATACATTGAGTCTAAGCAATGTCCTCGATTACAGTAATAACATAGTTTTTCACGAAAAGACACTCCTACCAAGTATTCTCCTGGTTAAATTTCCGGTACCTTGTAATAGCTAGGAAATTAAAGATTAAAATGGCATAAATTCACGGTGACAGTTAGCAGTGCTTATATGTATTCATGTCTTAATACCTGTATGCAATAAGAGATGGAACCCAGCTACAAAATAAAAGATGCAGCATCTATAATATGCAAACACACTCAAAATACATCAATGATCTCTCAAAAACTAAACTATCCCAACATCAGAGCAAGACAACAAGCGGACATCCCACGGGGGATTAGTGGACGACATGGAATTGTGATTACTTGCTAAAAATTGTGATAATCAAAACAACCTTTCAAATGCATACTAAAGAACAAGATAGACTGGTTTCATTGTCCACGTAAGCGATCATTTAATGGAACCTTGGAACTATGGCAAATTGGCAACACTGTCACCACAATAAATTTTGATCACGGTTAGGTTCGTGGCCGTGGCAGGTGCTTGTCGAATGGATAGTTATGGTCAGAACTGACTTCTTTCAGAGACATGAATTTTGAAACTAGCGAAGGAAGATAGAAAACAAACCTCTGGAGCTAGCCAACGATAACCGTCTGTTTCATACTCCATTGCCTCACCCGTGCTCTTGCAAACAGTAACTATGCCCATGTCCCCTAAGCAAGCATTCCCGTGCCGGTCCAGTAAAATTCGTTGCGTGTTAAGGTCTCTATATGCAACACCATGATCATTCATAAACCTCATTCCTTCTGCTACATCTGTAGCAATTCTCATTATCTCCTTGGGTTGAAGCTTTTTATTCTTTAGCATTAACTCGTTAACAGATCCACCTTCCATCAATTTGGTCACCACACACAATCCATGATTTTCATCAACACAAATGCCATAAAATTGATGAATGTTCTTGTGACCACAAGTCATTAATTCCAGCAGATCTTTACGGAGTTCAAACTCGTAAGAATTCCCTTTATCACACCCTTTAAGCTTCTCAATTCCCACCCTTTTGCCCTTATAAACTCCCTTAAAGGAACTTGGTCCAATCTGATCAATAAATTCAAGATTATCAGAATTCAAAAGCCATTTCCCTAATTCATCCCCGCCAGAATTAATCGTTTGCCACTCATCAACCGCTACAACTATCGAAGAAGTGGGTAAGGGCATCTCGAGCTGAATCTTCACATTCGGATTCTCAATGCCATTCCTAAAATTTTGTTCGCAGGGATCTTCTTCAATTTCACCAAAGTTTCCTCTAATATTCTCTTCTTGACACCCACAAAGCCCAAATGGAAGCTTCACTGTGGTTGATTTGGACTTCTTTACAGAAGATTTTAAAGCATTCTCGATCCGAGCTTTAAATGATTTCGCTTGTCCAGCTTGAACTAAAAGAAGAACAACCCCAAGAGTAAATCCCTTCTTTTCAAAGATCTGTATCTTCTTGCAACAAATGGAAGCACTATCTAAAGCACCAGACATTACGGGCCACGAAATGGAAGAGTTACAAGTAAATATGAGTTTGTATACAGCACCCTCTATCTCATCATCAGACACTTCTTGTATCATTATTGCCGGTTGCTCATCAACTAGTGCCTGCTCCATCAACTTCATGTGCATAAACACTTCTTTCATATCAAACCCTGCCTGAGCATAACTGTCAAAAATACCCAGAATTAACCAGAAAGAAAGAAAAAGACAACATCACGCAAATAACACAAGTAAACAGAAACTTTGAAGACAAAAGGTAATTTTCTTCGAAACGCTTTTTAAAAACTTTTTTCGGTATAGTGGAGTAAATCTCAAATTCTAACATCGATGCTATCTTTCTATTAGTAGACCCCCCCCCCCCTAAAAAAAAAAAAAGGCACATAAAATGGTGCGCTATCTTTGCTAAATAGGGAGGCAATGTAAATCCAAAAAAAATAAAATTACATCGTTATCTAATTTTCCTCCATTTTCGTGGCCATCAAACAAAACCCAGTCGCAGAAATTCAATAAAGTAAAGCAAGATTGGATCTCCAGTAAAAAGTAAACCTGAGTGGCAAAGAATCATAGTGCTTTCTAATATTGGACACAAGCTTCTCGGGCAACTGGCTCCCTGGATACAACTGGGTAAGGTTCCGTACAACACTGGCCCACACAACCTTTCTACATCTCTCACTCTTATTACCACTACAATTACCCTGCTGAGAACTCGTTAGCTGCACTTGTGAATCACGTGGTGAATCAAGATTCAATGAGTTTTTAAGTGAAGCAATGGCTTCGGACACATTTCGACTCAATCTTTGAAGCTTTTTTTGCATTGCAGAAGATGAGGAAATAGTGTCTTTCAGTGAAAGATTCGAGCTTTGATCAGATAGTTGTAGAGATGCTGCTTCCGTTGTTGAAGATGATGAGGTTCCTGATCTGTCATGTGTTCTCATTAGGACTTGTTCAACCATGTCCTCGTCTGTGCTGGCTCTGCTTGACCAGCACTCCAGTGCTCCTGCCATGGATTCTCGTTGATGGGCCTTGGGTCAAGACCAGAGTGGCTAAGGTTTGAGGGAGAAAACGAAGGGTTGTTCTATGTTTTGGTTCAGATTCCGAGCTCGGTATTATTATTTTTTGGTTTAAAAGTACTGGCAGGGAGGGATGAAGAGGAGTTGAGCTGTTGGGGATGGTTTGTCATGGAGGGTGAGGTGTAGTAAATAATGGGAGAGGCATGATGAGGACAGATCGCAGTCTGTTAGCATTGCCTTTGATCTGTTTGTACTTTGTAGTTTGTTGTGTTTTTTGTAGTCGAGTTCCGGACAGACCTCGAAAAAAGTCTTCGACTTGTACAGGCAATATCAGTTATGTTCCCAGTATCTATCTAATCCATTCTCAATCAAATCCTTGCAATAGTTTTAATTAACAAATTATTAAGTGGTCGTTTTAAACTCACATGATTTCTTTTTTTTATAAAAAAAATTCATGAATTTACTTTAAGTAAAAAGACATCGAGACTTTATATTTTTTTTTATATACACTTTATTCTATTACGTGAATTTTGTATGGCACAATAAAAATACCTTGAAGAATTTGATGGATTTTTATACGGAAAGAGACATCATGTGAGTTATATGTGATCACTTGATTGTTCTGTTAGCTAGAATTAACAAATAATTTAATTTAAGATCTGTTGATACTTTTATATATATATATATATATATATATATATATATATATATATATATATATATATATATCAGTTAAAATGGTCTTTATAGGTTGAAGTTTTTTCCAAGGTTTCCCCGTCGAGGTTTTGTTGGATGACATGGAAACTTTACACTTACCTCTCAAATTTAGAAGCAAATAGAAGAGTCTAAAAATATTGTTTCCTAGATTAAAACGCAATCAAGGCTTCGACCAGGAGTATTTACAACTGAAATTGTGTTTTGAATGTGTTTTAAAAAATATTTTAATATATTTTTAAGTAAAATAAAAAAAATAAAAAGTACATGACACCACTGTATAAAATACACACTAAAATACAACAGTTTTGCCATGATAAAATGTACATGACCCATGAGAAGCTATCCTCGAGGAGCAAGGTTAAAAATACTTCTTTTCTAGGGCCTGCCTTGTTTTTTTCAAGGAAACTAAATTCCAGGAATTTATTTTCCTTATTTTTTCATGTTTTAAAAATGCAATGGAGCGTAAAATAGAAATAGACATCAAGACCTAAAACAACGAAAACATAATTTGAAAGGGCGTGAATGAAAAGAAATTTAATGCAGTGACCAAACTGCAATGAAGAAAAAATGCAAGGGATCGAGAAGGAAAAAAACAAACAATCACCGTGAGAGTGCTTTGTTAGAGCTCATTTTGCATTGTAATTAGGATTATTTTTTAAATTATTTTTTATTTAAAAATATTTTTATTATTAATGTATAAAAACAATTTAAAAACAAAAAATAATAATCTAAGAAAAAAAACGAATTTAAATTTTACTGGTAAGTATTTTTACAACACGAAAACAAATTATGCCTTAATTTTGCATTATTCATTGACTGTATTTTATTTTTATCTTTCCAAGCGAAATTGGAGTCTATCCACCTCAACAATCCATATATCATCGCAAAATTGAAATCCACGGATACATAATCGATTGAAGCTACAGTCTAGTTTAACTTTTATCTTTTATTCAAGAGCCCACTTGAGAAAAAATGGCGCACCTGACCATTTTCTTTTTTGAACTCTGAAAGTGTCCGATGACATTTCTAGAACTTTAATTCCAAAGGATACAGAAGGCGATTAAATCATTTTTTTTTCACTTTTCGAATTCAAGTATTAATGTTTGATGGTTAATATTCAATAAAAAAAAATTAATTGAACTGGGCTTGGATAGAAAAAAAAATCCAAAGGACATTAAGAATCAGCCTGGCAGTGTGGTTCCTCTTGTTTTTTAAATAATTTTTCGTGCCGAAATACATATTAATAATTTTTTTTTATTTTTTAAAAATTATTTATAACATCAGCATATCAATACGATCCAAAATATACAAAACATATTAAATTTTACCAAAAAAATATTTTAAATTTTTTAAAAATACAATTTGGAATAATTTCAAACAAAATTGTTCTGAGCGAAAGCCAAAAGTTAAAGGAAGGAACACTTTTTCCCAATTACAATAGCAACAACTAAAAACTACATCACAACTTGGCCGAACATTACTAACAGTGAAAGAATGATTATAGTTGATTTTTAAAATATTTTTTATATTGAAATGTATTAAAATAATATTTTTTTTATTTTTAAAATCAACGCATCAAAACAATCTAAAATATATAAAAATTAATTAATTTTTAATAAAAAAATAATTATTTTTAAAACACGGGATATAATTCCACCGCGCCAAACACGGGCCTAGATTATTCTATCCATGCTCTTTCAGATGCAGTAGAAATCAAGAACCCACGAGAGGCAGCACACGGTTTTCGGCCCTATTTATTTATTTTTGTAGTTAAAAATTATTTTTTGTTTTAAATTAAGTTTTTTAATATTTTGAATGTTCTAATATAAAAAATAATTTTTAAAAAATAAAAAAATATTATTTTAATATATTTTCTAATAAAAAATATTACTTTTAAATGCTACAAAAGCAGCACAAAAATACGACGGACAACAGGTATGATTGAGGATGATGAATACCATGACATGATCCTTTGATTTGATAACGTCTGTGATTTGTGATGGTGAGATCATAATTATTATATCCAGACCTGGTTGGAGATTGGCTGAGTTGACCTGTAAGCTAGCGAGTCAATTTAAGGCTATTTCATAACGATGGTCTTTTAAGTTTTTTTAAACATGAAGATGTCATTTTAAAATAAAAAAGATAAGAAGGCGGAGATAAAATAATATTATTTTAAATAAAAAGTTTTTTAAAAATCCCTAGAGTTTATCTGATGAGATTTACTTGGGTATGACCAAGTTAAATGGATCGAGTATCGACATGCTGAATTAACTCCGTGAACATATACGAGACACTGACATGCTACACTTTAAGTTAACAGACCACTCATTTGAGTTTGGTAACTATGGATGAGATGCTAGATGCTAAACACACATTGACACACGTTTATCTACTACAGTGCACTTAATGCACTCTTTCTGTTTTAACAATTAAGTTTTCACGCGTCAACGTTAAATATACCACATGATTGATATATTTGTTAAAACAAAAAATCAAAATACCCAATTTAAATTGGAATTTAGATAATAAACAAGATCATTAATCTACACGGTGCTGCGAGTCACGTTAATTTTTTAAAAAATATAAAAATAATGTTAAGATATTGCTAATATTTTTCTTATAATGGAAATGTAAAACTAAACCATGGGGAGTGGACACGATATAGTCCTAATTGACTTTGTAGATCCAGGAATAACTTGGCTAGCTCGTAAAAAGATAACTTGACTCGAACAAAATTTCAATGTGGCTTTTTTAATATTAATATAACAATATAGTTGATTGACTCGTGTCAATCTGGGTTAGCGTGTTAAATTCATGACCCAGGTTATAAGACTATAATAACCTTTTACAAAACAGTTCAAAATAAATTACGAAACTTTATTTCCAATTAACTCAATGTTCAATGATGAAATTAAAATTAAAAAAAAAGATATAAAAGAGCAACTTGGGTTAACTTATGAAACTAACAGCTAATATCATAAGACCTGGCTGTAAAGGATGGTGTTAAAAAAACATAAAAAAATGACAAGAATCAATCTGTTAAACCCATTACCAAAATAATAAGACCAGCATAACCTCATATGAAAAAAACAAAAGATAACTTGACTTAACCCGGGTTAACTTGCTAAGTATACGACTTTGGTTATGAGATCGGAACAACCTTATAAAGAGCAGACAAAAAAAAACATGAAGTTTAATTCCCAGTTAACCTCGTATAATTCAATGTTAGATGATGAGATTTGTAAGAAAAATAATAAAAAAAGAGATAAAAAATGCACCCAAGTTAATACATTAAGCATTATTTTCAAGTCACGAAACCGAGATAATTTAATAAAAAAACAAGTTATAATAAATCATGAAACTTGATTATCAACCAATTACAGTGTTGAATGATAAAACTGAGAAGAAAAAAACAATTAAATCAAAAAAAAAAACTAAGTCGACTGGGTTAACTTGTTAAATCTGCGACCCGGGTTATGAAACGATGACAACTCAGTATAAAGCAAATTCTGAGTTAAAGGATCCGTGACTCGGGTTATGAGACTAAAATAACGGTTTAAAAATAAAATTAAAAAAATAAAGTCAAAGCCCGTAACTCTGATCACGAGACCAATATATCTTTATATAAAGTAGATCAAAACAAATTAACAATTTTAATTCCCAGCCAACTTAATGTTTAACGATGAAACTAGAAAAAAACATAAAAAATAACCCCAGTCAAACTGTTAAACACTATTCTCAGGTGCTAAAGTTAAAATAACATAATAAAAAGTAAATAAAACAAACAATGAGATCTAATTCTTAATCGATTAAATATTAAATAATGAAATTGAAAAAAAAAATTAACCAGGAAAATGAAAAAAAAAGTTAATTATGTTAACCCGTCAAATCTACTATTTATGTAACGAGAAAGAAATATCATAATATAAAATAAATCTTATGGTAAATAATAAAATTAAAAAAATAATAATAAAAAATAACACTAGCACAATTAAAATAAATAGTATTTTAGAACGAGGATTACATAAAAACCCCTCTCTCTCTTTTTTCCTTCTTTTTCTCTCTATTTTTTAAGTTAAAAAGCTTACTTAAATTGCTTGATAACCAAAGGTTAGTTGAAGGTTCACTCAAATTAACAGACCCAGACCACGTGGGAAAATTATTGTGGCTATGCCTTTAATTACAGTGGATTATAACAGTAAATTAATGTATTTGCCATTCAAGAAAAAATCACGCCATAATGTTTTTTAAGGGTAAATATAATTTCTTTTTGATTTATCTGTCTTTTTAGACTTGTTTAAGAGTATCTTGTTTATTTTTTATTAATAAAAATAATATTAAATGATAAAATTATTATTATTTAATTTATTAGATTAAACTGTAAAATTTATGATTCATATCATGAAAGTACATTAACAAAATCTATTTTTTTAGTTTATTTATTTATTTTTTATTAATACCAGCAGTAAACTTATTTAGTATTTTATTTGGCATTAGCGGGGGTTGATTTTTCTAGTTAAAAAGCTACTCGAACTGCTTGATAGCTAAAGCTTAGTTGAAGGTTCACGCAAATTAACGGAACCCAAGCCCTGTGGCATAATCATTGTGGATGTGCCTTTAATTATCGTGGATTATGACGGAGAATTGATATCCTTGCTCTTCATAGAAAATCACACAAAGTTGATTTTTAAGGGTAAAATAATATTTTACCTAAATTCATCTGTCGTTGTAGATTTGTTTGATGATTTCCTAGTCTTTTTATAATTTTAGGTAAAGTTAAATTACCGGTTACCTTTAAAAAAAAAAGGTTTTTTTGATATTTGCTTTGGTATCGGCAATGTAGCTACTTTACTGCCGAATAAGAAAAATAATAGGCTTTGTCTCCAGGATTATATTAGTCATTTCATTTTGATCTTTTACTATTATCAGGTGGTTTTTTGGGGTGATTTGATCATTTATTTAATTAACAAGTAATAAAAAAAGAAAAGCTGTGTGTTCTACAAACATGTCAGTAATGAGCTACCTTGTCGTTTTTGAACGGTGGTGGTTCATGATAAAAAAAAAAACCCCAACTTTCTTAGTGGTTTTTGATTTATAATAATGGAGATTACCTATGTGTGGCTCAATTCCCATCGATTTGGCAACAATGAACTTTTTTTTCTTTTTTTTTTTCTATTTTTTTCTTGATTTTTATGTTTATCATTGTAATATCCCACAACAATCTTTTAATTTTTTTCTCATTAAAATTTGATCTATATTATTTTAATTATTATTATTTTTTACTTGAATTGGTTTATAGAATTGAACTTTTTTTTATTTTATTCCATTTTATTTTTTCTTTCATTTTAGATTCGATCATTATTTTTTTATTACTATTTTTTTGGATGATTTTTAGAATCATTTTTCTTTTTATAATTTCATTACCTTTCATCGTATTTACATATCAGATTTTAACTTCGTTATTTCTTAATGCAATTTTTAACCTCATAAAGTTTTTTAAATTAATTTTTTATTTACCTTATCTTTCAACATTAAATCAAGCTTCTTAATTGACTTCAATTTATAATTTGATGGGTTTACTCAAGCTTAAAAGATTTGTCTGAGTTCATTTGTTGTTTTTTCTAAAAAAACTCATATTTTTCAATTTCATGATTTGATATTAGATTTAATTAGATATTGAATTTTATAATTTCGTTTCATTTTTTATTTGTATACGATTTTTCACTAATTTTAAAAAGATTTCAGGTCTTTTTATATTTTGTTTTTTTGTTTGTTTTGACTTATTTTTAAAGAATTTATTTTAACTAAATTAATTTAGTTTCTTGATATTTATTCTTTTAAAAAATATATAATTTATCTTCATTTATTTTAATATTTTTTTATGATTATAAAAAATATATGACTCGCTGTTTAGCACAAGTAATAAAAACTAGTTTGATTACTATAAACCGAAAAGCTAGCTCCGAAGTCTTTCTAGTTTTCAAATATTTTTAATTGCTCTTTTTACCAAATATTCTTCCTTTAACCATCAATATAGACACATCCACAGCCATGGGCACATCGGACTAAACCACAACCAAAACTATAAGCCAAACTTACCTTTATCAAGTAACTAAATCCCAAGCATACCGTTGTAACTCGGTGAGGATTGAGCATTTAACGATAAAGAGTGGAAAACGTGGGACCAAGAGGGGGGGTTAGATTAGACGAGATTAGTGGGGTCAAACGTTGATCTAGCGGTCGGAAAAGTGACCCCACAAAGCAAAAATCACGTGATGCGGGGGCCATTTATCTTGGCAAAACTGTCGGGGACAGCACCAGCTACGATACTTATGACGTGGGTGGCTGCTTTGCATTACTTGAAGGCCCCACGTAGTCTTTGCTTTTCTTTGTCATTGTAATAGTCTTTGTTTTAAAATATTTTTTTAAGAATATATATTATAAAAAATAAATTTTAAAAAATTAAATTATTTTTAAATATTTAATATCTTTATAAAAAAATTATAAAAAAAATTATAAATATTTTAATTTTTTTTCAAAATTATTATAAGAATTTAGACCAAATATGATAGATATAAAATTTTAAAATATAAAATTAAAGAAAATATTTTTTAATTTCATAAATTATGTTAGATAAGATAAATAATTATAAAAAATAATTTTATAAATTATTTAAAATAAAATAAAAAAGAAATAAAAAAAGATTAAAATATGATATATATATATATATATATATATATATATATAAAAAAAAAAAATAATTAAAAAAAAGAGAATAAAAGTTGACATGAAAATCAAATTTAAAAGGAAAAATAAAAAAAATTCAAATCAAAATACATAACAATCTAAATTGATACAATAGATTACTTAATATTTTGAATTTTTTAAAAATTTTAAAAAGTATATTCCGTTTAAAATTAAAAAAATTATTTTTATGAGAACAAAATTTTTTTTATTAGAAATTATTTTTCATTAATTAATTTTTATAATAATAAATAAACATGGAAAAAAATTAGAAAGTAATCTTTAAGAGATTATTTTTTATAAAATAAACAGGGTCATAATTTTTTTAAAAATAAGTTTAAGAAAAAACATCCATAATAATTTTTTATAATAAATATTTCAAGAAATAATTTTTAATAAAATTAATAGAAAATCATGAAATATATATTTAACCAAACATTTTTAACATTTTTTTAATTACAATCATGACAAAGCACAGTTGTAATCATATTTTATTACCAAACAAGCCGGAGAATCGTTTATGATGTTATGATAGCTGCACACGAAATGGAAAGTTTGTACGGAATGTTTTATTCTATATACCGCCTAACGAAGTTATTCATTGCTGGTCGGGCCACTTGCTCCCGGTTTCAAATAGCCCAGGCCTCATTCCATGAACAGAATCTCTCGCCTGGCCCAAGGTTTTTTTTTGAGAAATAGATTTCACAGGATATTTATAAAGTTCACAGTAAAGTATAATAATAATAATAATAATTAAAAATATATGTTAGATCTAATATTATTAAGTATAAAACACCCCTAACCTGCATCAATGGAAAAACTTATGAGAAAAAAAATAAAAAAAGTCTATATAATTAATTACAAAAAATTAATAATCCAAAGACAGATGGAAATGGTAAAATGGATTCTATAGATAATAATAATAAAAAAATGAGTGTGTTTGGGAGCGGTGAAAGTGAAAGAAAATTGAAAATACACAAAAGTCCTAATTCCCAAGGTAGGAGAACACGTAAAGTAAAGCAGAATAGCCTGCATGATCGTCTTTTTCTAACCAGATCTGGATTAACTGACAATCCATTCTCAAGTCCATCAGTTCCATTGCCAATGCAACCTATCTCTCCATTTAGCGATCTCTGCCAACCTCATCTCTAATGGCATCTACGAGCAAAGTGGACTTATCTGGAGAAGACGACGATGAGGTTTAATTAGCATTTCGATTTTTCAAATTCATATATATTAATTATCACAAGATTTATAAGGTATATGAACTGATCGTGTTTCACTCACTGGATGCAGCAGCTCGAAAGATTTGATGATTTTACGCTTGCCTCTTCCTGGGAAAGGTTTTTTATTTTTATTTTTTGCTATTATAATAGCAAACTTATTTATGCATTTTATTTATCTATCTATTGTGTCTTTATTTTATAGGTTTATTTCTGAAATAGAAGCAGTTTGTAGGCAGTGGCTTGCCGATGGTCCAAATAATTTACTGGTAAGTTTTTATCAATTTACCAGTTATAAGTTTCCGGGAATGAATGATATGGGAAATAGGCTCCATTACTGGTTTTGTTGATTATTTGACTGTAGGAAAAGGGTGCGGTTAAGTTGGATTTTTCGCAGAAGTTATATAAGGTTAAAATGGAGTTGAAATACGCGATGAAAAGCTATAACATGGAGTATTATTTTGAAACCAGCAGCGGCGGTACTTGAAAATTTTTGCTCTAAATAGGTTTAATTATTGCTGTAGAGATTGCAGGAGTGTTATGTGTTCATTTAAGTTCTGGTTGGTGCAGGCAAAATTGCGGATGGGAATAGTACATTGCATGATTTGCAGTTATGCTTTGGAGTGAAGGATTTTTTGGTATTTGCAAATGCATTTTGTTTGGGTTTATTTGAAGTTTTGTTGTAGTCGTGACTATTGTGTTTTCGGATTACCAGGTTATTGCTCCTCAAAGTGCCAGTGGTGTGGTTCTTGATTCACCCGAGGCTTCTAAGCTCTTAAGTGCAGTTGCAATTGCTTTGACAAATTGCTCCAGGTGAGTTTTTGAATAAAAGATTCTAGATATTAGTGTAACATGGTGGTTTATGGGCCTACATAGTAGCACTACATTTCATTAGGCATAACAACCTGTTTGTTTTTTGGGTTGATGTAACACCAGTTCTGTTTCCTTATTAAAACAAAATTGAAATTTCATTAGGTTTTCATGATGGCTTTCCGAAACTTAATGACTAATTTCTGTTGCTTTAGAATTTAGAATGTGAGCTCATCAAATCAGCTTCTAATGTTTTGTATTTGGAAATGCAGCTTGTGGCCAGCTTTTGTCCCAGTTCATGATCCTTCTAGGAAGGCTTATATTGGAATTCAAAATATGGGAACTGTTTTTACTAGAAGATTCGAGGCTGATCGTATTGGTAGCCAGGTTCCTGTAAGGCTCATGCACTTGGAAGGGTTATACGAGTTATTTGTCTCAAAGTTTGTAAGTCTCCTGTAGATTTGATCCTTTATAATGATCTATATAGGGCATCCTCTTATCTTTACTGTTCCACCAACCTATGAAATTATTGCATTTTTTACCTTTTTGCAGAATAGTCAGATAATTCATGCTCATATATTTTCCTGCTGTATTCTTTACGCGCATTCTTGTTGTTAAACTACTCTTCTTTAAGTTGTTAAAGAAAAAGATGTAATTTCCAGCCAAGTGCCTCGAGAGAGGAAAGTAATTTCTGGATCAGAATCTGCTTCAAAAACCTATTCACACATAAATTTGTTCCCACTTCAGCTCCCTTTTTGCTTGGCATTTATGTTCACTTGTGGATTCTTGTCCTTCTCAATGTTACTGTGTTTTTATCTGATGTTGAAGGCCTACTCTACCCTGGACTTTGCTATGCATCTTTACAAAGTTCATTTTACAATGACATCAACATATAGAACCATTCACCATGATGATGATGATCTCCAAAGTCTTGGTACTGAAAAAGAAGAATATGGTGACAATCATGGTAGTGAGACCCGCAGTAGATCGCAATGGGATGATGATTGTCCATGGAGTGAGTGGTATTCTGCTGAGGACCCAGTAAAAGGTAAACTTCTATGGCTGATTATTGTCCTTGTTCCATGGCTGATTAATAATATTTCCTAGTTCTGGTTGCTGTCCTTGTTCCGTCGTTGATTCTATTGGACTTTTAGAGAGTGGAATATGTTGGATAGAAATATTTCTAGTTTCAAGGCACATGCTCACCATTTTACCAGGCTTGTCCCATGCATGCTCAAATATCCAAAATGAACTTCATTTCAACTACCTTATGCAACACTATCTATTTTGTCTATCATCTTTGTCTCTCCCTTTTCTTTGGCGTCCAGGTACCATACCTGAAGTTCTTTTGAGCTACTTAAAACACATCTATTTGTACTGTAAACCTTTCTTTCTGAAGATTCGCTTTGTTAATTTTGATGCTTCATTAAATGGCACAGGACTTGAATTGACTGCCACATGGTCTGAGAAGACTGTTGAAAGCTCTCTTGAAATGGCTGAACTTGAAAACGCATCACCTCATGAAGCTGAGAAGTGGATGATTCTTCCATTTCTGTCTCCAAATCTGTGAGAAATTTATTTCAATAGATCACTTTACACGCGATTATGATTAGAAAATTATTATGTTCAGAATATTATTTTTGTTAATTTTGTGATACTATTAATCACAAAATCTTATTCTTACGATTTCTATGTCGTGGGTCCATTGCTGGGATTTTTCTTTAGTCGATAGCCATAGTTGCTTAGAGGTGTCATCATGGAAGGTGGTATGAACTTCTATTAATATCTTTTTTAACTCTCAATTCAAGCAATTAATAAGATTTTATGGCTGTTCTGTTTTCTACCCTTTAGAAAGTGAGGCTTTCTACCAAGGAGTGAGTAGTGATTTCTTGAACCTGCTTGCCTGAAACTCTTGGTTCTTTTCTATTTCCTTGTCAAATAATTCAGATCAGAATCCAAATTCCTTGTGCTAAATTTCCAAATTCACAAGTTGCACAACCTTAATCCTGAGCTTTACCAATTACCACGTAAAGATTTCCCCCATTCACTGTTCTCCACTGTGCTTTGTGGTATGGATTGCCAAAATAAAAGCAAAGAAACCAAAATATATTGCCATCAATAAACTAGTTTTGCCTTTTCACCCAATTCTGATATTGTAAATATGATTAGCATATCCTGGTAGATTCTTTTTTTTACGTGTGGTGCTTTCCATTGCTTTTTTTGTTATCTTAACTTAGGTAAATTTTTGTACATCTGAAACACTCTTATTCCTTGAAGTGATAGTTCAGAAGGAAACAGAGTTGGCTTTGCTTCCCAATTGCGCCTTTTGGTTGACGCGCTAAATATGTCATTCGATGCCCAATTTATGGAGGATTTTGTGTCAGGTTTGAAATGATTCGAAATGTCTTGTCCTGTCAATTTAACTTGGTTGCTTGCTAAGTTTTTCTCTTATTCTTGGTTTTGGTTTGAAGCAGTTGAAAACCCTGGGTCTGATAATCTCAAGTCCTCGATGATTGTACCGCCACCAACTGTTCTTGATCGTGTGTTCAAAGATCTTTTTCATGAGGGTACAAATTTTTTATTTGGTTTTTCTGGGGGTTGGGGTTCTGCTTGGTTCTATTCTCTTTAATTCATAATTTTATCATAGTTAAATGATATTTCACTTCTTCAATACTGTATATGCTGGCTAGTTGTTTAGCATCAGTCATGAATCCAATAAGAGCATGCCTAGACAAGTCTGAGCTTGATTTCTTGTGCTTGGTTTATCTAGATTGCCAAACTGCTTGGAAGAAGCTTTGAACTTGCTTAAAACATACTGGACGTAATTGCTGGCACATTTTAGTGTTTAAAATATTGTGCCAATGCGAACAAGATTACAAAATATCACTACTCTTTCATGAACATGTCACTGCTGCTTGGTTAGTGCTGCTGTGTCTAGACCCATTTTGGATAGTACAGGCACAGTTTATCCAATGCTGAGTGTAGCTGAAATTAGCATGGTACTGTGGATGGAAGGAAATATGAGAAAACATAGAATAGAAGTCATTGAATATCTGGAAATGGTACAAGTTAAATTAGTGGGGCATTATTTGAAGGAAAATACACAGGATTTAGATGCAATTGGAAACTGTTGAGTACCCATTTCTGTTGAAGGTTTCTAACTGTTATCTTTCCTCCATCAGGATCACAAGTCGCTGCATTTGCTAAAGGCGAGCATAAGATTTCTCGAGCTATTAAAGGCGCACCATTTGGATCTCTTTTTGCACAGTTTTGCTTACATGCTCTATGGGTGGGGACCTGCAATATACGTGGTATGTGTAAAAATGGCATATGCTGTATTTGTGTAATATAGATTAAGAATATAGTTATCTAATTGCACAACACATGAATTTATGGAGTTTTTTTTTAAAATTTTTTAATCTCTGTTGTTTCTCTTATATGACTATGTTTTTATTCTTTTATGTATTTCAGCTATTGCCGTGCTCTGGATAGAGTTTATTCGGGAAGTTCGTTGGTGTTGGGAAGAGTCACAACCTCTACCTAAAATGCAAGCCAATGGCTCAATTGATCTATCCACTTGTTTGATTAACCAGAAACTGCAAATGGTAATAATCTGTTTGACATTAGAAAGCTTATCAGCCTGAGTTTGCCTGGTGTTAGCTTTTGAGAGTTGAACTTTTGAAAAACCTGTGCTCTGTATTATCCTTTTCTTTTTAAAATATCCAGGTTAATGTTTTCTTGCTCAAAACCCATCATTTTCCTTGTAAAATGACTTACTAATTTGGCACTCAGGCAACTTACTTGGCATCATGAATAAATCTGGTAATTAAAAACCATGAAAATGTTGACCTGTCTTGGAGGAATCGGGATGGGTTCTTGTTTTTGTTCTTCAATGAAGGAGAAGTTCGTGAGACTTGTCGGTCTTTTTATAAAGAGATATTCCTTGCCTACTCTACTTCGATTTAGATCTGATAATTAAAAAACCCTGCATTACTTTTTGTCAAGAATACCAAAATTGCTTAGCAATCACTATGAATGGGTGCCTTCGGTTTGTCTCTCTATTTCCTTTTTGTTTAATCATTTTCTTCTCCATTTTCTGATTTCAAATTTGCTACTGCTTGCTGGAACTCAGTCAACTGTCACAAATAGCCCTTGTTTTCATCATAAAAACTATCAAACAACTTATTTTAAGCCATAATCTAATCGCTAATCCAAATAGCACAAAGATCTTCCTAATCTCCAAACTAGCTTGCTGTCTTGGAAATCCTTCACCTAAATTTAACATTTCCCACAGCCAAACAGCCACCAAAATTCATCTTTTTAAATCCCAATTCATATGCTGGTTTCAGCCTCTGCCTAGCAACACACTCATCATCAAATAAACTATGTTTTTCAGTTGTCATTTGTAGCGCCCTATTCTGGTATGACATACAATTTATAAATGAAACTATTCAGATTCAACAAGGATCTGAAAACATCTAAGCACTTTGTATGTGCTCATTTTATAGCACATGTTTAGTCAGTCATATCATTTTGCTTTTTGCTGCTCAGCTTGCTATATGCATTGAGAAGAAGTGTGAAATGAATGAAGACTTCCAAGATTGTGTAGGCAGCAATGAGCATACCTATGATCATAAGGAGGTGACATGGTGTTTTTATTTTAAGTTCTTTTCTAGTGTTTCTGCTGCTTACTGAGTTGAACTCAGGTGATTGCTTTTTGTTTTTTCTTCTCGGGCATTAAGTGCTAGTTCAATGGATTATGCAGGAAGATAGTCCGGTTGGGGACAAGACAACCAATAAACAAAAACATGGTGATGAGTTTGATGGGATTCAAGACAGGTGAACTAAGCAAGTGAGAGCTCCTTTATTTTCTATGTAAAATTGGCTGGGCTTGAGGGTATTGTATTGTTTTTTTCCCAACTCATCAGTTCTATCCTTTTAAAAAATAAGGGGTAAACTCAGATGAGTCCCCAACGTATCACCTGTTTCTCAATGGAGTCCCCAACCAATTTTTTTTTTAAAAAATCCCCAATCGAATCCTGTCTTAAAACATCGTAAATCTTGACAGAAAACACTAAGTTCTCTTAAAAAATGTTCATGAATAGTCATTTTTGACATAAAACATTAATGGATACAGATGGAGGGACCTACTTGATAATTTCTGATACATTGGGGAACCAATTGAGCAAAAACATTCACGGGAACCCAAGTGAGAGCTGGTTTATAGGCAGGGGACTTTTCTGAGGTTGCCCAAAAAATAATAATTTGTGCTTGACTTTTGGAAATTCCCATTTAATCAACATTGTTTTGCTAAAGCGCATCTAGTTGTGTATTTTGTCATTCTTCCCATGGATTTTCAAACATGAATCTCTCATAAGCTTGAAATGGTAGGATTATGCCTTAGCTTTTTTGTGCAATACAGAAGTATGCTTCTTCTCCCTTTAACAACCAATTTGGGCATCACACTCATGTGACAGTGTATTTCAATTCAGTTTCTTCCTTCTTGTGCTAAGGTTGTTTGCATGTCTTTGGGTTTTTTTTTTGGGTGTGCGTGTGTTAGGAGAAAAGTAGCCCCTATGAATCTCATGGATGAACACACAGTAATTATATTTCAGTTATAATAAAAAATAACCATGTATTAGAATTTTGGCATTCTTCATCATCATCAATTTCTTTTCCTTCCATGATCTGGTCCATTGTATTCTGCCTTTTCGCCTTTTATGCACATAAAATAGTTTGGATCTTTACTTTTCCATTAAAAGAACCTCTAAAGTTTAGGTGTTTTTTTTTTTTTTGGCAATATTGCATGCTATTAAAAAGTTCATGAAGTAAATTTTTAGAGATCAAAGTTGTTGTTATAGAAATGGTTCCTGAAGGACTTGGAGTTTGAATTGGGCAGAGCTTTTTTTTTTTTTGTTAGAAATGCATTTACATTCTGATATGAAGAAATACAGTATCGAACATTACAACCTCTGGCCTTTCACCATCAATAACAATTCATTTTATCCCATGCATATTCCTGGCACATAACTTTGCTATCCATGTGGCAGCCCTTTGACAAAGGATGGTTTGCATGGGAGTGGAACGACGACGACATCAAGGCGTAGCGTGAAGCACGGAGACAGTCTATCTACTGATTTGAAATCTTCTGATCATAACAGGAGGGGCTCAGCTGGTGCTGTGGGGTCTATGAAGCTTCTGAAGTCTTATAAGAGCATGCATGCCCCTTTCACACAGGTTTTTTTTTATCTCCTAGAGTCTGGACCATTTGACATTCTTTTCACATGATTGTTATCAACAAAGTTCAATGGATAAAAATTATTTATATTTGTCTGTTAAATGTTATAGGATGCTCCACTTATGACAGAAGACATGCATGAAGAAAGACTGCAGGCTGTTGAAGCACTTGGGAATTCTTTTGTAAGCTCAAATTATTTATTTACCCGCAACATTTTTTCCTTTGTCACTAGATTATAGCTTGGCTGTATTCATATGTTGTTTATCCCCTGGTTGGGATGGGTAGGCCCACCACTTCATAGTATGGCTGTATTCATATGCTGTTTATCAACATCAATTGTGAGGAGCTGTGACTTGTGAATGAGATGATCTAATTTAAAAGCTCTCAACTAGTTTTATAGTTGGAAGGATTTCGTTGTCACCAGGCAGCTGACTTTCATTTGCTAAGCCTCAAAAACTTTACAGAAGTTTGTCTTAATGTCTGATAGTGTGTCTTGTGCCTGATAGGACTAAACATCTTCATCACGGTAGAACAGGAAACACAACTGATCTTAGTTGGAATTCATCTGTTCAATAAAGCATGGGTATGGACTACCCTTAGTTCGGCATTATAAAAGAAAAAAATGAAATACTAAACCATAGTTCTGTTTAGTAAAAAAGAGTGAGTTTGTTGTTATATGCATCAACAAGTTAAAATGATTTCAATCAACCTCTATGCAATTTTAAAATGAGTACCCTTGTTACTCTAGAAAAATCATGCTAATGTGGATTCTGGGATCTAACATTTGACAAGCAAATTAGTTTTTTCAAAGTTTTTTATCTTTATTAATCAAGAGGGTGTAATATTTTATTTTGTGTTAGTGAAAGAAACTTATAAATTTATTAGCTGAGTAAACTTTATACTATTTCAATCCAGAGCTTTTCTGCTCAGTTGGAGAAAGATATCTTATCATCAGGTACGGAATAAGCTTCCATTTTTTCCTTTTCAAGTCCTTGTTATTGTCAGTTTGTTTTCCAGTTCATTATTGTTGCCTTTTTGTAATCATGTCCAAAATATCCTTTCAAAAAAAATTTAATCAGGGGAGGGCTTCAATAACAAACTAAATGCTTTTTATAAAAAATAAATAAATTATAGAGAACAACAATACTTTACATTATAATCGAAGATAAGCGTATGTTGTTCATCGCATATTGCACTCACATCGATGATGTGATAAATGTTCTTGTGTGGATTGAGTCTGTATTCTTCTTTAAAAGTATTTATTTGTCGTCAAATGTGCATTTTCAAATGCAACCACAGTTTTCTTTCACTTTCTTAAGATTTTATATTGCAATCTTTGAAAATTTGAACTAGACATGTCAGCATTCAAAGCAGCAAATCCAGATTCTGTTTTTGAAGATTTTATTCGGTGGCATTCACCGGGAGATTGGGAGAATGATGATAATAAGGAAAGTGGAGCATCTAAAAGTCCAGTGACAAAGGGCTTGAAGGATGAGTGGCCACCTCGTGGCCGACTTTCTCAAACGGATGTCGGAGCAAGGGAATTTATGGCGAAAGATTTGGAACGATACTCCTGCTTTGCCAGTGTACGAGCAGAAACCCCTAATAGACCCCTTTCGAGAAGGAGAGAAGGTCAGATTATTTCTTATTGCAATCTTCACATTAAGTTCAGCTTGAACCAATACCAACAAGTCTAAGTTCTATTTCATGCTATGCTATGGTATGTTTGGTATGTGTGTATCATGTTTGTGCGGAAAAGATGAAGGAAATTAAACTTTATGCAATTAAAGGACTGGTAGATGTTTTTTGGAGGATGAGTGCAGCTCGCCACAAGCATTCATCCTTAACTTTGTGTCTTACTATTCTGATTGTGCTATGAACTTGTTACTGTTACTCCCAAAATTTCTATTGATTTCTTAGCTTCTAGAAACCCCAGCTTGTGTTATTTAGCTAAACAAAATCAGAAGTTGTGATGCCTATGTTCAAACCTTTTGAGACTATGCAACGGGTAACATGAAAATGGTGCACATCGTTCTTGGCTGAAGCTTCAGAGCCAGTTACTTGAAATTTGACTAAATTCTATTTGTGGTCAGGTCTGTCTATTCATACCTTTGATTTTTTGAATTCTTTTCTAATTAGCTCTATAATCCGCTCCACTAGCTCCATTAATTGCAAATAGTAACCTGACTGGCTAGTAAATGAAGTGGCAACTTACATGTAAGATCATTACCTTTTAGAGTAAATAAGACTGCTGATTGCAAGTTCATAGGCCTCTCGTGGTTCTTTTAGGAAAAAAAAATTAAAGATAAATGTTTTGATTGATATCATATATTTTGGTCGGGATGTATTCCCGTGTCTTTATAGTTTCCCTCTTAGCTCCTTTTATTGTTTTGACCAATTAAAAGTTACTTGAATTCTATAGATCCTTCATTACTTAGAGACATTGCGGCCTCATCAACTGCTTGAGCAGATGGTTTGTACCACCTTCAGAGTGTCAGCTGACACACTAAACCAGACTAATTTTGGAGGCTTGAAGCAGATGACAACAAAAATGGAGCAACTGTACCGTACTATGGCTTCCACGTTGAAGCCTTTGCAAAGTAGATCCTCTCTTCCTTTTTCTTGTTTATCTTGCCATGCTATTATTAAACTTCTTCGCAAGTGGGTTCAATAAACTTGGCAAATCTTGTCTTTTATGGCAGCAAATCATGTATCTGGCAACAGTGAGACCATCGAAGACCTAAGACGCCTCTGTGTTATCTTTGAACATATTGAGAAGTTGCTTACTCTTGCATCTTCTCTTCATCGGACTTTCTTGCAGGCTCCACGCCTATCTGAAACAATTTTCACCGACTACTACAACTTCTATCTTCCAAGAATGGGAACAGGGTCACCGGGTTCTCTAGAAGTTGATGAAAAGGTAAAACTTCTTTCATGCCATGAAAGCTGTTTCCTGTTAATAGCAATACATCAATCTGATTGTATTGGCCCCTGGATTTGTATTAAGTGATGAGTTAAAACTGAAATGGAAGGATATTTTAATATCCAGCAGTATTGATAATGCCATCTTCAAAATGATTTTGTATTAACTCAAGCTATACCGACCGTCTTATAGGTTTGAAGTGGATAACTACACATGATAGACTGGCACCACCGAAATTGTCTTTAGTGACTATCTTGTATTTATTGATTGGGGTCGAGAACCTTGGTAACCTAGTAGTTTTATTTTAACTTGGACTGACATGACATGGATCTGTTGTCTTCACCTAGGAGTTTGACGTCAAGTATCAAGTAATGACACGCGAGAGACAGTGTGTATCGAATATGTTCACCCCCCCCACTGCTAACCAGTCATGGAGAAAAGTGCTAAGCATGGGTAATCTTCTAAATGGTCACGAACCTACTGTCAGGGAGATTATATTTTCAGTGCGTGATAGCTTGAGAAACAACCATTATGCAGCTCACAATCCAAGAGGTTTTCAACGAGAAATAGAGACATATCGAATGTATATATGCGGAACCTCAAATGATCTTCGTGTAGCACTCTCTGTTACCTCGTGTGATTGACATATTATCTTGTACATGATAATTATTCTTGCCTGTATTGGTTCAATATCCATCATTATTTTGAGTTTTATCAGTGGACCATATCTGATCTTTCTGGGTTTGTAATTAATGTATGAAGGGATTCACAAGGACAACCAAAGCATTGCCTTGAAATGAGTTTCCGTGGCAATAGCAGAGTATCATGTGTGATTTCCGTTTCGAATTCTTGTATTTACATAAATAGGTATTTGTGGGAGTTTGCAATGGAGGCTGGGATATCCTCACAATTTCCTTCACCGAGTCTGCCATGGCCTCTATGAGATGCATGGCATCCACGCATATGTCATCCTGTTGGGAGGCTCATCAAAGGATTGGCTTCATGACTTCAAGGGTCGCTTCACATACAGTGGAAGGCGGGACCAAATTGGCTCCTTTTTCTTCAATTCCGCTCTCGAAATTTCGAGGATTTTAGAGAAGAGAGGAAAAGCTAAAGTGTACGCACTCACGATAAATTATACCTTAGTTGGACAAGATACCTGTGAAGTCTATCAAGGACATGAAAAATAGAACAATCCTTTGAAAAATTGTACCATCCGGAAATAAACAAAACAAAGCCTTGTACTGGATGTCCAATCCATCATTCTACATAGCAATATTTTTTTAAGACAACGTCAGAAATAATATCTGGATGTCGATCTCTCTCTTGGTCTTTGTACATGTAATGACCAGATTACCCTTGTACCAAGTTTGAGGACTTTTTGGTCAGCATCGCTAGTTAACAGACCCTGTGCGGTTTTTTCTTTCATAATTTCAATTTATCATCCCTCCATCAAATTTAATTTCTTTTCTGTAACTAAATCACCTGAACATACACACTCTATTATTTTTTCGTAACATCGAAGTAGCGATCATCATGATTCTTCTTGAATAACTTGTAAAAATTCAAATTCTTTGCAACATTAGGTGTGGAGCCTCTTTAATTTAAATATCAGTATTGCACCATTTAAAGACATGTTGTCAGTCTAAGCGGACTTTATCTTTTTAGAAAAAAAAAAAAAAAAACGAAGAACATGTCATCTAATCTTTGAAAAAAAAAAAGTCATAAACATGTACCTAGCCTTTTTGTTAAATTTCTTTGAACATTTTGTTTATTTTAATTTTAAAAAATAAGAATAAAATTCTTTTAAAATTAATTTAGTGAAATAATATTTGAGGAATTATTCAATTATGCTATTGTTTTTCAGAAGATTTTATGATATTATCAATTGCTTTATGAATAATTGTGTATTAAAATAACATGATCTATTCATTAACATGAATGGGAATAGAATAACTAATTTTTTTTTTATCGTAAGATCTTCATTTATTTTCTTAAATTTATATATCTTTATTAGAAGTATGTGCAAATTATCGTTTAATGTTTTTGTTTTCAATTGAAATTTGTTTCCATGATCCTAATAAGTTTAAATTCAAGTAAAGCTTCTTATATATATAAAAAAACATGTTCTTGTCAAAATAAAAAATAGAATTGCAACCTAAATGATTAGCACTAGATATTCTATCTCGTGTGTGTGTGTGTGTGTGTGTGTGTGTGTGATTATATATGTATTAAATAAAAAGAGAAAAAAAGAAAAGACATGATAGAAACATCCACATGAATGGTTGTAGGGTTGATTTAAGATAATAATAATAATAATAATAATAATAATAATAATTAAAAGAAGAAGAAGAAGAAGAAGCGTGTCCTCCACCCGCATATAACAAGTATCAGCAGCAACGCTTTCAACAAATATTATCAGGCACCAGGTGGTCCATGTTCATTTTACGTTTTTAACGTCGTACGCTTTTGTCTTGGATAAAAAGGAGTCTTCAAATTAAGACGCAACTTTGATGATTTGGTAACGACATTCCGTTTACAAATTAATAAATAAAAAAGGGAATTTATTTGTTCAGGATGTGTTCAGCAAAATACTTTTATAAAAATAATTATTGATTAAAAATATATTAAAAAAATCACTAAACTATAATATATTAAAAAATTAATAAATATGCGGCTGGTATTGGTGTTGCTAATCAGACATTGATTAAATCACTTAACAAATCTAGATTTAATTTGTATAAATCGATTAAAGTTGTTTTTAGATTTTAATTAAAAGAATCTACTAGATTTGCATAAAAAATGGTTTTTAATTTAAATAAGAAAATATTAATTACCACATCAAGTCAAAATTTCATCTTAATAAAAAATGAAAAGTTATATCAAATCATTTTTGGATAAAGTTGTTTTGAGCCGGTTTTTACCAAATATATTAATTAATTATACCTTAACCCATTTTTATTTTAAATATTTTTATAAAAAATAACCTCTAAACTATAATTCAAATTAAGTTAAGTATCATTTTCTACAAGAAATGTCAAACTAACTCTATATTTTCATGCAAACGTACACGATCATCAAAGAAAATCAACCTCCAAATATTTTGAATGAAAGTGTAAAGAAAACACATCAACCAAAACTCAAAAGTAACAGAAAAAACAACAGTACTTCAGACAATACCAAAATCATATTGCCTCCAATGATGAATCAAGAAATAGTATTTTTTTTTCAATTTTCAATTTATATATATATATATATATATATATATATATATATATATATATATATATCAAGTCCCAAGATTAGAAACTTCAAATTATTGTTGTTTTTTTTTTTTTTTATCGCACGATGAAATTGAGTCCGTATGCATCTTCACTCCACTGTTCTCTATAAAACGTGTATTGTCAATAATTGGCCTGATTCCTAGAATACAAGATTGGAAATTTAATCGCATTTAAATTCGAGAGACTACGAATTAATGAATGATCCTTTAAGAAAAGCCAAGTAGCTCAGCTAACATGCGCTAGCTTATCATTAGTTTCATAATTATTTATTTAGCACTCGAGTCAAGGCTAAGGATATTCCATCGACAGAGGTTTCATTTTCTTAGCTCTAGCTGTGACTACCTGTAGTGATGAGTGATTAAAAAAGAACCATGGTGGTGGGTCATGCCTAGTTATGAAAACACCTAGTATGCAACGCAATTCTTCGTCAAAACACTGAAAGAATCCACAAAAATAAATTTGTGGGGTTGGGAGATTGACGTCTTCTTGTCTTGAATTCGGCTCTAATAAGAAATTATGAAAAGAAGGCACTAGCTAGATGCGCCTTTTTTTTCCCTCAAGAGAAGATAATTAAATAAAAACACTGCAGAAAATGTAAAGAGATGAGACTGCAGTGCGCAAGACTCCATGATATCACCATCATCCCTGTGGAAGTTTGGATGGCTAGCTACTGGTTGTTAATCAGTCTCTATTTTTCTCCCATCGTGTGATCCCTGTTGATAATGGTGCAGGCATGGCGTCCTTCCAGGTTACAATATCTGTCAAAAGATGGTACCTTTCACCTGGCTGTAGCTGTATTTACTTGAATTGATGACAGACGATTGATCCAGACAGGAGATGCCTATCCAAGAATGGCTAAGGAAAAAAAAAAAAAAACCTTGTATCTATCCCCTACTTCAATCATTGATTATAGATTAACATCTGTTTGCATCTTAATTGGACAATCCAAGCTTGTGCAGTGCTTTCACCACTGATGTAAACCCCAGGTTAAATATTGATTAACCAGAGAGGGTGATGGTCATACCATCCCTTTCACTAATAATTTTTTTTTTTTGGATAAAGTTTTTTTTTCCTCTCCTGTTTCTATCTCTTTTTAAATTGATTGATTTACGGGTGGAGTAATAGGTATGCGCACCCAGTAAGAGTTGTGAAATTATTCAAAAATAAAATAAAATGGCGATTATGGGAGGAGAGAACGAGAGAAAAGGGGGGTTGAATAATAATTAAAAAAAAAAAACGGAGGGGCTGCCATCTGGGAATTTTTCCACCAACGACAGGTAGTTTTAAACTATTTTTGTACCCGCGTTCTATCATCGCTGGGTGGTTTTTTTTTTTTTTAAGTAAAGAAAATACAAGCTATTATTTTTCAGTCTAGTTCACACTCCTGGATCTGTCTTTATTTTTTTAAAAGGGATGGATGATCTGTCGTTGTTCATCCTATAACTATATTTTTTTTTAAATAACAGGTGGTGTATTGTTTGTTTTATGCAAAATTTAATGATCACGGATGACCGGAAAATAAAGGGTTTGGTTTTTTTTTCAAACTTTAATAAACCTATTTATGTTTTAAAAAACTTAAAAAATAACTCGAAATAGAAATTTTGAAGAATCCTAAATTCTTCTGCTTGTCAAAATTGCCTCATCGAGAAGTTGAATGAAAAAACATCAAAGTGAATTTTTTTTTATCAAATGGAATCATTAACATTTATTTTACCTATTATTTTCACTTTGATCCCCTATTTAAAGGGGTGGATGATTTGTCGTTGCCCGTGATGTGTTGCTTGTTTAATGTAGAATTCAATGACCAGGAATCACCGAAAAATCAGGGGTTCGGTTTTTTTCTGATTAAAAACTATTTTTAATATGTCTTTGACTTAAAACATTTTGAAAACCTTAATAAATCTATTTATGACCTTAAAAAACTCAAAAAATAGCTCAAAGAACTAGAAATCTCCAAGAACCCTAAATTCTTCCCCGCTGTCAGATTTGCCTCATCGAGAAGTTGAAGGAAAAAACACCCAGGTGAAATTCCTTTCATCAAATGAAACCATTAACACTTATTTTACCTATTATTTTTACTTTGATGTCCTATTTTTAAGCCCAATCATTTTCAAAAAAATAACAATTGGGTGTTAACTTGAACTTAATTGTGCAAAAAAATAAGTTGGAGAATTAAACTAAAAATTTTAAAAAATCACCATGATTCAATCGAGAATGATTTGTGAGCGGATGAAAAAGTAAACAATGATAAATTGGTTTCCCACCATGCTTACTTTCTGTTAATAATTAATTGCTGTAGGAGTGTGAACTAAGGTGATTTGTCATGAACAATATTAAAATTGAAAAATATTAATTACTCGTGATTGACGAAATCAACATGTTTCAACCATCTAATAAGACCATGATGAGTCTCACGTGCTAACACGCGCGCGTATAGTAAGTACTGTGATTTTGATCATCACTGATTCCAACTCTCTGTATATGTCACGTACATTGTCACGCACGGCTCTCAACAAGAGAACTCGTCTTCTTTTTCAACCATCCACGTACATAGATATCTTAATTCACGTCTGAGAAGCTATATGTTTTGGAAATGATTTTGATTAATTAAAAAGAAAAATCTACTGCAACTAATACATCTCTAGATACGGCCATACATGGCACCGAAATCATACCTGAAAAGGGTGAGCAGTAAAGCCCTGTGGACTCCTGCTAGTACATCTCGTTTCTTTTAAATTAAGAAATTCCTTAGGTTTTGCAATGAATTTTGTGTCACAGGCCATTAGGGTTTCAAGATCCTGATCAACTCAAGGAGGACCTGAACCTTACGTAGTTCGATTCCTTGCTTTAATGAGTGGCAAAATGATTAACAACTGTGCTTTAATTAGGTGGCAAGCATCTTATTTCTTACACTGTTTGTTGCTCTTTCATACAAATGATTGAAACTTCATAGCTTTTGCCTTCGTTTCTTTCCCCGCGCATCACTTCTCTAACTAGTTTTGACAACGGTGCTCTCTTTCCGCACCGGCATTATCTACTGTAGACTGCTTTGCTGCCCCCATCCATCAATATTCTGAAACATCTGCACTTGTCCCGTCAAGGCCTCTAACATGGCATACCACGCGGATGGTTCTTGTCAGTCGAGCTCAGAAACAGGGCGTCCCGTACTCAAACTAATAATCGACAAAATTAAAGACAACATATGGAGGTAAATAGGCTTACTTCATTGAGTTTATCCCATGTTTGAGCAAGTCAGTTTAATTTTTAAGCAAGATTCAATTAATAATTGTACAACGTACAGAACAGCTCTCATGAAAGGCTCTCTGGCACGTACGTGCCGCAGTAGACCAGGAAAAAAGACAAGAAAAGAAGAACCCGTCCTCGTTTTCCCTTTTGTAGTTATGTTGTGTTGAGTCGCTCGAAAATTTTTGGCGAGGGCTTTAAATCAGATTCACAAGTAACCCATCATTTCCCTTCCTCTCTCACTCACGTTAATAAATATATATAAAACTTTTCCTTTCTTTAATTCCACTGACATTTGGAATCCCACTGCCAATAATAATATAGTACCGCTACTGAGCCCCACCATTCTTAAAGCACTACCAGCCAATCAAGAAAAGGGGATTCCCCCAAAGAAATGACAAATTCAATATTTACCTCACTCTTCTTGCATGGTGTATCAAGATTCTAACAGCCTCTGCAGTAAATATTTGCACTGTTAAAAGAGCTGCTCTCATCCCGGCCAGTAACTTTGAGGTGCTGTTTATTTTTTTTATTTTAAAATATATTAAAATAATATATATTTTTTATTTTTTGAAAACATATTTTTAATATTAGTACATCAAAATAATTTAAAATAAAAAACTATTCTTTTTTTAAAAAAACATGACTGGAACGTAAAGATAAACAGCTTCTTCATGTAATGTTTATTCTGTCACCGGCCTCTTCTTTCTTTTCCTTTTTCTTTCTTCTGAAAAATAAAAAATTCACAATTTTTTCCAAAAAAACAAAAGTTATCGATTTGTCTTGCCTTTGCAACATTTTTACGGTGGTGTTTATAGTTTATACAACAAACAAATTGTCTGTCATATTCAAAGTGTTGAATGTGGGGATCGAACTTCTTAACATTTGGAGCAGTGAAGATAGAGATAGAAGCCTCGGATATTTGACGTATAATTTAATTAATGGGATGAAAAAAATTAAAATAAATAAATTAAAAGAGCTTGAAGCTTTTAACACGACAAAATGAAATAAAACGAAAGAAAGTTGGGTTATATTGAGCTACAGATATTTATAAAATAATGTATCTATTTTTTCAATCAAATACCATATTAATTATATTTTCTTCATTTGAAAAATAAAATGATTAGCAGTTATATTATTTTACTATTTTTTAAAAAAATTATTTATTTTTAAATAAAACTACTCATCCCATGCTAGCCCTGTTAAAACTAAATACCGAACTTTGAACGTAACCTACAGTTTCAATCGGTCCAACCCCGCACTGGTTCATTATAAACCACAAAATAATATGCTTTTCTTTAATTACGATGGAGTCTTCGATCAGCATTATTTTGTAGTTTTTATTATTATTATTATTGTAAGAGAGGTTGTACAATTATGTCTCGTTGATTGTTCGGACTCCCTCTTGAATGTGAAAGTTTTATTTTTAAAAAATTATTTTTGATATTAGTATGTTAAATTAAATTATTCAAAAATTAAAAAAAATTAATTTTAAATAATTTTTTTATATATATAAAACACTACCATTTTAAATAGAGCCTAAATATTAAAATAATTTTTAGATAGTGACTTAGCATTGACGGTGCTGTGAGGGCTAGCTCACAAGTTATTTATTTTTTTGAATTTTCCATCTTTTTATTAACGGAGGTTTCTACGATGTCAAAAGAAAAAATAAAAAGTTACGTGACACCATCATGCCCCTACCTACAGAGACCAGCCCAGCCTTCGAGCTGAGCTAGATCCTAACCAAATAAAAATACAAACAAAAGGCTAACATAGAGATATCACTATCAAACCAAAATTTGGAATATAATCACGGAGAGCATGAAATTATGAGCGATTTTATTCCGGGCAACGTATCACGGGAATCATGCACTGACCCACCTACTATACAAGTATTGAATCAAGTTGATTGAAAATGGAATCACACCTCAGAATCATATTATAATGACCATTATCTCAACTTGTGAAACATGTTTAAGGATCCTAAGCAGTAATGAGTCAATTTGTCTCCTACTAATATTGTGAGATGACTTCGTCTGTATATATGCGTTAGATGCTGTGATCGATCTGGCATTGTGGAAGGTTTTTGCCCACATAAATGGATGCGGAAAATGCTAGATTTCTTCCTTTTGGTTGTGGGATCTGCCTGTATATATTTATATTCTTATCTCCTTTATGTAAAATAAATAACTCGGACAACCTAGCTACGAGGAGCCTACGCTGATTTATTCTTCCCCTGTAATCATTATTTTTAATGATATTTTCCCTTTATCTTGAGTTTAATTAGGTTCTTCGTTCAGGGAAGAAAAGAAAAGGAGGTTTTACGAGGCCCTTTCGATCCCTTTTGAGACTTGGACTTTGCTGGGCTTAGGCCTGAATAAGCATATTAAATTTCCTTGAAGAACGATGTCGTCCTCACTGAAATCCTATACCGACGTCTTGCAAATAAACGACCCGCAAGATTGGCTCATAATAACCGATGATATCATGTTTATATCTCACGTGTTTCAGATACTGATCAAGAATCCTTTTTCTTCTTATAATCTATTAGCTGGGTCTCTAGATCTCGTTTCAAGCATGGAAGTGGCTATAAGTCTGTTTAGACTTTAGAGTTTATCTACCTTGAATATCAGGCGCGGGTCTCGTTAAAAACTACGTACTGCATGTGGACCCATACTGTAATATTTTTCTGACATAACGCGGAAGCATATAAGGACCATGATACGTGTAATGTTTATGTAACGCAATTGACTTTCATTTTCCTAGCAAAGCAATTGAAGCTATACAACTGATGTCTGGACCAGCGGCTGCATGCACGCTACTAGAAAACTGATAAATACAAATAAAAATATTAAAAAAATATTTTTATTGATAAATTTTTGAGAGATTTTACTGACCAAAATATTTCATCGGTAAATACTGAGAGAATTACGATGGGAAAAAAAATTAAAACAAAGTAAAAAAAAATAATGACGTGTCAGGATTTACCAACGAAATTATCGATGGTAAATCTGTCGGTAAACTTATTTACACTGTTCATCATGTCAATTACAAAGGGAATCACCGACGGATAAAATCCGTCGGTATTTTCCAGAGAGCTCCAGAACTGTTCACTTTCCAATTGCACTGTTAATTGTTGTTCTTTACGAACAAAATCACTGACGGAATGAAAAGTTGTCGGTGTTATTTGGAGATTTTCTGAAAAAATTCAATTGATTTAAAATTTTCATTTAAATATTACAGATGGAATCACCAACGGACTGAAAAATCGTCGGTAATTATTGGCGGTTTCTGAAAACTTTTTACGAAATTGAAAATTTAAATTAAATATTACCGATGGAATAATTAAAAAAATTAATATTCAATTATCCGTCTGTAAATCAGTCGCTAACGCGCCCCAATAAAAAGCCTGAGTCCCTTTATTTCACAAGAGATAGACTTATTTCTTCTTCTTCTACTACATCTTCTTCACTATATGTAAAAAACATCAATATCTATTTCTTTCTCTTCTTTTCTCTTCTCATCTCCTTCTCTTTTCCTCCATGCTCGGGTATGTCTTCTTCTTCTTTCTTCTTTTATCCTATTAGTTTTTTTTAATTAATATGCTTTACGAAATTTTTTTCTCTCCCTAGCTTCACTTGCAACTACATTAAGGTAAGATTTTTCTTCTTTTTTCACTATATTTGTTTTTTATTTTATTTTTAATTGTTTTGTTCTTAATAATTGTATAAATGTTGTTGTGAGATTTGTTTTTTCACATGAAATCAATTTTTAGTTGATTTATTTATAAGATTTTTAAATTCTTAGCAATTGCAACTTCATTTTTTTCATATGAATTTTTTTAGTTGAATTTATTTTTTCGTTTTATTTATTTGTTGCAAATTTGTTTGAGTTGATTTTCTTATTTTTTTTTCAAGCATTTTGAGTATATATTATATAGTGTTGATTTATGTTAATTTAATTATTTTATAATTTTATAAAATGAATTTTTTTAAAATATTTTTAAATAATTACTGACGGAATTGCCGATGGAATTTCCATCGGTAATTCCGTCGGTACATCCGTTGGTAATAAAAAAATTATTACCAAGGGATATTCCGACGAAATCAAGCGGGTAATTTTATTTTTTTTATTTCCGACGGATTTACCGACGGAGCATTTTCATCAATGATTCTGTTGGCAAATTAATTACCGATGAAATATATATCTTATGCCGACAGAAAAATTCCGTCGGTAAAACTGTTAAGGGAGCATGCACTCCACAGCAGATCTATGACCACTTATGCGTAATTGCTTCGTAGGCTATTGCTTCTCATGTTTTTGGACCCCCACCCTGCTCAATCAGTGTCCGAACCAACGAAAAAAGGAGGAAAAAAAGAAAAAGAAAGAAGAAACAGTACTTGAAGGAAAACAACGGATTGCTGGTCAAGTAACTTGGGATATTTTCAGCAAAAACATCTAGAGCAGAGAAAGTAGGTGCTAAGCACGCATGGGAAGAACCCCACGCAAATACATGGGCACCCCCTTCCCCTATAGCAGCTATCTTCACCGTGACGGCCACAAACGAGAAACGTGAAGAAAAAGAATAATCAAGGAAATTAAACCATGTAGCTAGAACTAGAAGGAATAGAGCACGGTGGGGTTTCTATATATGTTGATGGGGCAGAGATTATTAGGAGATAATAAATCCTCGGTTTCTGAAGACACTTGGTCATTTCAAGAGGTCATGTCTATCAGTACCACGGCATATATTTATATTAGACAAAGCAAGGCATTACAGATATGGTACGCCCAGGCCCTCCCCCTTCCATGTCTTCGTTTAATCGATTTCGTGGGGCAGGGTATTTGTCTATCTCCATGAACAGAATACTGCAATCATTAAACAATGGTGCTTTTAAACATTCATTATTAAGGGAGAAAGACGGAAAGAACGGAGTTGCTGAAATTGCAAACGTTATTTTTTAAATTATAATAATCATTCTTTTTAAAAATACTTTTAAAGAGTCGTGAATAAAAAACTCTGGTTATTAATTAATTATATTAAAATTTAATTAATAATTTTTTATTATATATATTTTATTTTGATTTCTTTTAATTTTATCCTTTTTAATTTGATTTTTATATTAACTTTAGTCTTTATTTTTTATTGCTATTTATTTTTCTCTTATTATTTTCTTAGTTGAATTTTTTTTTATCTATAAGATATGGTTCATATTTATTTATTTATTTATTTATTTTATTTGAAATAATTTATGAATTTTTTTTCATTTTCATGCTCTTTTTAATTTTTATTACCCGACTGATTTGGTTTATATTCTTTAAATTGCTATTTCACGATTTGGTCTCTATTCTTTTAATAAACTTGATAAAAAAATAAAATATTAATAAGTTATTTTTCAACTCATTTACCACAACATACTCATACACTTGAAAGTGTTTTCCAAACTTATTTTTCATGATACTACCAAACATAAAAAAATTATTCACTTTTAATGAATTCACATTTCATAAAAATCATTTTCTAAAAGAAAACTACTTTCCAGTAAATAAATTGGTCCTTAGATAAAGATGCCAAAGCAAAGATACAGGGAACAAGTAAGAGAAATTAAGACTATTAGACTAGTATATAAAAGGAAAAGAATAACATTATCATAGGGTTATAACTTATACATACACCATACACATACATTTCCATTTATATTATTATTTTACACGAGGCCACGAGACACAAATTATATTTTCATTGTAATGTTTATTTAATTATTAGCATCTTCTAGGATCTGTTAGTTTTATTTGATTAAGAGATAGATTTATTAGAATATTCAATATTATTAGGATTCTATTTGTATTATGTTATGTTTTTCTATTTAAATCATGATTTTTTTAGTTTTTCTATTAAAATAGTTTGTAATGGTCATTTGATAAGAATATTTTGATAAATAAAAACTCAAAATTTTACAATGTTTCTATATAATTATGGTATTTTTGGTACTTGAAGGTCTTTGCTCATTACAAATCATCAATTAGTATTAGAGTATATTAACCTATTTGATAGACAAATATGTTGGCAATATCATCCCACCCTATGAAACAAGAGTTGAGGCCATCTAGGGCATTATTAGGACTCAGGATACAATACAAAAAACCCTGTCATAGAGGTTGGATCGAGTAGAGCATTTTGTAACGTATATAAGCGACTATATCGACCATTGCTAGGGAAAAATGCATACAAAAACTGTGATACTAAGAAGAACATGCTCATAAATATACATCACAATGGACTAAGCACCATATATTTTCTTACAATCCTATATAAACAACCATAACCTGTTTATATATTGGAGTTTGATGAGGATGAAATTGAGAGAGGTTATAGGAGTTTTGCCGATTATGATAGGACTACGCTTAAAAGATGTTCTCGTGGTATGAAATAATTTTATTTGAAGGTTAATTTTGTAAATTTAAATGGAAATTTGAATATCGAGAAATTTATGAATACTTACTAATTGTAATATAGTGGTGAGATATTTGAGATTATCCCAAAAGAACACAAGGCGGTTGGTGGAGATTTGATTGAAGATGACAACTTTCTCATGGTGGAAACAAGATGAAGATATTTTGTTAGAAAAAAATAAAATGGATGTTGAAAGTTGGTTTTGTATGAGATAATTATGGAGAGAGATATATTCGATCCTTTAGACTATGAGAATAAAAAAGTTCTTATATTATCTTATAAGGAACTAGTCGATGCAGTCAACAATTCAAAAGTAGTTAACTTAAAGCCAAAGTCAATATAGAAAAGATGAAGCTTTAATTAATACACAATATAACTCAAAAGTTCTCCATATAATGGGATTTAAAATCTTTAAAACACGAGCTCTCCAAAACATCCTCATCTCAACAAGACTTGTATAAATATGAATGTTTACACAATGTTGATCATGATCAATATGAGTTAAAGAAAAACAAGGATGATGCTTTAAAAAAAAAACAATTTAAATTATGATGACACCTATAAAAAGGTAAAGGAAAATGAAGATATTTCTATAAAAAAAGAGACAATCATGGCTTAGGCAACAAGGTGAATGATACGAGGGAGCAACTCCTTGCTAGAAAGAGATGAAAAATAAATAATTTTAATAATGAAAGATACAAACTACAAAGCATCAACGATGATAAAGACTTTTTAGTCAATAGATCGAAGATACGCTACTTTTTGAATAGGCTAGCCATAATGCTATATTTAAAAAATATTTATTTTAAATGAAAGTGTTTAAACTCTATTTGTTAACTCGAGGATGGATTTTTTACAAGTAGAGGGATTGACACATGACACAAATCCATTATTTTAGGATAAATTATTTTCATTGTAATAGTTTTTTATTAGAAAATTTTGTTAGGATTTGTTAGTTTTATTTAAGTATAAAAGAGATTTACTAGGATATTCAATATTCTTAGTATTTTATTTTTATTTTGTTAGGTTTTCCTTTTTACAATGGGGTTTTATAATTTTCCTATTTAAAAGTTTCCACTGGCATTTTGGGAAAAAATAAATAAAAAAATAAAAATTAAATATGTTAGAATTAATGTTTCTTTATAGTTACAATGTTTTCGACATTTTGAGAAATTTATCTTGTAACAAATCTCATAATCTTTCATTATACATTACATCACTGTTAACTTAAATATTAAAGGCACCACTTTACTTTCACAACCCTAATCCAACTTTTTTTTTTTATCGTAGGTGATCAAGAAGGAATTGTATAGTTTAATCAAGTAAGCCTAGTCCATAAAGGTTCACCCATGAACATTACAAAACATTGTGTACAATCACGTAAAATTTGACTAGTTACAATAGTGCTTTTATGAAATTTTGAGAGGTAAAAATAAAAAATTTTCTGGTGCTTAAGATGTAACTAGCAACATTCTATTAGTTATTAATCTTTTAAGCTCACTTTGAAGAAAGAGAAGTATAAAGTAAGAGAGAAAAATTCTAAGTAGAGATATTCTTATCACTTTGGCAGAGTACGAATTTTATTCTCTTTTTTCTTGTATTTGTCTCTTTAAGTGGACCCTATGAAGTAACTAATAAGATGTCACTAATTACAACTTAGATGCCTCAATATTCAAATGATCTTTCTAGTGTTGTGTTCAAAATCTAGATATCTCTCCAAGCATAACATTGTTTTATTGTCGAGTTTTTATAATTGGTTTTTATTTATGTTACAATGAGTATTTATAGTTTGATTGATTTTTCCTATTCATCATTGTTGGACGCTTGATCTTTAAATTAAATAAATTTGGCTTTCATGCTATCATGAGACCATAGAAAAAGAAATTTATTGTAAATACATAGTTTACTTAGAATTCTATTAAAAAAAAAGGATTTGATGATCTTGCTTGAAAGAGGATATCCTAACATGCAGAAGAAGAAGCTTGTCACAATTTCTTCACAACACATCATTTTAATAGCATGTTTGGAAATTTCTGAATTGAATTCAATTTAAAAGTTTTAATGGAATCTAATGTTTGAAACTCTTTTGGGTATCAACAACTGAATTCTTAACGAAATTCAATCTCTAAAAATACAATAAAAGAAGTAAACCAGAGGCCAACTTGTTTGATTTATAATTTAAAAGAGGAAAAGTTTAATGTTAAAATCAAAATTTTCATATTCTTATCTCTTTTTGTAAAGATTTTTGAAGAAATAAGATAAAGATAATAAGAATAATTAATATAAAAAACAAAATGAATTGAATTTTATTTCTTCCAAACATAAGAACTTAACTTATTTATCAACTGAATTCGAATCAAACACTATAATTGAATTCAATTGTAATAAAGAATTGATTTCAAACAACTTGTAAATGATTTTGGCTACCTTTTCATTGTTCTTATTTAAAACTTCCAAATTCAAATATTTTTATTTGAATGTTTCATGTGTTCAGATATTTTGTCGAATTTCTCATAAATATACATTCAAAATTTATTTAAACAAATTCTCATGTATAAAAGGGTAATGTACGGAACTAATCATAAACTCTTACATAATTTAGTTGATTAATAAGAAAAAGAATAAAAATTATCAACACAACCATTCAAAAGTTTGGCTTATGCTTGATCATATATGCCTTTGTGAATCCATCTAAAATATTTTTAAACCTCACTCCCTTTTTCTATTCACTCTCTCTTTATTCCACCAATAAAAGAAAGAAAGAGAGTTGATCTTGAGTAAATTTAAAAAATGTTTAAGATGATTTGTTAAATTGAGCATTTCTATAGCTCAAAAACATAGTTTAACACCTATTGCTGGTACAGCAACATTTATTTTAAATAGCATTTTCTCAATATCCCATAAAAAAATGTATTGTAAATATATTTTATGATGTATTTATAATTGCCAATATATATATATGGGCAATTTAAGAAAGTGCAACATTTATAAAAAATCTCATCAAAAGTTAGTGAATGTTGTTGATTATATATATATTATCATCAAAGATCAATCATAATATATAGTTTTGAAACTGGGACATGAATTCTTCAATACTTAAATAACAAAATTAAGCCCTAAGACATGCATTAAACATCATCTAAATGCATTTATTATAATTAATCTATTGCTGGATTAGGATAAAAAAAAGAGAGAGAATAAGATCAAATAAATGATATATAGATTATAGATATTAAGCAAGTGTGTTTTTTTTTTTTTTTTATGATGGTGCTTTTAAGTGTTCACAATAAATTCCAGAACCATAAAGAAAAGAGATGATTGATTTGGATTATTAAATGGCTCTTAACAAGTATATCTGCTAGCCAGACCATTTTTAAATAATTAAATACTATGATTCTTTCTATTTTTAGTCGTGAGAACCTCTTTTTATTGATCTATTTTTAATTTTTTACATGAACAAGATTTTCTATTATTTTATTTTATTTTATGCCATCATGGCTTGTTTTTTTTTTTTTTGAATCTGATTCGTGGGTATATGGATTAGATTCAAGAGATTAGATCCTTTAAATAAAAGTTTTGAGATTTTATTTTGTTATGTAAAGCAATTGACATTCATTGACAATGCTGAACGGTTAAAAACTTTTATAAATGGAATCTGATAGGGCGACCTGTTCTTCCATTGATCCATGCAGCAAAAGAACGCTTCTGCGAGCTAGTGACTTTTTTTTTTAAGGAATCTCTAACTAGGAGAGTCTATTTACCTTCGGTGAAAGGACTTGGTCTTGCTCGGAAGGCCATGTATGATTTACTAACGTTGTGAAGAGTTTTGTGGTTCAATTTTCTTACAATAAAGACAGAGAGAGAGTAATTGGTTTTCTATCAGTTTAATGTCAATAAAATCACCGCTTCTCTCTCTAAAATACACAAGCACAATAATAAGAATATATTTAAATAAATAGCACTGTACATTAAGAGTGTTTAACAAGAGCAATCACCTGGAAAAAAGACAATTTGCCATGGCGATTGAAATGTGCAGGGACGCAACCGTGCAGGCGAGAAAGAGGAGGCAGAAGCAGTGTTTTGGGAGGTTAATTAACATTTTAAAAGCAGTTTTATCAGAATCAGTGAGTAGCGACACCATTGACTTGATTGGCAGAGGCTAATTAATTATTAAGGAGTAGTTGATGTGTAGAGAAGAAGTTGTGGATATCAAATCAAAGGAAAAATTTCCATTTTGAGGCAGAGAAAACAAAACAGTATACAGAATCCTATGCAGTAGTAGTGTTCGCTCCACCATTACCAAATTTTTGTTTGACCTTAAGAAGACCCCCATTAATCCACCACTACCTTTCGACCACCAAATCAACTCACCTTACTGCACCCGTGGACACCACGCGCTCTGCTCTTTGTTTAGACCCCTTCACTTTGCTGTGTGGACGCACCTGATAAGCACGTGGATGTTTTTTCTATATAACACAGTAATTTGTATATAAGAATTGGAAATTTGGAATAGAGGGGGAAAGAAAGAAAGGAGAGTGGAGGGAGGGGCCGCCGTGGTGAATAGTAAACATTGTCTTGTCCACCAGGGGCCACCATGTGAATAAAATCATCTTGACGACCACCATAACCCTCTCTGCCTATCTCGTTTTTTTTTTTTTTTTCCTCTTGCTCTTGCATATGTTTCTCTCTCTCTCTCTCTCTCTCAGGAAGTAAGAAGAGTCCTATTCATTCATTCATTCATCTCTTTTCACGTCCCATCAACTAAACAAACACCCCCTCTCTCTCTCTCTCCCTCCCTTTCTCGTCTTTCTTCTACCTGAAAACCCTCTCCTTCTCACCAATAAAGAAACTCATAACACGATCTCTTTCCCCTGAAAACATCTTCACAAACTCATACAAAAACCAGAGCTCAGCGGCGCCATCTTTCTTTTCTATCACAAGAAACGTAACAGCTACTTGTGCTGATATCACTACTGCACTCTTATTAGTCCGAAAAGCTTTCAAGGTTACTTGGTCAGGAAATTGGCAAAAATTAATCACCCTCAATCATCACTCTCATGGACTCAACATCTGGAGCAGCTTCTGCACCCGACCCGAATAGTGGAGAACCGGGTCCATCAGCGGGATCATCTTCAGCATCAGCATCACTGCCACAACAACAGCAACCAGAGGGATCATCACCGCCAGCACCACCAAGTAGATACGAGTCGCAGAAGAGGAGAGACTGGAACACTTTCTTACAGTACTTAAAGAACCACAAGCCACCATTAACTCTAGCTCGTTGCAGTGGTGCACATGTGATCGAGTTCTTGAAATACTTGGATCAATTTGGTAAGACCAAAGTCCACATAACGGGCTGTCCTTATTTTGGGCACCCGAACCCGCCAGCACCTTGCTCTTGTCCACTTAAGCAGGCCTGGGGTAGTCTTGATGCGCTAATCGGACGGCTTAGAGCTGCTTATGAAGAAAACGGTGGACGGCCAGAATCGAACCCTTTTGGGGCTAGAGCTGTCAGGATTTACTTGAGGGAAGTTCGAGAAGGTCAAGCTAAAGCTAGAGGGATTCCCTACGAGAAGAAGAAGCGAAAAAGGTCTAATGTTGCTGTTACTACGGTGAATGTGTCGGTGGAGGCAGCTGGTGGTGGCTCTACTAGTGGTGGCGGAGGGGGGAGTGGTGATGCTGATAGTAGTGCTGCTGCTACAACAACCGTATAGTGTTTAAATTTTTGTTAATTTTAATCTCCTGTCTTAATTGTGATTATTAAGAGATATATGTGATCTCTGTCGATTCACTTTATAATCGGATCGAACCATTGAACAAAATTTAACCAGAAATCTAGTTTTAAAAAAATCATATCCCCAGCTTCTTCTTCTTCAATGGTAACTATAGTAGTCTGTCTCTTCTTTGTAGTACCCGTGATATTATTGCTAAGTGACTGATCAATAATTCAATTATTTGAAAATTTGCTAGAACATAGGAAGATGGGGTAGTTGAGAAGTATAAATCTTTAGCGTGACTGTGATTATTCTTTTTCTTGGCCTTATTATTATTATTATTAAAGAAAAAGTAGAGTTCAGCAAGAATGAAGAGGAGGCCTAAAACCCTTGTTTTTCTTGAACTAAACCTAGTTTAACTCTCTTGGATCATCTACTCTTATATTATGCAATCTAGGAAACTGACCTAGATGCCTTAATTACTACTGCGATATTCTGTTTCTGTTTCAGGTTCTTTCTTGTTTTGACCTGTTAAAACTCCACTATATGTAAAGAATTTACTGCGAGAAAGAATTCCATAGAATCTTGTTTGCTTATTAAGATCATTATTATCTCGCCTCCCTCCCTCTGCGTACTAAATATCACAGCACAGTTGTTGATAAGATTGACCATTATATCACCTGAACAATATGATGACTGCACTGATTTCTATAGGTTATTAATTAGTAGTTTTAATTCTTCGATCCTCTCTTCTTTCTTTGTTTTCTTTCCTAGCACTGTTTTCTTGTGATTGGTTTCTAGCTAGCATCAAAGTTCAAACTACTCGAATTTTGGGAGGCTGCAGGCATGTTGGCAAGAAGGGCAACATTAATTTTTACCAAATCTTAATTCCCTAGCAACTAATGTGGCTTCATGGTCCCGGCTTTTCTTGATCGTCTGGGCTCCCCACCATGGGCAAATACACACACGTGCATCACTGATATATTTACACATTTTGTACTTACAGTTTCTGGTGCTACCTTTATACTACACCATCTAACTATCCATCTTGATCTTAGATTTGTTCTTCTTTTATTTTTATTTTTTCTCAATTCATTTTTAAGATCTTGGGTTATGAGATTCAGGATAGTATTCATTTTGGTCCTTCTCTCTGATCCCTATGAAAACAACATCTAATTCCCTGCGATAACAACAAATACAGAAGAAAAAAAACAGTGATAATAGGGCGTACAAGCATCAATGAAATGGAATAAAATAATCCTTGTGATTGCTGCTCTTATTTTATTTTGCTAACCACCACCCAAGTGTGAAAATGACCAGTAGCCAACCTTTAGTTTCCATTCTATTGATATATCATTGATGCATATCTTACTATATAGCATATGGTATTCTATATATATATTTTGTTAATTATTAGCACAGACCCACCAGTCACTCCCATACAAATACCATTTCTATATGTCAATTCAGACCCATATCCAATTAAAATGATGCAACACTTGGTGATGATCTCAAATTCTTAAATAACTTCGTGTTTTTTTTCCTGTACTATTCTTCCTGTCCTGGTTTTCTTTTTCTTTTCAATCTTAAAATATTATTCCCGATCATTTTTCATATAGCAGCAACTTTCCTCGCCTCTCTTTCTGTCGTTTTGTGGAATCAAATCATTTTGATTACTGTGCTTTATTTTTTCCTTCGTTTGAGCTGTAACTTTAACCATATCAAAGTCCTGAAGAAGTCAAAAGGAAATAAAAAATGATAGATTCGTCCCTTCTAATTTACTTTTGACAGATCGCTGCTGCTTCTTCTTCTAGGTTTGATCCATTATTCCTGTCAGGAAAAATAAGCAAAATAAATAGATGGATAGGTAACACCCGTGTATATTCCATAGCTACAGTGGATTTCCGGGGACGAAGTTCAAAGAAAGTTTAACTCATTAATGCTGTTCTCCTTGCGTAGAAAATGTTATATTCTTTAAGATGCAACGAAACTGACTGACGCTAATCACTCTATACGGTCAATTTTGGATCTAATTACATGGTTTCGTACGGAGGTGGGTTCTAGCCTGATGGGCAAGTTATGTACAAGAAGGACCAAGATGTGAAGAAGAAAAAAGTGAAAAAAATTGAAACGGAGAGAGGGAGGCCTGCCCACAGAGATACTGATCAAATTTTAGTTTCTTTGTCGTTACGTTAGCATTCATGGTTGTCGTTTGGGCCGAAGGTACTTCATTTAAGAAAGAGTGATAGATGAGTAGGGGAGGTGTGGGATTGGTTGGGGGTATTTGCTAAACCACACCTTGTAGCGACTAGTCTTGTCTCACACCACAGCCGGTGTAATTATTGACGTGTGGATTAATGTGAGGAATATATTATTACTTTTATATTGGAAAAGCAAAAGAGGCACCACATGCCCTGTGTTTCTAGGCCCAAAAATAAACGGACAAAGCAGTCACCCCTGAGCCATGAATTTACGGCCAACATCAGTGGTCGCTCTAACATTTAGGTCATGCGAGTGGTTCTTCCGAACCCATTTTCCAAAGGGTCGAAACTCGAAACCTTCCTTCATGCCCTCCTAACATGGCAGATGATCATCATCCCATAAATGTGGTCAGTCGTCAGGTGAAAATGGGATTGCTTTTTTAGCAGTTTCCGTGATACAGTCTCAGGGTCTGTGTTTAAAGACAACATCTACAATTTCCTTTCCAGTTAAAAGCTTGTCCAGTCCCCAAATATAGTGCAATGACGTGATGGGATATTACTGCAGTATAGCTGAGGGAAATCGATTGAGTGGTGTGCCCATTGATGCACCTGGGGAATTTGTTCGGGAATGGGTGGTTGAACGATCCTAGAAAAGGGAATAAGCAATTTCTAGCTGCTGGTGGCTCATTGTAGCGCCTCCGTGCTCTTGCTAAGTAGCGTTTCAATTTAACGATACAGTTGGTGGCAAGCGGTACTAGCTTGATGTATATTAAGATGTTTGTTCTTTTTATATTTTTAAGTTGGAGTCATGTTATTATTAATATTAATAATTATTAAAAATTTATTCATCATTAATTTTAAAATTTATAAAAATTAATTGAGGAATATTTCATATGAATAATAATAAAAAAAAGTAGCGTTTCACTTTTTAATGTTAAGAATAATTTAGTAGATTGATTGTTTTTCTTCTTTTCTAAGGAATTTCCCTTTGATCGCCTGTATTTGTTATACATGTCACGGACTGACCAATTAATGCGTGTAGTTGAAAGGTCAAAAAAAGAAGACGAGTAGGTGCACAAAAAGCTACATGTGAGTTACCATCAATAAATGTTTCGTGCGCTTGAGAATTTACCACGAGAGAGCAATGCATCTAAAATATTGTATGGCTATGAGCAGCTCTATTTTTCTCCACCCCCCCATGGCATGCAGCTTGAAGGGCATGTGCATGCATGAGAATCGCTGTGGATGCTGAATTGAAATTTATAAATAAGTTTCAGCTTTGGTGAGACTATCAATTCCCTCGGCAATTTTGCAGCCAGCTCGAGTTGTGAAGTTTTTCTTCATTATTTTCCAATTAGGGCACGTGATTAGGAGATGCAGCAGCAGCAGCACTAATTGGATTGGAGAGAGCGGTCAAGGTTATTTAGGAATGATCTGGACTCGTGGTCGAGCTTCCAGACAATTAAAATGGGCCTCACTAGCTGCTGCCCTTTTCTCTTCAACAAAAGGCACGTATCATTTATCTGCCTAACAAATTCTTGGCGGAATCAGTGCAGGTTTTTAGTTTGGCTACCGAGAGCACAGGCTTCCAAATTACCATGCCAAACAGTGCTTAAGACAGCTGAATGATCGGTCCCCGTGTCACCTTAGAATTTGCTTGCAAATCAATTTATCTATGCTGGTTTTTTTCTTTCTTGTCTTTTTCCTGGTAGGAAGACGTAATGCCTTACCGTCCCCTTTTATTCCAAACTGGTCTACAGTACTCCATTATTTTCAAAAATAAAAAAATTAAAAAAAAACTTTTTTTGAAAAAAATTCAAAATTCTATAATGCAATTTTTTATATCATAAGCACAGTGTGAACGTCCTCACAAGTGTGTAATTATTTTAAATAGCAAAATTATAAAAAAGCTCTAGAAATGCTATTATATATATATATATATATATATATATATATATATAGAAAATAGTTTGGAACTTCTTGCGGGTGTTGTTAGCACTTAGCACACCGCACCTCCCTCTAAAACAACTACTCTAGAATAAAATAAGATTAGCTATTGTCACAATAATTGGTGACGTCTCGTTCTAGAAGATAAATTAAACATATGGTATTACGTACACTCTCACTCCTTTAACTTATTACCTCATATTTCATTTAATATATCTAATCTCCGAACTTATGCACAGTGCAACTACTTCTATTTAATTAATTAATTAAAAAAAATGTACGTCTAATCTAAGCGTAGAAAATGAAAAACCACAGATCACAGACCACCATTATAATACGTCTAGCAAGCAACAGGATAATCAAACAGACAAGAACGTTGTTTACTCTTGAAAACAAAAACAAAGACAGCGTCCTTTAATTTCGTCTGCTTGTTTTCCGAATTAAATAAATAAATGAATTGATGAAGAAGAAATATATAATTGGTGCGTGTTGAAGGATGACGGCTGTCAAGATAATGTTGTAAGATACACGGCGTTAAGCAAGATAACGTGATCTCGCATCGTATCCACAGAGAATTTGCCTCACGCTTTGCTGCTTTCATTGGCCTTGTTGCCCTCTCATTCCATTTTCTTAGTGGGGGTTGTCGCTTAATCGCTTGATGCCCATTTACTTGCTGGAATTATAACCTACAAGCATGTTTTTTTTTATTACTTAACAAGGGTTTATGCGCGTGTATATACTAAGCGTTAGTGCTAGAAAACGACATCAAAAATTGTCGTAATGATTAAAAAAATATGTTAAAACTGTCTATCCTATGACGACTAAACATCGAGCCATGATATAGAATATAAACTTAATTATTAGATGGTTTATAAATGATTGTATTTGAGTGATCCAATTGATGTTCTTAAATTTAATTAGCAGATAAGAGAGGACAACATGACTTCTGAGGAAGAAAGAAAATATATACTAGCTAGCATTGAAGCGCAATTATGTAATTAAAGTATGGGCTTGTGTGTTTATATATGTGATTAATTTGGATGGAGGATACAAGATTCTTGATTTCTTAATCTTTAGCTATAAATAAATATTTTCGTGTCTGCTGGGGTGAGCAGGGTTACATGCTTTTTGGTTCAAAATTTATCCAATATGAACAGGTTTGCGCTTTTCTGGGTTACATATCTGGCATAATTGAACAGTACCCCTCGACCAAATTAAAAGATATCAGTTAATATAAATTTCTTGACAATAAAAATGTTAAATTCTTGCTGAGAATCTCGATAAAGAAGCTATTGCATTAGTAGATCACATGTAATTTTTGTACGATAAAAAAAAAAAAAAAGGAAAGGACTAATTAGGACTGGCGAGTCGTCCACGAGGTAGTTCTAGTTCTATTCAGTAAAAATCTCCAATGAAAGACCAGCATTTGTACAAGCTCCGAGCAATGTGACCCTTTTGATTTTTTTATTTTTTTACCGTGAACTCTTTAAATCCGGAAATAAACTAGGGTTTTCCGCTAGCTAGAGAGGAAGAAACAGTCGGTGGCACCCGGAATTGGAGGGGCAGTGGGTTTTTGGTAAAACCAAAAACAGGGCCAGAGGAGAAGAGTAGTGTCACTGTATGGTGTGTTTTTTGTTTTTTTTTTTGAAATGTCACAGCATGGTGGGTCCTGCATAGTTTGACAAACTGTAGTTTTGGTCGCCGACATGATATCTGGATCGTAAAATTTACTGACAAACGGTGCGTGATGGCCCTTCTTCACCTCTCACTTTTGCACTGCAACCCCTAATCCTAAAGAACATGAACCCACACTCATCTATCATTCTCCTTCCTTTGAAATTGCCTTTTGTTTTGCCTTGCTGTAACCCTGTTCGAGACCAGAGAGAGTAGGATACAGAAGTGAAGAACGAAGATGCATGGGACGACGGGAGGACGTTGAGAATCCTAGTATTAATATTGGCTTGGGCTGTCTGACTTTTGTGTGCTAACGGATAAATTTACTGGACAGAGACCCCTGAACGTTTGTTAAAGGGGCTCCACCGTTATTATTATTTGGTCATTCGCCATTTTCAAAAATCATGAGAAAATTGATGTGCCTGAGTCATTTAATTATATTGTTTCTGATCACAAGATTATCATGGTATCACGTAATCGATAGCGCATATTCATGGTTTTGATTAATAATAGTTTTAATCATCTATTAGATCATTAAGTGGTAAGAATTTAAGACTAAGTAACTTGTTCTCCCTGTAATCTTAGGTTCGAGCTCTATGGTTGTTAATATGATGGTCATTGAAGGCTTATATGGTCATTAACTTCAGAATTCATGAAATTAGTCGAGTTATGCCCAAACTAACCTAGACACCCACATTAATAAAAAAAACAATAGTTTATGCGTGTCCTTAGCATGTAAGGATGGTAATAAAGATGAAACATGATAGATACTTTTCTTTGAGATAAATCTTTTTTTTTTGTACATTCACTTTATTAGATGAATAATAAATATAATATGTGCATTGTTAAACATGATTAGAAATCTAACCCAAAATATACACATTTGTATGATGTCTTATAATCCAAGTATAATTATTCGTTAAATCTGCTCATACAATTGTTTAGTTTTTTCTACAGAAAAATAGACATCTTGACGTTCTTCCGTCACCTATACAGTTTAATTTATTGAGGCTGAAATCAATTGTGAATTTAACTCGTCTTAGTATATGAAAACTGATTTGAAATTTTGCATCATTAAAGAAAAATAAAGATAAGAAAGAATATAGTAATCAGTCAAGTCTTTAAGAGTCCCTTGAATTGTTTTTCTCGAAAGAAAACATATTCACCTGGAACAGAGGAAGAGGATGGACATAGAAGGAGCATAAGAGGAAAAGGAAATTTAAAGAAAGAAAGAAAGAAAGAAAGAAAGAGGCCAGGACGGTCTTGGTAGTAGGCTCAGCTTATTTAAGTCCAAAACTGGATCTGGTAATTTGGGCTGGAAATGGAGGGCAATTGCTTGAACCAATCAGCCCATCAAAGAATAAGAGCATTCCACGAATACGAAAGCAAAAGCCGCCGACAGAAGGATTTGAACCTGCGCAGGAAAAGCCCAACAGATATCGAGTCCGTCTCCTTAATCACTCGGACATATCGACGGGGGAGAGAGGTCTGCTAAAGATTTTATTTAAACTTTAAGAAGTATTAACCTCGCCGACGTTTAAGCACGACTCTCATGAATCTGTGTAAATATTCTGGGAGAGATGAGAGGGTTCAGTGGATGGTTGCTTTAACCAAAATCAAGCTCAAACAAAAAATTCCCGACGTCGGTGAGACAGAAAGCGCTACTGCATATAAGACCATGTCAAAAGGCTGTAACAGCTACTGCTTTCAAGTCTTGCTAGTGGAGAATAGAATCGTGATGACAAAATCTGAACTGCTGGATTGTTCCGCTCCGATGGGCACGCCTCCACCTGATGTGTAAGTCGTACAGGTGATCTTGTAAACATAGGCTCAACTGAGCTATCAGAACTCCAATTCTTAGCATCGGCTATCCACTGCTCCGCTCAAGTGCCTTCATCTCTATATCATATTAGATCCATGCAACCAACCACTGGACCGTCTGTTATCAAGCAACATCATAATACAGGCTACAATTATTCGTCGAGACACATACCTGTAGCTCAATTGACAATATATACCGGCAGCTTATCATCTAACCATATCCCAATCCCACAATCACAGCACAATGTTATCAAGTAGTAGATGACTATAGATAGATAATGCTCAGTCGAGAAAAGGGGGGGAAACAACTTTAGACATGCGCCTGAGTACTGCTAATTTGACATCATTACTACAATGCCAACAACAAGGGAATCAAACTCGGAAAGTAAATAAAATCGAGATGCATAGGCAGCCCTGATCTTCATCTACTGCATCCACAATGATGTTGCTGATCTTACTGATTCCAATAATGTTGATACAATCGTATCCCTGTAGCAAACTGGAGGGATTGATTTTGCTTTTGCCCTAGGGATGGAATGGCGAGATTGGTTGCTGCAAGCTTTGGGTGTGGCAGTGCCTTTGTAGGCCTTGCAGATGTAATTTATGAAGTCCTCGTAGTCCTAAAAAAATCACAAGAGTAATTTCTAAATTCCATCAAGTAATCCTCTAAAACTAAAAAAAATAAAAAGTAGAGAGAAATCATATGATCAATCATCAATGGTTCATGAGTGAAGAACAATTATCACAAATAGCAAAATTGCAACCGGGTTGCAGAAAGTTTTGGTGACAAAATTTTGTAGTCGACAAACAACACAAATTTCTCATGGTTGTAGTTAAAAGAACAAACCTCATAAAGTGGCTGTCCATCCACCACCACCCAGGGCACATACTTATGTGGAGGCTGAAGGGCATTTGTTTCAGCAGCATACTCTAATTCAAGCTTCATAGAAGTGCCAAATATAGATACAATAAGTTATGTGCCGAAAACAATTTTTGGACCATCAAATAAATAACATGACGACAAAAGAGAGAAGGAAACATTAGGAAGTCAGCAGAACATTGAGTTATCTTTATGCGGTATAAGACAATGAACATTTAGGTGGGAGGCCAAAATGAAATACAGGTAACCAAGCCACAAGTGGGAGACATGCCGAAGTTGCATGGGCTTTTCTCTTAGAACCATTTGATTCAAGCATTGCTTCAGGCTTTCCTCACTGTCGCAAGGCATTAAACAGAGGTCTAAAGTAATTCAAATCGTTACAGGGATTTCAATATAGTTATTCCATTTCAATTTCACCTCACTGTCCATGTATTGCCTGCCCGAACTATCCCTCTTTTAAACAGTATGCTGGTTCTTCAGATATCTAACGAGCACAACTTTTCATCTGCATGATTCAAACTTTTCTCTCTTCCAAGCTTCAGAGTTTAGTATTTTGCCTATAACCAACCAGGCAGTATCTTCATAGCAGGGTAAAGAAAACAAAACTACTTTCTTACCCCCTTAAAGTCAATCCAACAAATAAAACCACAGTAGCAAGTATCATAAGATTATAGCTAATTTCTTAACGCATTTGCTTCAATCAAAGGCGTTTCCCTACTCGTGCCCCACGAAATTGAAAGTTAAGACAATTTTCCCTGACTAAGCTCAGATCGTCATCAGAATCTGTAACGAATCACTGTTGAAACTTTATTGGAGCTTCCTAGCATCAAAAAATCATGAAATCAAAGCCTTAACTTCATTGTGCGTCTACATAAAACTCCAGCTAATATGCAATAGACCAAATCATCTTAATCAACCAGATACGAGGTCCACACATTTCAATGAACTTAAAAAAGCAACTGTTGATTACTGTAAACTAGGAGGAATCACCACATATGAAGATCTATTCTTGGTAACTTAATTTGTTAGTTCATAGAGAGCACGGGAAAACAAAATTGCCTCACACAACTTGAATTGATTCATTCAAAAGCATAATAAATCTAACAGTAAACTAACCTCATTGCCATATCCACCAGTATAGCACTCGGAAACACGCTTTGGATCCAAACCCAATTCTTCGAAGCATGACTCCCATTCTGGGTACTTTCTCTCATAAACCAATTTCTCAACACAATAAACAAAAGGAAAATGGTCTTCCTGCATCATAAACATCACAATTTTAAGACAGAACCAAAACACACAAATACCAATACTGGGTACCTTACTTACCACATAAAACTTATTCTAAACCAAATCAAATCAGACTTGAAGAAATCAAGAAGTCTAACCAATTTAGGCCAAGCATGAATTGCACAAGCTTCCACTGTATTCAATAAACATTCATATGGACCATGCTGCAATTTAAACATCAAATAAACAAAATTTAGCAGTCTAGCAATTCCTTACCCAAAAAAATATTTGACCTTTTCAGTTGGATAATTGTCAATGAAATAAAAGCTCGAAAGGGTCATTTTTTTATAAAGAACCTGGCAAACAAAGGTGTCATTTCCTCTGATTTTGGCATTGCCCCAAGGAGAGAGGTAGAGATCAACGATGGAGAGAAGATCGTCATCTTCAACGAGCTTGTCAAGGTAATTCACTATGAAATTGGCACTGTATGGGCAGAGAGATTCATAGTATAGTGCCAGGGAAACTTTATCAGAATTTGAAGGGAGAATTGTTGTAGATGAAGAGAAGGAGAAGAGAATCAAGAGGCAAGTGAGGAAAGAGAGGGCGGTGGTTGTTAGACGAGAAGCCATCACTGAAAGTTTATGATTTTTTTAATTAATTATTGTTCGCTTTAATTTGAAGAAGAGGAAGAGAGATTAGGTGGCTACGACGTTATTTTATTTGAAAGTGAAGATGAGGATAACTTGGAGCAGTGAGAGTACATTCTAAGACGATTTTTCAAGGAAACAAAAATGATGGATTTTACAGGTTAATGTCAGCTGACTCTGCCACCACATAATACGCTGCCAGATGTCAGGCAAAAAAAAAATACGACAAATTTTTTATTTATTAGAATCATCCACTGCCTTGATTTCATGTGCATTTGAAAAGCATTTTTTAAAAAATTTAAAATTATTTTTTTAAAATTAATATATTTTTGATATTTTTAAATTATTTTGATGTCCTGATCTCAAAAATAATTTTTAAAAAATAAAAAATATATTATTAACATATTTTTCTAATTGAAAAACACCACAACTTAAAAAAAACTACACTGTAATCTATGCTATGCCGCCATCTAATTCAATTTTATTTTTTTTAACATAAGAAAAAATCAGGCAACAATAGTATTTAAAAAAAAATCCAATGCCCGTGCTTGATTATATTTAGTAAAATCAGTTAATTTAATAGCTTGATTTAAATTGAAGGTAATTATAGAAAATGAATTTTAATTATTTTTTTACAATAATTAACTAAAAAAATGAGATATCAATATCATAAATATAAGGAAACTAAAGAAAAAATCATTGAAACTCAAAGTCATTCTATTGTAAACATCGTCCACGATTAAAAAAATTTGTTGAGACAGTTCAAACTTCACTGAAACAAAATACACAACTACATCGAAAGAAATCACATGGGTTGGTAGAGCAACGCCTTAAAAAGCAAACTAAACAAAACACATTGAAATGAGTATCTAGTTTATATTCAACCAATCAATTTCAATTAATTCAAGAATAAAATTTATTTTGAAAAAATAAATTCAATAAAGAACAATAAATAAATAAAAAAACCCTGAGATAGCCCAAACAAATAAAAAAAAAGGTGTAGAAAGCATAAAAAAACAAAATTCAATTTCCAATTAAATAAAAATCAAAATAAAAAATTGAAAAAACATTAGTTTAAAAATTGATTAAAAAAAAACAAAGCAACCCCTGACAAACCTCTTTAGATTAGATTAATTTTCCAAATTGCAGCTCGTGAAATCTCAAACACGAGCTTAACCAAAAAGTTAAAATCCAAACCAATTTACCATTGAAGAATGAAATTGAGTAAAAAAAATAAATTAAAAAATTTGCAAAGCAGAAACAAAAAACAACATTCAAAAGAATGAGAATAAAATCTGATATGAAAAAAAATAATAGGGGTAAAATTGCAAAAAAAATTGTAAAATTATAAAAAATATCTTAGATGATATAAATAGAAATTAAAAGAATGAGAATCAAAATATGACAAATAAAAAAATCAAACAAGAATGAAATTGAAACAAATTTTGACTTGCATGAATTATTTTAAATGAAACAAATATTAACCAGAGGTTAGGGACTAAATAAAAAATAAAGAGAACTTGAGGGGCTGGTTTGGAAAATTATAGGGTATAACGCAAAAATTGAGGGAGAGAGGAGAAATAAAAAGAATAGTTGTTAGAGCCAAACCAGAGGGTTATTCTATGAATGCGTCACCGTTACATGAAGGAGACGCCGAGATGAACCTAAAAACTCTTTGTAATAATGTTTTTAATTAATGGAATCAACTGCACGCATCATCTAAATACAACAGGTTGGCTGACGTGAGCCCAACACGTATTAATGAATTAATTTTTTTAATTTATCAAAAGACAAAATCACCCCTAGCTTTACTTAATAACAATGAAAAAACCAACAGGACAATGGCAAAAATGCCCTCAAAACCAAGGTATCAAAATTTGAACCCCGAGAGCAACGAGGTATTTTAGCTTTGCAAATAAAAAGGATAAGACCAAAACATCCCTCTTTAGTAACCAATTTTTTTTTTTTTGTTTTTAAGAGCAAATATATTATTTTACCGTGCATCTGTTAATTAAAAATATAATTTTACCCTAAATGGCATCCAACAACATGTGAATCTTAAGGGTGTTTATGATACTTTACTATGCAATTTAAAAGTTAAACAATTACCTTGCCCTTTATCAATTTAAAAATACTAAAAAGCTTGCATTGCAAACAAAATTCTACTCTCAATCATTAACCTTGTGCTTTTTTTAAGGGCAAGAGAGTAAATCCATTATTTCCATCCACAAGGAAATGTATCCAGGAAAACAGGGAATTCAGTACCCCTTTCTTCTTCTTCTTTTTTTAAATTTTCATGTGCTAGAAAATAAATCAAATAGTTTTTTTCCCTTCAAGTAGTACTGATTTTGGGTTTCCGGGCTTAGACACTAAATTCCTCGGAAAATGGCTTTACACAGGCTACCTGTAGCCCAAATTCTATATATATATATATATATATATATATATATATATATATATATATTTTTTAAAAAGGTTCATTCCCCAAGAAAGATATGGGCTCCTTCAGGTTCTAGCCCTCATACTTAAAAAATGTAGAAATGTTGATGGGTTTGCGTGCAACATTTACGTTTTACCCGCTCCTTCGATCTTGCACTTGCCGAGCACCACCCCTCCCACGCTCTTAACACCACTGAAGGAGTCTAATTCAACCCAGAAGATGGATTATGATCTCTTATGATCAAATCATCAAAGCATGAACAAACAAAATTCCCCCTTACTGAAGACTGTTACAGGACACCGATAGCACATATTTTAAATGATTGCATATCATAAACAGGAGATAACCATCAGAAAACTAGTTGTTACAAGCATGCAATTACAGACTTCATAAACTGCAATGATTTTGTTGAATCGATCCCATTCATGCTAATTACCAAGAATTTAAGACTTTGAACCATCAATAACAAAAAACATGCTGAAATGCGGAGAGAAAAGAAGACGAGGCAAAGCAAAACCAAGGTTTTTTTTTTTCTTCGAGTACATAAACCTGTTCAAACTGTCCACATAGCAAAACAGTAACACTGAGACCTGCCAACATTATAGGTAACCTTCATATGCAAGCGTGATTGTTCCTGCACAAACACACTAATCAATTCTACCCCATAGATTGATCCCTGAAGCTTTTTCTTAAGAAATGAATCCTTCCCTCTTTAAACTTTCAACTGCATCCTTGATAATTTGCTCCATGGGAATAAATTCTAAACCCAAGTCCATCAGCTTCTTGGCTCCATTCTTTGCCCTCAACAACCCAGGTTGGGTATCCTTCGGCAACCTGCACCAATAGGCACATTAAGGATCAAGCAGTAATGATTCACACCATAAAACAGCCAGAAAGAGGTTCTAAGATCTCAATAAAGCAGGGGTGGCAATGGACGGAAGTTTGATCCACAACACAACAGCAAGCACAACTCTGTATGAAAATAAAGAGCAAGACTTAAATTTAATGCTCCCAACTACCGAGACACTTTGAACGACAATCAAGACTTCAATAGCTTTAATGCTCCTCGCACATGTACATCCACGGGCAAAGTTTAGATAAATTACGTAGTAGAGCATTTTGAAGAGGAAAGTAGATTTCAGAATATAGTACATGGTTTCAATAGTGTTTTGCAGACAACAGACAATCAAATTCCTAGGCATAAAAAATGTACATAGGTCGGGTCAAATATTCACCACACAGTACACACTCAGAAAAACAAACTTAAATTCTTTACCTAGGAATCTTATATTCAGGATATAGCTCAGCAACCTTGGCCGCAAAGTCACCATAATGAGATATAGCTTCAACACACATGTGTCTGCCAGTTGCTGATGGGTTCTCATACACTATAATATGTGCCAAGGCTACATCTTTAAAATGGACAGATCCAATAAAGAAGTTCTGGTATGTCTCAGTGCAGCCTGCAATAAGGACAAAATGTCATTGTTAGTGCTTTCCTTATTCAAGAAATCATTATAGCAAAGTTAAATTAGTACCAGTTTGCCAATGAAGTAAAGGAAATTGAAATCCAAGAGTCAAAATGATTGAGTTAGAGGCTTATTAGCAAGATACTTCCATAAACATGTTTGCATGTCTGCAATAGTATAAAGGAATGTTAGCTTATTGAAAAAGGGTATGCACATGAACAGACAATCAAAACTAACAAAAATTTTAATCTTTGTTCCTGGTTCTTGCAATTTTCTATGCATTTTCCTCAAAAACTTTTCCTTGACACAGCTACTATCCGGCAGGAGAAAGAGGTGCATTAGAAGGAAATCTAATTGTGCTGTTGAAGCTATAAGCTATAAGCCTATTAGTGCAAAAGAAATAAAAGTGATGTTGGATTCTAGTTCATGACTAATTCTGCTGTTCTACAAACTATGGATAGGCTACTTCTATGATCTGACTGCTTAGAGTGTCCAAGTGCCAACTCAATTATGGCAAGGAAGCTAAACATTGACAACTTGTTGGGTAGGTGGGAAGTGGGAGGGAAGATGAAGGACTGGAAGCGAAATTGAACCAAGTGAACACTACTTCCCTTGTTCACAAATAGTAGCTAAAAAAAGGAAAATTTAGCTTCCATTTAACAACCATAAAGTCCTTTCAATCCAAGAACATGTGGACACAGGAGGAAAGCACAATTTAATTATTATTTTTTACCCTTCCTACTCGCTTCCTCTATTTCTACCCTCGGCTCTACCAACCAAGATAAAGAGAAAAGAACTTCAATCTTTTCCACACCTTTTCCTTCGTCCCTATAACTTTCTTTCTGTTCACTTTCCCCATTTCCTAGTGTTACTCAAATTACCCCATATCTTAAACCAGACATCCACAATAAGCTACATGCTTTCAAACTCTACTTTCACCTCAAACCTCAGTCAGATGTCTCAGATTAAATGGTTTGAATTGCAAAAATAATGTACATTCAAAGAAACATAAAGGTACACAGCCCTAACACTATATAAATCTTCAACATTAGTTGACGAACATACACATTTCCCAGAATGACAATGCAGTTAACAAGTAATCATAGATTGAGTTAGTGAGCAACATAACCTTGGAGAAGGCGCACAAGCATCACCATGCTAGCATTCAGCACCGGTGAAATAACCGGACCCATAACTGTACCCGGATTCACCACCACCATATCCAAACCCTTCTCCTTTGAAAACTCCCACGCAGCTTTCTCGGCTAGTGTTTTTGACAATGGATACCATAACTAATCACCACAACAAAACAAACAAAATCAACCACATTATAATCCACAAAAGTCAACAAAGTAATATTTATTAGGAAATAAATTAAAAGAACAAGACGCTACTCAGTACTCACTCCATTTTGCTTGCAGTACTCAACGTCCGTCCAGCAATCCTCATTCTTGATGACGTCTGCAGGCCAGTTAGGACTTGGCGCAATAGAAGAAACCGAAGACGTTACCACGACGCGCCTGACGCCGTTCTCCTTTGCCGCCGTTAGTACATTTATTGTTCCTTTAATTGCCGGATCCAAAAGCTCATTCTTTCAGGAAAAATAAAGAAGGAAATGCACAGAAATTTTGTGTAACTAAACAAATAAAAAATTAATCAAAGGCAAAAAGGCGACAAGTTATCACTACAACTCTAGTACCTGAGGATCATGGACTTCATCAACGATGCACGGAGAGGCCAGGTGAAAGACGCCAGCACAGCCGTTGATTGCGGCGACAATGGAGTCATAATCGAGGAGATCAATTTGGTAAAGACGGAGACGCGTGTCTGCTCCTTCAAGTGATTCTAGATGCTTCGTCTCCTTTTCATCCTCTTCAATTCAAAATCAGAGGAAAGAGAATTAGCAAAACACAATAGGACGACCACTGCTAACAATACTGGACGGACTACAAGTCGTTTTTTAACTTACTGAGATTTTTTGCGGTGGCGTGAACGGTATACCCACGGTCGAGAAGGAGACGGACAAGCCAAGAGCCAATACAACCGCTTCCACCAGTAACACACACCACTTCTCCTTTCTTCGACATGATTTCTTCTTTTTTCTTTCTCTCCTTCGTGTTCTTGTTTCACAGACTTCAGTATCTAGCTATGTGCTTTTTTATAAAGGATAGTGGATTATTAACAATTACCATTAATATTAACATTAACAATTAACATTTAAAAAAAAACACTCTTTTATAATAACTCTTCTCCCAAAACATTATTTACTTCGATTTTTTTTTTCTCATTCCTTCGACTTTTATTTTATTTATAAATTTAATTATAACCTTTAAAATTATATTTATTATAAATTATACTTTATAATTTTTTTTTATTAAGATATTTTGATTTGAACCATGAATTTCTCTCTGTTTCGTGCTAGTTCTCTCTGTCCGTCCATTTGTGTTTGTTCAGCATCCAGTACATAAAATACAGATACGAAAATGTATTTTTGGTTGAAGATAGAGAGTGTGTTTGGTAATGTGGTTGTGGTTGTTTTTTAAATAGTTTTTTATGCTAAAATATATGCTAATGATGTTTTTTTTATTTTTTTAAAAATTATTTTTGACATCATTACATCAAAATGATTTGAAAACACTAAAAATATATTAATTTGAAGTTAATAAAAAAATAAAAAAATTCAAATTTTATCAAAAACGTTTTTGAAACGTAAAAACAAACAGACTCAGAGACAGTATTTTAGACAATTTTAGATAGAATTTAGAAAATAAGTCTTTTTAGATCTTAATTTATTTTTAATATTTTTTATAAAAAATTAATTCCCGGCATCACACGGATCATGTAACTAGTTATAAGTTAAATCATGTATCTTACAATATTTTTAAAATAAAATAATTAAAAGCAGCCTCCACCTATATTTGTTTTTTGATAAAATTCCACATTACATTTAATTCATAATTTCTAGTAATGGTTGTGGATGAAAATGCATGCGGAGTCATGAATCCATTATCCACCCATAAAGAAGCAAACAAAAAGTCAAATTAAAGACCCCACGCCATTATTCTATTAAGATTAAGCTTATACATCTCTGTCTCTCTGTCACTATAAATCTCCCCACGCCGTGCTGGAAATCCACGAGTTGCTTTCTCCATGAATCATCATTTTCCTTTCATTGTTATTATTGAGTGTCTGCGAGGGTAATAATTTTTATTTTTGGGTTCATTTTAAAAATTTGTTTTGCATGGAAAAATATTTAATTAATATTTTTTTATGATTTTGATGCATTAATATAAAAAAATTAAAAATTATTTTAATATATTTTAAACTAAAATTATTTTTAAAAACCAACCAGTATTACTGTATCAAACATAAATTTAATCGAGCTTTACATTTTTTAATATTTTTTTTCAAACACAATCAATGTTAAATACTTTTATATCTCGATGCATCAACAGCAATTACATAATTATTTTCAAACTAAAATTATTTTTAGTTTTTTTAGATAAGGTTTTACTTTTTTTTTAAAAAAAAAAGTATCAAAGCTTTATTTTCTTAATCAAAATCGAAAATGGAATTCAGAAGCTAAGGAGAGGAGAAATTTATTTCTTATTTTTAACTTTTCAGTTTTCTTGGCTTGAGTGTTATTCTATTTATCCTTTTTTATGAATAAAAAAAAAAGGAATGCAATCCTCCTTGAATAGAAAATTGATGTAATATTATTCAAAGCATAGCACTAATTAATCACACTTTAGCCTTAACTTTGGTTAGATTCTTTTGCTAATACAGCCAGATTTGAATGATATGATGTGATCTACTCTGTCTTTTGCTAAAATAATGCCATTAATATTATAGCACATAGTTTTAATTACTGTAAACCCAATCAGGGAAAAGCTAACCTTTTCTAATATACAAATGACTTTTTTATTTTTTAATGCTTTCCATGATAGCTAGGTTTAAGTGAAATTCCAACCGAGGTACAGATCTCTTATGCCGTTTCTGATGATTTTTTACAAGCAGCTTTAAGCTGGGATCGATTTTTGTTATTGGCGACTCCGGTTACTTTATGTTGCTTTCTTAATTTTGAATCTTTTCCCGTTTTTTCCTGATCTGCAACTTGACTTTATACTGCTAATAAAGTTGTATTTTTTGGTTAGAAATTTGGGTAACCAGCAGCCTGTAAGTTTTTGTCACATCTTTAGAACCGTGGCAGATGCACAGAGTGTTGCTAGCGGCTGCCGCTAGCATCCCTCGTTGTAATACAATCCACACTGAATATTCTCGGGGTGATGTATCAGTTAATGATGGGGCAGAAAATCGAAAACGAAATAGTACAAGATTACACGAAACTTGCTCCTATATTAAGGTCATTCTCCTTCATTGAGGGCAGAAATTTAATTCGAATAAAAAATGAAAGTGTAGAAAAAAGAGATATAATTTCTCTGCTAGCTGCTAGACTGCTAGGTCTCTAATCCAAAGCCAGCCTGCAAAACTGGATCCGGGTACTTGTCCACTCAAGTATGTCTGTCTAGGAATTTCTCTATCAAAACTGAGAATGCAGCAAACCCAGCACAACCAAAACATGCTGCTTTCGGACCACCTAAAAAAAGACAGGAGTGTAAGATAACCTGGAAAGGGGAAGCAGAGTGAGAGCAAAACAAACTGCAGACAGGTAAGATAGTGAATGATGATAATCCAACCAAAAATACGCAAGAAAGAGATTGCATATTGAAGTATTGATGTTAAGAGTAGAAGTGGATAAGTTAAAGCCAACAGCCATTGCCATAGCATTTAGAGATGGTTGCAAAATTAGCAGCTTGAAAAATCAAACTTGAGTTTTTCCCTAAATAATTCAACATCAAAGTTCAATTGCAGCAGTAGACTGAGACACAGATAAACAATGGTCGGGGCCAGATAGATAATTCCACGAAGCACAGTTCAACATGACCACCCGTCGTCATCAATGCTAACATAACTCTAAATTTATGGGCGGAAAACTTCCAACCCTTAATCATCCATGCCATAACATTATTTACGGATGGCATAGTTGGAAATCCAACCCTTAATCATCCATGCCAAAATGGATAAGCCTTGCTGTGTTGAAAATCCAAATCCATCTAGAAAATACCAAAAGGAATTGGCACTAGATATCATAAAATATTTGAAGAGAATGAAAAAGCTAAATGATTTGAAAGGTTCTAACTTGTAAATCTGAACCTAAAATATGTTCCTTAAAGATACTCAAGCAGTTGCGAAGCCCTAAATAATTGTTGGGGGGTAATTTTTTTCATTAACAAGAAAAAAAATCATGGGGGACAATTGATCATTTTTATTTGGACTTGTGTGAAAAGATTAAAAAATATAAGGACCAAAGGGGAAGTTCAAAAAAATAAAGGGGGCAATTGTCCCGCTTCTCTATATGGTATATTCACCCCTGCAATCAGGATAAAGGTCATACTGCTGAGATCAAGTTGATTAATGAACAGGACTCAAAATAAACCAAAATGATGATGATAATAGTTAAAGAGAAAATTAAAATTGGATAACCGCTAGGTTTATTCACACTCTTACAGGTTTTGAAATACCAAAACTATCCTGAGCTTGTACGGGTAATTAACTGAAACTACAGGAAAATAGCTGTTTAACAGAAGAGTGAAATCAATTAATAAAAAAGAGCAAAGTTCCTAACAGGAACAGCCAAAAGTGAAGCTGCCCCTTTCATTAGCCACGTAACAAAAAAAAAAAAAAAAGAACGGTGAGGTTATGTCCTTGCATCACCATATTAACACTGGTCATTCAAGAGGATGGAATACAAGGATGATAAAGTGCATAAAGAAGAAAGTGGAAAGGTTGCGGGATGGAAACTATCCATCATTCTAGTTGTTTAAATGTGGGAAGGAGGTAAACAAAAAGGATTCATGAGATAAAATCAGAAAAGTTTCATGCCATTCATGCCTCTTCTTCCGTATTTTCCAATTTGGAAGGATTGAAAGAACTGAAGGGATGAATTCTTCCATTCCTTTCTTGAGTATACAACTATCCTACCAAACAAGATGAGCACCTCTTCCGCCTACAGTCTAAACCTATCCACTCCCTTTCCTTTCCATCTCAACAAACAAAGATAACAGTCAAAATGCCTAAAATATTTCACCACTCTCGTTGCATTCATATACAATTCTCCACATTTTCCTAAGTTTTTCCCTTTGGTTTCCTAATAAATAAAGTTTCTCTGTTCCTTTGAAATTGCTTCGGAAGTACATGCAAGTACACCACAGATGTCATTTAGTTCCACTAACAAGATACTATCGGAAAATATAGTCAGAAATTCTTAAGTAAAATAGACTACTTGCATACCATGCCCAAACCATGCAGGTTAATTTCATCAAAATTTAATCTGACATATGTAAATTTATCGTTTGGACCACGAGACTATGCAAAACACAGAGCAAATACGATGGGGTCATAACATCAGAAATTTAACTTTATGCTTGATGAAACATCCAATATTTGAGTCCTCGTGCATACAAAAATTGCAAAGGTATGATAAAGCACGTGGATTCAAAAAATTAGCACCAAGGGGATTCAACGAACATCTTTTATGAAGCTGTGCGGGGGAAGTGAATTGATTGCATGGTATCAGGAACCATGAATTGACAGATTTAAAAGCTCTAAGACAAGTGAGTGCTGAGTTGTGTAAATGAAATCCATACCTTGGCTACTTAATCTCAAACTGAAAGCAATTAACAAGAAAAGTATTGAACATAGGCCAAAAAAAAAACATACTTTTTGCTGACATGGCACCTCCAGTGACACACCCAGCAACTACAGTATTTGTGGTGTCATGTTTTGCTCGTGCCTACAAACCACCAACCTAAATTAAGCTCCTATCGGCTATAAAGAAATTTTGAAACTTCGAAGATACATAAAAATCATGGTTTTTATAAGTGCATTCTCCTTAGTATATTACCTTCTCAGCAACACACTCGGCAGCTGAGAAAACCAAGCCCATAATTGCAAACGCTTTACAAGAACTCCAACTCCTCCGCCCCATTTGCTTTGCAGTATAAATAAATTGCTGCCTTCCTGTCATCTCATCTTGCATGATAGGATTATCCAAGGCACCAAGAAACAGTCCCATGAACAACCCCAACCCACCTCCTACAAACAAAAATTTCCATTTCACAGAACGCATCGATCATTTTACTTCAAACCAAAATCCTCCCAAAACCAAGCATAAACCCACCCCAGAAATTTAAAATTTCTCACTCTTAGAGGCTAGAATTATTAAAAATTCAATCCACCTATTACCCCTATAACAACATAAGAGCTTGTTATTGAAAGCACGTTAAAAAAAAAATTAGTTGCAATGAGTTGAAAACCAAAAGGGAAGGTAAATTAATCAACCAGTCCTCACCCATGACTCCACTAGCCACACTGCGAACAGCACAGTTATTCCAAACTTCCTGGGCACGAACCTCTTCTATTGTAGGCATTCTAAAAGGCTGAATCTGAGTGGGTGTTTCTCCAGCTTTGGAGGTCGAAGAAGAAGCAGCAGCATCACCACCATTAATATTAGATTCACTTCCTGGATCATCATTGCTAGCCATTGATAAAAAGCATACAAACAAGAACCCACCAAAGCCGAACAAATTTAAAGGCTACGGAATAATTACTAAATTTATATGGCGTGGAGGTTAAGATGGATCAGGGGTTTTAGCCGCCAATGCATGAACGGTGTTGGGGTTCAGCTGGGGTTTTGAAGAAGACGAAAAGAGGCTTAATCGTGGGCTGCAAGAAGTGGCTTGTACGTTAGCAGAATGACTTTAGATTGGAGTGTTCTTGTTCCATGCCAAAAGTTTGCCCTCTTTCGTGGTAAAAGAAGCTAAGCTGTGAGGCCCTTAATACTGGGCTTCAACCCCAATTGATCAGACAAGTATTTAAACCCATGGCCCAGAGTGGACCACTCTAATTAGCGACCTTCTCCTCCGTGTGGCAAGATTTTTTTAAGTGAATGTTGGTGTACGAGTTAATTTGTACTTGATTAATTTTATTAATTTTAAAATTAAAAATCATATAAATTTTAAATAATTTTAAAAATATTTAACTTTATAATTATTAAAAAATAAATTTAAAATTCCACCAATTAAACTACCATTTGTTTCTCTGTGTCGCAAGATTAATCCATAGTGATGATGCTCTAATTAATGAGCAAGAAGATATTTCATGAACTGCGATCAGCTTGAAGCAACTATGCATCGTATGCGCATCAATATTTTGTTAGCTTGTCCCTCTGGATTTATTCTGCCTGAGTTTATAACGGCTTGTATTGGTTTGACATGCATTGTTATATTATATGGTACCTGCCCTGTATGCATGTTGACGTCAATCTTTCATACTAGCGATATTTCTTCTCTTTTAATGTTTATTTTTTAAAGTTTCTTTTTATTTGGGAATATTTTTAAAATATTTTTTTATTTTTTATTTTTTTAATATTTTAACTTCAAAATGATTTAAAATCACATGAAAAATAATTTTAAGCCCAAAAATTATTTTTTTAAAAAAATAATTTTGAAATACAAAAATAAATAGATTTTTAGTCATCGATACTTATTTTTAATTTCTCTAAGTAAGATGAAATTTTTTTTCCATTGCATTAAATTAAAATTTTACGTGTATCAATTTGTATGGTGTTTTATTAGTTTTTTTTTATGTTGCGAGATCATGTTTGAAAATTATTTTTATTTATTTTTACTGCGATTTAAATAAATACTCATAACAACTCAAATTATTTATATTCTCAAGAAAAAAAACCTGTCAAAATTTCTCTTTTTATCTGTGTGATTTTTTAATGAAAACATATTTTTTTTAAATCACAAGCATGGTTTTTAAAATAAAAATTTATCATAGTTTTAACATAAAAAATAAAAAAGAAATCATGCTTTGATATTTTAAGCTATTTGATGAAAAAAAAAAGAATAAAAATTTTGAGAAGAATATATAAAAATTAATAAAAAATAGAAAAATATTTATTTTATTCTCACTGAATAATCCTGAAATTGTTTTAAAAAATCCACATGTCATGGTCCTATATAGTTATTCATACAATAATTACTAATATTACAATAAAAATTTAATCTTGTTTCAAAATTATAGCATAGCCAGGTACTTTTGCAAATATCATCTTAATAATTTTATTCGAAGATATTTAAAATAAAAAAGTATAATTTGGAAGAGAAAAAAATAAAAGATGATGGGCCAAGAATTTCTTAAAAGAAAATAGGCAAGGTGTCTCGAAGGTTATCCCGTGCTTCTAGCCTAAAAGCAAAAATATGTAGGCTTGTGCGCCTAGTTTTATTTCCTTCCCTTCGTTTTGAAAATAAACGGGCGAGTGAATATTTTTAAATAGGAGAACAAGCCCTCCACTTGTATGTTTTACGATCACCCAACAAAAAAAAAAAGGTACGAGTTTTTTTATTAAAAAAATATAGTTTTTTATGTGCGCTTATTTAAAAATACATGAAAAATATCAGAAACCTCAATAAATTTGTTTTAACTCTAAAACACTCTTTAATCATTTTTAAAATTAAAAAACAAACTAAATCTAAAAAATTTCACAAGCTCCTGTCTATTTTTTTAGCATATTAAAAAAAAAACAAATAACCTCATTCAACTTTCACTCCTAAAATAAATTAATGGAAATGTGACTGGTCAAACTCTCTCTCTCTCTCTCTCTCTATTTACAAGCAATTTTTTCTCTCATCTTTAATGTATAACTAGGTACTGAAATATTAAAAAGGTAGAGTTTAATGTTGAAAATAACATGGATTAAATAATGTATAAATTTAGATTTTATGTGCCTTTCCAACCATGCAGGTGAAAAAAGTTATAAAAACCGTAATAGATATTTATGGTGTTTACGGTACCGTGAAATTTAAATATAAATGTAAAAAAAATCTAAAGAATTCTGGTTTTGTCACGTCTTAAAATTATAAAGCGAGAATAACAATAGAATGACTGAAAATAACGTTCGCCCTTTCTAATTTGTTATAAATCCAATTGCTATTCATAGTAGGATAATATTGGGCATTCATTTTTTACTGGTAAAATATTTATTAACATTGCTAGACTCATCTTACTCATTTAACTATCTATTTTCTAGTGTGATTTGTGTTGTTTTGATATCTATTTTACTTAAATTTGGTCCCAGAAAAACTCAATATTTTTATTTCGTTTTCTCAATATTCTAGTAAAAAGATTTTGATCTATTTTTCTAACAAATATATATTTTCCAACTTTTTAAAATAGATATTTAATAAATAATTTATATAAAGATATGCCTGTTTATATTTTCTTTAAAATACTTATATTTTATGCTATTTTAAATCAATATAAAGGTCACTCTAATAAAAAAAATGATTTACATAACAAAAACAATATTTGAATTAAAAGAAAAATAGTCAACATTGTTAATTCAATTTATTTTCATAGATATTCCAAACAATATAGTTGAATTTAATTACATGATTTAATATTCTATTGAAGACATAAAAATAACAAGTTACCAATTATATTTTTGTAAATCAAATTCAATTCATGTTTTGGTTTCAAACTAGCAATAAATAAATGATTAACCAGGGAAACAAAATCATGGGATCCGGGAACACTACCATGCCATAAACTGCCGAATAATTTAGGCCTATATATATTATTTTTTAAAATATTTTTTGTTTGGAATATATTAAGATAATATAATTTTTTATTTTTAAAATTTATTTTTAATATTAATGTATTAAAATGATAAAATAACATGAAAAAATAATAATTTAAAATTAAAAAAACCTAAAATTTTTTAAAATACAATTAGAGAGTAATATCAAATACATCCTTAATGATATAGATAAAAAATCAAAAAAATATAAATTACAAATCTAAACTTTTAAAAAAACAAGGACACAAATCCCTGTTCATGCTACTCTCACTCCTGCATGGCACCCGCTGCATCGTGCAGTTGTTGATTGTTTGAGTAGCTTTTCGGGGAAATGATTTAAATACAATCCTTTTGAGTGATCAGCGTAGTTTGTAACTGTATACAGGAAGGTTTATTAATATTTTATTAAAAGTGTGTTTGTTTTTTAAAATATGTTTTTAAATATATTAAAATAATATTTTTTAATTTTTTAAAAATTATTTTTAAAATCAGCACATCAAAATGATCAAAAATACATAAAAAAATAATTTTTAATAAAAAAATTAAATTTTTTTAAAAACATGATTACACCACTACACGGTAGATTCCAATTTTTTTTTTATATAGATGATCCTTCAATAAGTGAAAAAAAAACAAAACACACACAATTATAATTATAATTATAATAATAGATGTACGAAGTTCAATCCCAGAATGTTTGGAGGGAAGAGTCCCCATCAATCAAAGCAACTGGTCAAACAAAAAGATAGAACAGTAGTGTTTTTTTTTTTTCCCCTGTCATGAATTTGAAAATTCAAGGAGGGAGATAGAGGCATTCAAAAATTAATCGGGATTACTAGTTTACCCTACTAAAACATTTTTTCAATAAATATTTACGGGTTTGATTTATTATAAATCTAAATCAATGTAATTAAGTTGATTAACTTATTATCCTTTTCAAATACAATAAATATGAGTTAATTGATGTAGACAGTGATGAATCTATTCTTAAGAAAACATCGAATGTAATAAATACTAATTAATTGACGTGATTAATTAAAAAGACATTAAAAAAATAAAAATAAAGAGGTAGTTATAAACTCGATTAATTGGTCAATTTTTTTTTCCAAACAAAAAACAAAATCAAACAATTTGCTAAAATGACAACTCTGCACTGTAGTCTGTAGTGGTCATACAATTTGAACAAACAAAAATCCCGACCAAACTCTTTTATGCGTTCACAGTTGGAACCATCAACTGCTTCAAACCCCACAAACCCTTCTTTTAACCCCTCCCTGACTCCACATTCCACTCCCACCCATACCAAACCAGGATGCTTCTCAATCTCTCTCTCTTTCTCCTCTTCTTAACCGCCAGTAACATCACTGTTCAAGCCATTGGTGTGAACTGGGGCACTACCTCTTCGCATCCACTACCACCAGACAAAGTGGTGGAGCTCTTGAAGTCTAACAAAATTACCAAAGTTAAGTTATTTGATGCTGACCCACTTGTGTTACAAGCTCTTTCTGGGTCTAACATTGGTGTAACTGTTGGCATTCCCAATTCCATGCTTAAAAGCTTGAATTCTTCCAAGAAAGTTGCTGAAAGCTGGGTTCATGATAATGTTACCCGCTATGTTTCTAGTGGTAACAGTGGAGTTCGAATTGAGTATGTTTCTTTACAAGTTGTTTTGGTTGCTGTTTAGTTTCTTGGTTTGATTAGTTAACGGTCTTGAATTTCTGGGCTGGTTTTAGTTTTCAAGTATCGTGTTTGGTAATGGAAATGCGTACGTGGCCATTTGTATCATATTTGTGGCTTGCCTGTTTATTTAGATTTTATCTTTCACACTTAAGGTCTGTTATTTATGTTGGGATTTGTCGATTGAGTGGAATGTGTAAATTGGATTTTGCAATAGTTCACTCAAAGTTCGGCGCAGAAATGAAAACGGTGGAGAAGTATTGAATTTAGGTGAACTGGACTACTTTGAAATCGAGGCTCAATAGAGTTAGCCAAGTGTTGTTTTAGGGCTGTCCAGCTTGTTGTGTTCTGCGATCGTCCTTGTTGATGTTGAGTACAGTAAATAGAGAATGTTCACTGAATTGTTGGTGCTTTAGAAAATGTTGCCGGCTATATTTCATGTTGCTCTTTGTCAAAGTATAATCTGGGGTTTTACCGAAGAATCTGATAGCTTGAATGATCTTGTTCCAGCTCGTTTATCCTTTTGGGTGCATCTACTCCTCTTGTAATGCACACTTGCATCACACATAAATAATTGTTGATGCTTTTCTTAGTTTAAGATTAAGCAACAGATCTACATTTCAAATTACCTTTGCAAAACTAATGTAAAAATATGAAAATATTTGTTGATTTTGAATGCAAATTTGCATAGGACCTGGTTTTTTAGTACCTGTCATAACCCGTGTGTGATCAAATGCAGAAAAATAATACCCAGCTTCATAGTAGTATGATTGAAAATGCCTCAAAAAATCTCTATCTCTGTTTTGCTGGCTTTCTTGGTAGTGCAAGTAGTTGTTTTGAGAGACTTAATTGTGTACCAGCCTTTTTAAAGCACCATGGAAATATGTAGCTTACCTTCTCTACTAAAATATCCTTATCAAAAGCTGCATTAGATATCAGTGTTGCTTCATTTCATTGTGCTTCTAATCAAACTATTTTGCAGGTATGTTGCTGTTGGAGATGAGCCATTCCAACAAAGTTACGGTGAGCAGTACCATCCCTTTGTTATTGGGGCAGCCATGAACATCCAGACAGCTTTGGCCAGAGTGAGCTTGGCAAACCAGGTCAAGGTTGTGGTTCCATGTAGTTATGATACCTTTCAATCAGAATCCAGCTTGCCCTCCAAAGGACACTTCAGGCCTGACCTCAATAAAACCATGACAGAACTCCTGACGTTTCTCACTAAGCACCACTCACCATTTTTTGCTACCATCTCCCCATTTATCATCTCCCACCGAAACAAGAACATTTCTCTTGACTTTAGTCTCTTCAAAGAAACCAAGCACTCTCGTAATGATGGCCATAGAACATACAAAAACAGCTTTGACCTAGGCTACGATACCCTGGTTTCTGCGTTATCAACAGCTGGGTTTCCTGAAATGGATGTTGTTGTTGCAAAGATTGGTTGGCCTACGGATGGAGCAGCCAATGCCACCCCATCCGCTGCTGAGACATTCATGAAAGGTCTAATGGATCACCTTCATAGCAAATCAGGTACCCCTCTTAGGCCTCGGAATCCACCTATAGAGACATACATATTTAGCTTGCTAGACGAGGACCAGAGAAGCGTAGTTAATGGAAATTTTGAGAGACATTGGGGAGTTTTCACCTTCGATGGTCAAGCCAAATACAATGTTGATCTTGGCCAGGGTTCCAAGAATCTAGTAAACGCACAGTATGTTGAATATCTTTCTTCCAAGTGGTGTGTTGTTAACAATAACAAGGACCTGTCTAATGCAACTGCAAGCGCCTTGGATGCATGTTCAACTGCTGATTGCACCGCACTTTCTCCTGGTGGATCCTGTTTCAATATCAGCTGGCCCGCAAATATTTCATATGCCTTCAATAACTATTACCAGGTGCATGATCAAAGGGCAGATAGTTGTGATTTTGGGGGTTTGGGGTTTGATTACAACAGTTGATCCATCAGTAGGTAACTGTAGGTTTCCTGTTGAACTTCGCACTTCACATTCGGAGTCTCTGTATGGGACCTGTCTCCTCCAATGGATGATCTTGCTAACCATAAACACGATATTACACGATTTCTTGTGACGGAGGGATATCTGAGATTTGTTGTACCCTTTTGATTTGCCTCAGGTTTATGCAGTGCATGATAGTTGTTGTAGGAGGTTTGATGTGCACTGCAAGAATCTTTACACTGTTAGAGCACAGTAGTCGGAAAATGACATCGGTTGTTCTTGTCAAGATTTTGCGGTTGTTTCTTGTTGAAATGAAAAGGTTTTTCATTCACAGCATCCCAATAAATACCACTAGTTGATTGCTTTCGGAAATGTCTAGCGAGTGAGGAAGGTGTGGATTGCCCGAAGGTAGAGGTTCAGGTTGGATTCTCCTTGTGGGCAAAAAAAGAAGAAGCTGAAAATCTGCATTTTGCTTTTAAGCCTTTACCAATGGCGGAACCCAAGGCAAAATTACAAAGCCTGAATTTTTTTTTTGAGATTGTTCTTTGGTAATGGTGAAGTTATTAAAGTTCATTATCATTTCATATTTCATTTATTTTATTCTATGTCTAATAATCATACATCTAGGCATCATTCTAATATTATAATCCTTCAAAATTAAAGAGATCTGCTAATTTTTTTTTTTTAATTCTCGCTTTGGTGTTAGCATTTAAAGAACTTATTTTTTTAGATATATCAAGTTGAAGTTGGCGTGAGAGATGCATTTTTAAAATATTAATTGACATGCAAATTAATGTAAAAATATATTTTCGAAACAATAAAATAAATAACCTCGCAATCGCAGGTATTCGGGAACTGGTACTTCATGTCTGGAATTACTGGGCGTGCAAATCTCTCATTATCAAAAAGTAATAATTCTACTTTAGTGAAAAAAATCTAACATTGTCAAAAAAGTCTTGTAGATTTGTCATTGGGCAATCCTTCTCTTGTGCGCACACCTGGCAAGATTCAGAAATGCAGTTTCAAGTTATGATTATTTATTTTATTGGATACATTTTAAGATTTTATACTGTTACTAGATTTATAACTCGTAGTTAATCTATATATATATATATATATATTCAAACTGATTTCTCCTAGTACATGCAAAAGAATTTTGAGATTACCATGGTTAATAAAATAAAATATAAAACTTTAAAATATTTAAATTTAAGGGGAGTATAAGGCTTTAATACCAATTACTTTTTAAAATATTTTTTACTTAAAAATAAATTAAATGTTTTTTTTTAAATATTTTTGACAATAACTCATCAAAATAATTTAAAAAACATACAAAAAATTAAATTTGAAGAAAAAATAAAATAAATTTAATTTAATTTTTTTAAAAATACTTTTAAAACATATAAATAAATAAAATTTTAAATTAATGTGTGTTTGAGAGTGTGGTTCGCGGTTATTTTTTAAAGTATTTTACATTTAAAAAAGTATGCTAATAATATATATTTTTTATTTTTAAATATTAATTTTGAGATCAACACATTAAAATGATTTGTAAATATAAAAAATATAAGAATTTAACCAAAAAAATAAAAATTTAATTTTTTTTCAAAAATATTTTTAAAATACAGAGGCACTATAACTATTTCCTGAGCTCAAGATTTTAAGTGTGGTTAGGCCGCGCTTTAGTTAATTTTTTTATTTGAAATTATTTTTCTAAACCATTTTAATGTATAAATTTTAAAAATATATTATTTCAATATATTTATAAAAAACATTTTAAACTTAAATAAACACGGTAACTTTTTTTGAAGCAGTTAAATTAAATTAAACCACTCGAACCAGCAGTTGCCACTTGTACATCTTCCATTCGGTGAATAAAAAAGGAAAACGTTAAATTAGTCCCCAGCATATCCACTATTTCTCAATAAAATTCCTAAACTAAAACTGTTTCAATTGGATGTCAAGTATTAAATATTAAACTGATTATTTCCATTCATTTTTATTAATATTTGATGCAATAAACAACCCTGCGTCTAATATAATCCGACGTTTCACTTTAGAAAGTTCTGGAGAGTTAAAAAATTGGGTACTAAATTGGTAGATCTAGTTGTCTTAGGGTTACAATGAAAATAAGGTAATTCCACAGTACGAAGAGGTGGAAAATATCTGCCTATCAAATATTCTGACCCTATACAACCAAGTTACAGTCGCAAAAGCACAACAGATAATATCATTACCCCTAATCTTTATCTGTCTACACCGCTTTTCGGTGAGAAAACAAAGCAAGAACCGAAAAAATTAGAAAAGAAAAGAAAAAGCTAAACAGAAACTAGATAATGTCTGGTATGTATGGTCAAGAAGGCGATTCTGGTCCTCCATCTTATGGCGGTGGTGGTGGATACGGTGGAGGCGGCCCCGGAGCTGGCGCAGGTGGATATGGAGGCTATGGCGGAGGTGGCCGCGGTGGATATAGTGGTCGAGGTGGCGGTGGGAGCGTTGGCGGCAGAGGTGGGGGATATGGTGGTAATTCGCAAAGTCGAGGTAATTAGTTAATTAATTTGTTTTTACTAGCTTGAATTGGTAACTGTTAGGGTTTAGAGATCTGTGTTTGTGATTTTGAGTATTAACTGTTATTGGGTCTGATCTACATGTAGGAGATGGATACCAAGGAGGAGATCGTGGAGGCAGAGGAGGCGGCGGCGGAAGAGGTGGTGGCCGAGGTGGAAGCGGCAGGGACGGTGACTGGCCTTGCCCTGATCCAAGGTAATCTCTCTGTTCTGTGATTTAGTTAGGTCTTAACGCTTTTTTTTATAATTTGTAATTGAAGATTTATTAGGACTGGGTTATGCAATTGTTGTGTTATAGTATGTGTGAGTTTTTGTAATGGAAACTGGTGTATATGTGTATGTAGCTGTGGGAATTTGAACTTTGCAAGAAGATCCGAGTGTAATAAATGCGGTACTCCTTCTCCTTCTGCTGGCCAAAATGATCGTGGTGGTGGTAATAGAGGAGGAAGTGGTTCAGGATATGGTGGTACTCGAGGGGGGAGAGGTGGTGGTAGTTATGACGGTAATAGAAGCAGCAATTATAATGACGGAAGCAGAGGAGGTGGCAATAGAGGTGGATCTTATGGTGGTAATCAAGGAAGAGGTGATAGTGGATATAATCAGGCGCCACCACCATCTCTTCCTTCTTATGGTGGTGGTGGAGGTAATTATCCACCTGCTCCTAACTCGTACAGTGCAAATGCTAATTATGGAATGGAAGCAGTTCCTCCACCAACAAGCTATACTGGTGGACCCACATCGTACCCTCCGTCTTATGGTGGCCCTGCTAGTGGTTATGGTGGTGATGCTACGGGTGAGGTGAGGAGTGGTGGACGAGGTGGTCAACCTGGTGGTCGTGGTGGTGGTTCGCGATATACTGGAGGTAGTGGTTATGGGGCTGCTCCTGATGATGCCCCGCTAAAATTAAGCAGTGTGATGATAATTGTGATGATACTTGCGACAACTCAAGAATATACATATCTAATTTGCCACCTGATGTGACCATTGAAGAACTGAGAGAGCTTTTTGCTGGAATTGGACAAGTAATTCCAGATCTTTTCTTTTCTTGTTATATATAAATGAATTTTGAATTTGGTAATTGCGCTGAAGTTGCTTGTTGTTTGACAGAAATTGTTGATTTTGTAATCCGCTACATAATTGCTTGTTGTTACTGTAAATTGCATTAACAAATTTTGTGATTTGGTTAGTTATTGTTCCTTCTTTATCAAATTACAGTATAAATTTATGGGAGTTTTATCTTTCAAAGTGTGTTTTCTGTTTTTTATTTCCCAAATGCATGAAATTTTTTTATCAATGCCCTTGTTTGTGGGAAAGAAATTCAATTTAGCGTTGCTTATGTAGTGGCTTCTCTTTTGTGAGGGGAATTTAGCTCCAAGTATTCATGTGCTATGGTCATAGCATGTACCAAACTTCACTCTATAAATTTCCATCCCTTGTACCTATGAGGAATCCTTGAAGCTCATTCCCTTGATACAATTTTCAAGCACAAATTTTGGAGATGCACTGAAATAATGTGAAAACTGTGTCTTTTTAGGTTGGAAGGATTAAGCAGAAGCGGGGCTATAAAGATCAATGGCCCTGGAATATAAAGATATACACAGATGAGAAGGGAAACAACAAAGGCGATGCATGTTTGGCTTATGAAGACCCATCTGCTGCTCACTCTGCTGGCGGTTTTTACAACAGTATTGACCACGCTACTGTTTCTCCATTTCCTATCCAGTACTTTTTTTCTTAAATAAGTTAACTAAGCATCATGAACGGATTTTTATTTTTACTTCTACTTCATAACTGTGTTGGTTTTCCAGATTATGACATGAGGGGCTATAAAATCAATGTTGCAATGGCAGAGAAGTCAGCCCCGAGGCAACCTGCAAATGACCACGGGTATTTCCACTAACGATGCCCTCCTTTCTTTTGACTAGCAAAAGTTTATTTCAGCTGTGTTTTGGAGGTTCTGAAGCGTGTTCCTATTTGGGTACTTTATTTCTGATTGTGGGTGGTGGTATTTTTAATTTTTCATGTGCATTTTTAATTCTTACGGGGTTTCTTTTATTCCCAGGGTCAGCTAATGCTCAACTTGCTTAACACTTATGGATAGGGAGGTTAATTGCCTTGTTGGAGTTTCCTGATTATATTGTGCTTGCTTAACCCTGAACTAAAATTAGCAATAGCAATCTACCAAGCTGTCCTATTTTAATGGGCCTTGGTGGCAGCTTACAAAACTATTTTCTGTGACATATTTGCTTACTTTTAGAAGTTTGCTTCTTTCTTTCCCTGGTTGAATCTCAGTGATGATCCCTTATTCAGCTTTTTGAATGGGAACATGAAACTAAAAAAAGCTGAAATAATGGGAGTGAGACTGGCACTTGACCTTTAAAAGTTATATGAAACCAGTCCAGTGGTTACTTCCCTATTATCTTTTACAGTTTCATTTCTGTGATCTCAGCTATAACTCTTTGAAACTTTGATGTTGGAAATTTTCAAAAGTTGACCTTGGGGGATGGGAGGTAGACTAGTATCCGATACTTTTAAATCTGAAGAACAAGCGTTATTAGCTTGAAGTTTTGTTTATTGTATCAAATATCATTGAGGAGTTGGGTTGGCTTGCTTCTAATCTTCATCACATTTAAACTTGTGTTTTGGGTTTTAATAACCCTGGGGCGTGATTGGTTACCATGCAACAAAGATGGATGACCAAATAATCTTAGTGCTTTATTTAGATGCATAATGTATTTTTGTATTGACTTGTTTGGCGCTTCCCTTATTTGGCAGAAATAGGATTAAATTTGAACTCAAATAGTCACCGTGCTTTTATTATGATTTCTGGCCTGCAAAACATGTCATACTAGTCAGGAGTTTATTCTCAAATAGGTTGAGAGTTTGAAAGCCTGTTTTTTTGGAAGTTGTTTTATTAACCTTTTCTTTTATTGAATTTGTATCTACTTTAGCTTTTCAAGAGTTATTCCCCCCTGTCCTGGAAGTACTTTTGTGGAAAACAAATGTTTAATTTTGACATCCCATTTCGTTAAATGTAATCTGGATGTAGTGGTGGTTATGTAGAGGCTGCATTTTTTTTACTGTTTTTACTGATTGACTGTGCAACAGCGGTGGTAGAGGTGGCTATGGTGGTGGAGATCGACGTAACTACCGAGATGCTGGAAATTCTGGCCCAGACAGGCATCAACATGGTGGAAACAGATCACGTCCTTACTGAGTTTCATCTCTGAGCTGTTTATGTACTAAGAATTATGATCTGAGGGTTTTAATTATATTCCATTTCCTGGGGTTGTTCTTGAACTGGAGACTAAGAGGTAGGTTGTTCACTTGCACCGAGTAGTGCCCCCTTTTCTCCTTTCCTTGTTCATCTGTTGCTACCTGGAGGGGTTTCTGCTTTAGGCATGGGATTGATTTAATTGTGTGGATGTTTTTATAGAGGCAAGTGGATAAACTCCAAATTGCTTGCTGCTAAGGTAGGTTGATATTTTCAGGTGAGTTGCGCCTCTTACAAAATCACGCTTTATCCTTGTTTTAGGATGCGCAATGTGCTGCATTGTAGAAATACCTTTTGAATGAGGCATGGGAACTTGTATTTGGTGTATGCATTCCTTTCCTAGGTAATATGTCAAATAAAGTATAAAAAAAAGTTGACCGGGCCCTTCTAGCTTTAGTTTGTTATACTGATTGGGAGATAGAAATTCCACAACAATCTGTTTTGTAATCTTTTTTATTTTATTTTTGTGCTCCAGTTTAATGTTGGTAGTTTATAGTTTACATACAAATGGAATTTAGGCAATGTTCTAGATCTGGGCAGGGCAGTCGGTCAATGAAGAACAGAAGAAGAATCCTGTTTGTGTTTGTATTTGTGTTTTTGTTATCTGGAGAGTGAACCTAGATTTTTATGAGATATTTTCTCTATTTTATCACCCAAATCTTGGTCTGCATGAAAGAATATGCTCGTGTATATGTTGAAATTACCTGCATTACTGTTTGGGATCCGCCTTGTTTTTTCCATATGATGTTTGTGAGTATTTCATAGGGATGTCTAATAGCCGTCTGTATTATCACAATTTTACCTGACACAAACCATGTACATGTTGATTTCATGATCTGAGAGGTCTATAATCTATGAATTTTTTTTAGTTGGTTATAGTAATTGCTATAAAATGCATTAGGATTGCTTGGTTAGATGCACTTCTGGTCATGTTGCCATAACACGAGCGATCTTCGAATGATGGCTGGGGTCTCTTGGGTCCACCGGTGCTCTACTGCCCATATGCCATCAACATCTCTAGTTTCTCGGCATCCAAGCTGTTAACCTGCAGTAACATTGAAGCTGCTCAAATTCTGCAGAGAAACTCCTTTTTTTTGGTGTGTGGCGCTGCTGGTGCCTTTTATTGCGACGATTGTCACACGGTTTGTCAGAGACAAAAATGACTGCTTCTTTTTTGTTCTCATGCGACCTCCAACAACCGGATATTTTTGCTGTTCCTGACACTAGTCTTCTGCCATTTCGGGGTTTTAGAAAGTAAAGGTTTAGCGGGTTGGTCGGCGGTATTTGACATTTTTTTTTTAATTGGAAGTCGATCGATTGGTCTAGGTTCATTCATTTTGACTGACAATTTGACTTGTTATTTATGTAAATTAACGTTCCATTTCCTGTTTGCAAATCGTAGTTCAATGGCTTGTGAGGTTCAAAACGATACGTAAAATCTAACGACCAATGCCAATATACTTGATTTGCTATTTACTGGTTTCAGTACTCGTATGTTTGCCAAGAAGTGTTTTTTCTAAAAGGTGCTGTTGTGACTTTTCTGTTTGGTTGCATGTTGAAAATAAAATAAAAACTAAAGTAATATATATATATATATATATATATATTGATGTATTGATAAAACATTTTAAAATATAAAATGTTATTAGTAAATAAGAGATTTACTAATATGTACAGAAGGATGTATCAATATATATTTCCCCATGTAATAATTATATAATTTAATAAATTAGTATTTATGTTGTTTTAATTTAAAATGAAATATTTTTTCATCTATAAAAGTGGAAAATTAATTTTTCAGCTCTAAAAGCGTACTTTAGAGTTTAATAATTTTTCAATACAAGTTTTTCATTATTTTTCAAATGAAGAAAAAACATACGGTATAATTTTTTGAGTAATGATTACTTTTTTATATTTAGTTAGTTTCATAAATTTAATTTTTATAATAAATCTTATATAAAGATTTTTTTAGTTAACAATACAACTTTTTTATGATTATTTCTAAATTGAATGAAATAAAATTAATAATAATATATTAAATCATACAAATTTTATTATAAAAATTGGATAAAAAAGTAGTTTATTTAAAAAATGAGAAAAATACTTGAAAGTAATATTTAAAAAATTCTTCCATGTTATGAAAGTTAATAGCCCGAAAATTTATTTTCAATTTATTCTCTGTAACATGACTAAAACATTAGCAAATAGATTTTGATTTTAATTTGTTTTTCAAGATACAACTGAAAAGCAATCTATTCTTGCAACAAACAATTATTTTGGAATTCACTTTCTACTTTCTAGAGGTATTTGTTTTCTATCAAACAACCGACGTCTAAAACTATTGGATATATCAAAAGGAAACGACAACGTAGCCGCACAAATTTATTTATTTTTTATTTTTTTTATTGCTCCTACTTCCATAGACGGACCAAATAAATCATTTGAAAGGATGAATTAATTACTTTCTGACATGGTTTTGGTACACATTACACTTACTATTTTTAGTTATTAAGAGCTTGCTTGTTTTCTTAATTTTACTGTTTAATTTTATGAAGTGAAATGTGGTTCTCCTTGTAAAACATACATGGGTTTTATTTTTTGAAAAGCTTTTGTTTTTATTGTTTAACTTTAGAAATTAAAAAGTGATTCCACGTGTATTACGTTTTACTAGTTTTTTATTCGTGACATAAAGCAAGATAGATTTTTTTTAATATTAAAAAAATTGTAAAAATATTAGGAAGTAAAAAGTTTAATACATATGGATGAAAATACTTTTAAAATATTTATTTGTGACATGTTAGATGAAATATTTTTTTAAAAGAAATATTAAGAAGTCGATACATCATATTTGCGAGGATTAATCATAGTTAATTATATGAGATAGTGATAAAATCATGGAACATGTACTGAAATAAATTTAAAAAATTTAATTATAATAAACCAAATATTAATAAGTGAAAGTGAATAAAAATATAAAAATAAAAAGGATAAAAAAGTGACTCTAGTACAAAAACATCGGTTGACATAATAACATGGGCTGGGCTGAGATAAATTTTATTATTATTGAAATATAAAAAAGATAGTGTTGTCTCCAAATAAATAAAGAATAACAAATTAATTTTGTAAAAAAACCATTATATGGCAAAAGACAGGGTGTTTTTTTTTTTTGTATAAAAAAAGATTGAAGAATTTTTTTTTTTTGTAAAAGAACTAATTTTAAATTGTTTTTGAAGTTAATAAGTGTCACAAGAGCTTGATATCTATTACAATATTTAAGGGTTATTATTCCACGAATACAAATGGTATTTCTTATTTAAAGCAAATTAGTATTTATTTCTATCATAACCAGATATATAATTATGAATATTTTTTATGGATGGTAATGGTTAGTTTTTCTTGTTTTAAGTCATGATATGAAATATATAGACAGGTTAACCTTTTGTATTTAAATTGAAATAAATACAAGTTTAAAAATTATATTAAACTACTAAAGACATTTTTTTGAGAGACAAATTAACAAGACATTTTAGATATTACTTGTAGTGTTATTTTAATTTTTTTTTAAGTTGGCCATTAACATATTATGACAAGTTTGTGTGCTTTCTAGTCATTTTAATTCAAACAATACAATAAAAAAAATTATTCACAGCACCATAGTTCATTTCTAGTCTTCGTATTTACTTCCTCTCTTTAAATTCGGGGGCGTATATCCAGCTTGGGCCCCTAGCCATTGCCCTCGTAACATGTACTTCGAAGAACCAGGGAAGAAAACGGCAAGCTATTAACTCAAAATTAAGAATCACTTCACTATTGACATCCCATCGTCAGCTACATTCAAGCAAGTTCAAGGAAATAAACAAAGGAAATGAATCAGCTAAGATTCCTTGTTCCCTTTTTTCTTCGTTGATACAGAAATGAGCTATAATGCTTGTCCAAATAGTTTCTGTACATGTATCGCTTCAGAGAGCTACTTTTCTTCACCTGTTTACAAAGTGATTCACAACAGTTACATGTAAAATGCTGGTGAGGGAACAAACTGATAAAAAAAAATAAAATTAAAACAGTTTCCAGTGGCCAGGTGAAGCGACCCTATTAACCTATCATAATTCATGGCATGACGAGGCATTCCCCGGATAGAAAAAATACCACGAAGGGATCCGGCTAAAAAAGCCAAAAAACAAGGCAAATTTTTGGAAGGCACAACATCTGTACCCGTGAAAGCAAAAAATTTCCTATAGAATTTGTAACGTTCCCACAGGAAACAATATCAAGATTTTGGCTGTTATGGTGAAAGAAACTCATCTATGTGCAGTGTCATGGTGGCCATTAGACATTGCTCCAGATGAAAATGTAGGAGCAGAATCACTACCACCAATCTGAACCTGAAATGTTAAAGCATCTTAGAAGTTATTCGAGTGCCCGTCTTTTCTTGGGAGGTCAGAAATCACATTGTATGAGGTTCAAACATGCAATTCAAACACAAGCAGACACTTCAGTGCGAGCTCTGTTTCCAATGCGAAGTGCTCATTATGAAATTGACTTGTATGTTTTTATGCATGGAGGAGTATCTCTCTCAAATTTTGAGGTTCACCAGTAATGAGCTCAAGTGCAATACATACAGTATTAGTTTTGATTCATATCAAATCAAAATGTCTTGAAAGATGAAGCTCATAAGTAAAACTTTAACATATTTGCATTAAACAAATACAGTTCAGATGTATCTACATTATAGTCTCTACATAGATCACTTGGCATTTGCTTAGGTTAAGTAGATGGTACTGAGCGGCAATGCATTTCCATGACTACATCGTGCACAATTGACACCATTTGAAATTGGTTTTCAACTATAAGTTATTAGTCATATTTCTGAAGAGCACCAAGGTTTGAACTTGGGAGTGGGGACATAGAGATCCCAAGTTCAAACCTTGGTGCTCTTCATTGTGTTAATAGGAAGCGATGAAGAATTCAAAATTTTTATGGCGAATTTTGTAACTTGATAACCTATGCAACTCTATGTTATCATTCACGAGTTTTCATTGTGTTTCGTAACAATAAGGATTCAGCAAACGTATGCAGGCACCAACTGACATGCATCGATATATTTCAAACTAATATATTTTTATTAATCCTATTTTCAAATGCATGTGTCAGAAATGGCACACCAAAGCTCAAAAAATTAAAAAGGCAAAAGAATAGTGAGCACAAACCTGCTGCAGGCCATTAGGATCAGGATATGAACTTCCTCCATATCTCACTTCAGCGCTGCCATAGTTTCTACCGTATCCAGGACCTGAACACACACAATTCATAATGTCAAGCTCTATTATTTAAAAAAACTTTAAGAACATGTTACATTTATAGTAAGTTACTTGGGTTCCCTGCCGCGGCTGCCGCCCTTGCTCTTTTCTCTGCATTGGCCAACTCAGTGCGAAGTTTCTCAATTTCTCGAACCAAAAGAATCCTATTTTTCTCCAACACCTTTTCTTGCTCAAGATTAAATGCCCGTGTTTTCTTCTCATATTCAATAGCAGACCTAATCACACGACAATTAACATCACATTTTTATTTATTTTTAAAAAAATTCTAATCCATCAATCAAATTAATCCCTCAAATATAACCGCCCCCCCCTTTGCCTTACCTTCCTCTTTGAATCTCCTAGACACTTCTTGTTTTAATGCAACGTGTGTGGCAGCGTGTCGTTGGTTGTCTAAAAGAAGGGATTGGATATCACGGTGTTGGGTTGATATTCGGTCTTCGAGGAGGTGGTGGTGAGGTCGGGTGTGGAGGAGGCGTGGGTCGGTGGTTGAGCGAGGAAGGGGGGCGACTCGGGATAAAGGGATTTCGCGGAGTTGGAGATGGTTGCGTCCTGCCATTTTTTCTCTTTGATTCTATGCGATGGGAGTTTTTTTTTTTTGTTTTTTGTTGGGAGTGTGAGATGGAGTTGTGGAGCGACTTGAACGGTGTAAGGGCTGAGCGCCAAGGGGCTGTTGGTTGCCACCAGTAGGAAAATTTCCAGCCAAGTCGGGGTCGGGGCGGGGGAGCCTCGCTTAAACCCGTCTAATAATAGATTTAAGAGAATTATTATGTTTTTTTTAGTACAGATGAGTTTATCCGCCCGTTTTTCCATTGAGGTTTTTTTGCACAAAATTTTTTAAAGGTAAAAACAAATCAATATATTATTTTTAAACTTTGTTGATCGGTTTAAATTTAAAAAAACTATTGGATGTGATTGTTTTATGAATATATTTTTTTTAAAGTGTTTTTTTAAATTATTTTTTATTTAAAAAATATAAAATTAATATATTTTTAGAATCTTTTAATAATTTTGAAATATTAATATAAAAATAAAATAAAAAAATACTTTTATAAAAACAACTTTCATCACTTTAACAAACACATTTTAGCTAATTTAAGAAATCATCGGTAAATTTGTTCATTAACTCATTTCCAAATCTAATAAGTCTAATTCATTTTTTTTTTCATTTAAAATTCATTAGAATTATAAAAAATTATTTTTCAGTTATTGTTAACACCATTAAAAAAAAACATAAGAAAAAAATGTTGCAGAAATTCACATTTGGACATATCCAAACCTACAAATAATATCTAAACAAAAACCCAAGCACAGAGTCACAACCTCCCGCCCTTGGCAAATGCCAGGACTCACACAAACTCCTCAGTCCTCACCATTTCCCTCTTCCGCTGTCAAATCACAAACTGAAGTTTCCAATTTTCACCCTCACAACCCTTCAATCGTCATCTCTCAATTCAAAAAAGCTCACTCAATCTCTTCTTTCTTTTGCAGATTCAAAGACGAAACGCTGCGAATTCTCGAATCAGTTCTGGTCTTTAAAGACTTGAAATCGCTGATCGAAACACGATCGGATTTGAAACAGTCCATGAGATCCGAATCTTTCTCTATCATCCACCAAATCAAGATAAAATTGTCAAACAGAAGCTTTTCACTCTCCAATTATGTGTTGGCGCTTTCGCTCTCACAGGCGATATTGAGGCGGCGACAAACTCCTAGTCAAATTTTATCCGTCCATTAATTAAAATTACTAGCAATCTCTACATGAATTATGTGTGCAGAGTTGTTTGTCGCTGAAATAAGAGGCATTGCTTTTGCGTGATGTTAAGTCTACCGGTGAATAATCGCTACAAGTTTCGTATCTGGAATGGCTAAATTTTGATCGCCATTGACTTGATAACGGCTTCTATTCTATTGCTATACAGGTTAAGTTTCCTTATTGCTGAGTGAATAATTTATCTATTTTCTGATATAATAATATTGTCTAGATTAACTTTCGTATTAACCCGAGCCTTCACTTTGATTGTTTTTCGCTTGTATAGTCGTGTGAAAAGTCCCTAGCATGTTTTGAAAAGAATGACATTGCAGATACGAAAACAGGTGAGTTCTTCGAAAATGCTCAGATTATTGAAGAGATAAAGAGGTTCAAGGACCGTGACGTGAAAGTCTGCAGCTTCAGGTTCTGGTATGTTTCTATTCTCTTGTTTTTAATCTTTTTTACATGGATGCATAGCATCTGATCAGCTATGATAATCAATCAGGCTTATGAAATGCGTACTTCAATGATAGCTTGTGTTGTGTAACACACACGCGCGCGCGCGCACAGCTTTGATCTCTTAGTTTTATGTTGATTTTGGAAGCGAATATTATATATTCTACATGCCACGTTCTGTTGATAAAGATAGAAGTGCAAACAAGAGAGCACAGTTTGAAGTGTACTGCAGGATACTTTAATCGTCGCTGTAAGGAAGAAAGCCTATGGGCTTGTCGAAATTTGGTGTTCGAAATTCATAAACTGCAGCGAAATGAAATTAAGCTTTTAGAGATCGTGGATGCAATGGAATGGTAAAATTTATGCTGGCACTGGTGATGAGATTACAAGTTCTCACTTCAAAAGCTAATTCACGTGAAAGAGACTGCCATTATGTTGTGCCAGTTTTCGATGCACATATTGGTGAAATTTTTTGATATTATGTACCACGCCAGAGTTTTAGCATGACTCAGGAGTTATTCCAAGATGTTTGTGCATGGATTTCATAGCTTTTTATAGGAGTGTCCAGAACAACTCCTTACGTTTCTTTTCCTGGCAGTGGATAATTTAAATATAATTGTATCCTTGTTTACGGGCTTTTGTGGAGTTTCATGTCATGGCGAACTCAGGGTACTGAACATAAGCTTCGAGATAGATTCAAGATAGATAATAAGCAGGGCATGCAGCATTTCTTTGTGTTTTTTAATTCCAAAAAGCAAGGAGACTGGTGATCAAATTTAAATAGAGCAGTTTGGCCATTCACGGTGTAGTATGCTCTGCTAATTTTGCGCCTCTTTTCTCAATTTAACAGAATTCACGACCGTGGCCCATTTGGATGGATTATAAATTTTTAAGTGATTTACATTAGCAATTACCACTCGAGGTTTCACACAGAGATTTTGGGATATATAATATATGTTCTTTTATTTTCATGCAGCTATCATCTCAGATTCTACATGAGGTTAGACATCACTTTTATTCATATGACATTAGCTTTAATCTATAAATCTTCGGCAATGAACTCGTTAATGTTGGACCTCAGGAATAACTACTTTGGATTTAGTGCAACTATTTTGTGGATATTTATGTGGTTCTCATTTCTCCAAGTGATTAAGGGTTGGTAAATAAGATTCATGTCAAGCTCTTTTAAACATTCCTTTTCGTTTGATGGTTACAAATTCTGTTCGGTCATTCCAGTCCAGGCACAAGCGGCTGAGTAATTGAAAAGGGAAATAGCTGAGAAGAGCAAAATATGCTCTTCATTTCATAGAGAAACAAAGAGTGCTGCTAGCACTCCGTTTAGAAATGGAATCAAGAAGCGGCATGCACATGTATTGCGTAAACGCCACAGTTTGCAGCAGAATGTTGAATTATAACTTTGTTGCCAAATTTACCTGTCCTCACAGAATTTGTTTGTATGACTGCAAAGTTGTATCAAGTCACTTCTCGTTGTTAACTACAAGCTCTTTCCCCTTAAATTGTAACGATTCTGAAGACAGAGATGCTTTTCTACTCCATTCAATCAAAAGAACATCAGTGTATGCTCTAATTATCTGATCATTTTGGATCTTTTCATATGATACGATGTGTTTGGGAGTATTTACTTAACTGTAGAGGCTGATGCTAGTGTACTTGGTCTGATCAGGGGACAAGAAGGGAAGAGATTGGTCTGGATGACATGCTCTGCTGGTTTGTCTTGGAATAGCCATATCAAGGTCGTATATGCAAACCAATAAAAACAATTAGCATGGCTAGAGCATTTATGTGCCCGTCAGTACATTACTATTGTATTTTGCAATAGAAAATCAAGGCAATAATGAAAATGAGCTTTCATCAGTCATCAACTAGTTTTCTTTGGCATGCCCCGGAAGAAAAATGAATTATCTTTCTACTTATTCATTCTCCAATTCCATTTTGTAGTGTATGCTGTCAGGAAAGGCTTCTCTTCTGGTGCCTCTCGAGTCTGGTCAGCCAATATCACTAACAAAGAGATTCATTCATGAGCCATGGTATGTGAAGTACTTGTCACCTTAAAATATATATTTCAAACTCTAGATTGAAGACGACCTCTTCAATTTTTGAAGTATTAAACCATAAAGGAGTTTATTATGAGGGCAAAACGTAGCTCTGCAGCAACAAATTAACACGGCCCATGTTCGTGTGCATGCTCACGTGCTTTCCTCTTGCTTCAGGCCTCATGTTTTTCTTGATTTCCACCGAACTGATAATGCAGACCTTGCATTTTGAATAGAATTGGTCACCTTGGAAATCCAACATGGACTCTGTTCAAGCAACTGAATTTCAAGTCTCTGTAGCCATGAGCCCCTCACTTGCGATGTTCGCTTTTGTCAAATAATGCCCTCTAATCTTCACCCCTTTAGATTTGAAAGTAAACTATATGCAAATTTCAAGAATCGAATCTTCCATATCACCAAGCACATTAAATGCTTGCGTTGGACCTCGCATGTTTTATTTTTCCTTCAAGAGGGCGAAAGATGTCTGTTTTTCCTCTATTTTATTCTTGTGTTTAAAAAAACCATAGCAAAACAAAGAATACAAAGGTTCTCACCGTCAAACTATGATTCCTTTTCTTCGTTCTAGAGCTTAGGGGTTTGAAACTTGGAGGTGTGAACTTGAAAATACGCGCTTTGTGATGTAGTGCCAATAAAAGAAATTTCAACAGGTGGCCCCATAGTAATATATTGGCTGAGATGCGGGTCTAAATAACACACATGCACTTCATTAAATGACACATACACGAGAAAAAAAAGAAAATATAGATACGCCAGGACAAATAGAGAAGGAGAGTGCGCATATATTTAGCTTAATTGATAGTAAAATCCCTCTTTCTAATATATCTCGTGTTTGAGTATCTTCTTTATAATAATAATAATAATAATAATTAGGGAAGGAGAGCTATTCTGCTCGGAACAGAAGATTCGAAGCTTGGAATCATGTGGTAAGCATTAAATGCAAGGGAAAATGAATTGGTCCTAGGGTTTCACACCTCTTGTGTTTTCCGTTTAAATCTCTCTGGAATTGGGATTTTTATAATCCCTCAGAGGTTAGACCTTAGCTTAATGTCGGATCTCATTTAATGGTTCACATTAATTACTTGGTGGGTTATCGTTATCATCGTATAAATTATTTCATGGAGATAAGATGAGGAGAGGATTAAGACTTCAAATGATGTCTGTTTACTAGAAGAGACAGTCCTTCAATGATTTGATGGTTTAGAATAGTGCAACTGTTGTCAAACGAGATCTTAGTTTTTACGGTGGAACCATAACCAGACATTGTTCAATTACATTCCTCGATGAGGAATGCAATGTCTGTAAAGCATCCAAACTATGATGATGCACATCACTGACATTGTAATGACCGATATTTTTTGTGCTATTTTAAAAATCAAAACAACCTATATATAACAATTTTCACCTTCTTCTAAATCTTGATCAATTTCAGATTTTTGAGCTAAATTATAAATGAGATATTCCAATTTTATTCCATCTGTTTCGTTATGTGAATATATATATTTTTATAAATTTTTATATATTTTTTTATAATTTTATCTTTCAATACTTGATTTTATTAAAGATTGAACTTCATAATTTATTGTGATTTGAATTTTTTATAGTTATTTCAGTCTTGTGACCCATGCCATAGATTTACCAGAATAATCTAGTTGCATAGAGTTTTTTTTTGTTATTTTTTTAATTGATATTTTTTTCAGTTTCATCATTCAATATATCTTCAACATTTAGTTATTTATGAATTCAATTTTATCATATATTTTAATTTGTTTTCTGTAAAGTTATCACTTCACAACCCATGTCACGAGTTTTGTGAGTTAACCAAGTAAATTTATGTACTTTTTATCATATTTTTTTTTAAAATTGATTTTTTTAAAAAATTTCATCATTTAATAATAAGCTTATTGAGAATTGAACTTTAATTTTTTTTATATAGAGTTATCATGGTTCCATGACTTGAGTCAATTCAATATGATGTTTTTCTAAAATTAAAAAAAATTATGTTATCTTAATTTTTTTAATCAAACTATATTTTTAAAAGTTATTTAAATTGTTTTTTTAACCTGTTAAATCGATTGAGTTATATTAATTTAACTCCCACATTGTTTTATTTTTTTTTATGCATGAGAAAAAAATAGTTATGCATGGATGTTTCTTGAATGGAGCTCGACTGAATTGTTGCAGGAATTTTGCTTGCCGAAGAAAAACTTGGAGGGCAACTCATTAAAAAGCTCCATTGATCAAGTACTTCTCATCCCTCCTCGAATAGTGGGCTTGTCATTAATCACAAATTATAACAATCGCCTTTTGTTGAAATACTTGTTATAATTGAAAGAAAAAAATTAAGAAGTTGGCTTAACGGTTAATTAGGTTTTCTTTTTTCATTTTTATTTTCCCAAGTTCAGGATATATATTTGAGATCGTTTAAAAAAGAATCTAATTTTAATTCTAGTTAAATATAAGACATTAAATTGAAAGAAAAAAAATCCAATGAAGTGCAGTACTATATATGTTATATATGTTTCCTTGTTTGATCACAAAGACTGGACATTGGATTTGGTAGAGCTGTGTGTGTGTGTGTGTATATATATATTATGCTATTCTTCGCCCAGTTTAATTTTATTAATTTGAAAAAAAATAAAAGAAAAGAACGAAAAGAGGATCCAATTTTGTTTTTTTAAGACAATATATAGTATAGTGAATGGCAGACATCTAACGTTAATTCAGATAAAGGAAGAGAGGAGTTAGAATGAAATTTCCATGTGATTTATTTAATGTCGCCAACAAACATTCATGTCTAGCCTATTTCTTTTGATGTCTTGATTCGGGTTAGCTAGCTAGCTAGCTAGGTAGGTTTCTTATCGTTCTCACCATATATATTGGAAAACCCTAAACCGGCCTCACAATTAACGACTCTCACACTCTCTACGAGGTTTAGACTTCTATTTACTACATGTATTTTTTTTTTTAATGTAACATAGGCTTAGACATTCGAAACCTAATAGTATAATAATACAATCATCATACTATACATTGTTTTTTTTTTAACATGCTCACATGAGTATACATGATGTATACATACATGCAATCAGAACATAGAAACAAATAGTCAAACAAGAACGTGGACAAGAGTACTAGTACACCAATGCATTGCCAGCCCATCACGCGCCTCGGCGGTGGTCAACCTCGTCCATTTGATTTTCAAACCAAAAGCCTTAATCTGTAAATCTATGTGCATGCGATTGTTTCCACGGTGCTTTCCTCCACAATTGGGAATCCTAGCTGCCTCTTTCCATGTACTTTATTATTTGTTTAATTATAATGATAATCCCTTTATCTTAACTTGAACATGCATGTGCATCCATTCTACACACACTAGGCTCGCACATCCCTCAACTATTATAAATACACATTCTAATCTCATTTTGTTCCACATTGAACTTCCTTTTGGATTTCTTTATATCTTTCTCTCTACCTATCTGCATCAAAAGAGAATTTTCTTTGAGTTAATTTAAGACGAAAACATGGGGGGTTCTTCACCATGTGCATCCTGCAAACTGCTAAGGCGCCGGTGCGCCAAAGACTGCATCTTTGCCCCTTACTTTCCTTCTGATGATCCCCATAAGTTTGCCATTGTTCACAAGGTCTTTGGTGCTAGTAATGTTAGCAAAATGTTGCAGGTTCCCCCTCTATCCTTAATTTGTGTGTGTGATCTATACTATGCGTGTAGGAAAACAGCAAAGCACGTTGTTTGCGCAGTTTTTAATATTAATGATGATCCTTTAAATGATGAGGTTATTGTAATCTTGCAGGAGATTCCATTTCATCAGAGAGTAGATGCTGTGAGCAGTTTAGTTTATGAAGCCAATGCAAGAGTGCGAGACCCAGTCTATGGATGTGTTGGTGCAATATCTTACTTACAAAATCAAGTATCACAGTTGCAAATACAACTTGCAGCTACTCAAGCAGAGATGAATTGCATCCAGATGCAACAAGAGCCTACCTTACCAACCCAGCTAGATCAAGATGAGAAGGCACTTCTTTTAGCCAGTAGTAATAACTTCAATAACATTCCTCAATATTTTAACTTTGCCTCTTCTAGCAATGTAATCCAAGACCCTCTTAAGAGAGAGTCTCTCTGGACTTGAGTTGTAATTGAAAATTGTTTTTTTTTTAATGAATAATGAGTACCCTTTTTGTTCAAGGTTCTCTCTAATCAATTTTGAGTTCAATATTGACCTAGCTAGCTTGCTTGTTCTAGCTCTGTGTTTCTCATGGAAACCAAATCCATGATTGCGTGTAATTAAGCAGTATGCACGTGCGTGTCCATGTGAAAGAGAGAGATTAATAATTTTAGTTCTTGGAATAGATGAGACAAAAGCAAACTTCATGTAGGATATTGAGTTAAGGGGTCAACGTCGATCGTTAACAGGCCAATATACAGAACTACCGCATGTGAGATATAAACACAGTCGGGTTTACATTAATTCTCTTTTCTTCATTAAGACGTTACTTATTACGGGGCCTGTTGTCCCCTTTGGTAGTTCTCTTTCAACACACATGATTATAAAATTGAAATGCTAAATTAACCATCATTTCTAGGTAGCTTGCTAGCTCATGACAGACCGCTGGCTTAATAATTAACAGAACACGTTAACACATCCTGGCATCTTAATGACATGCATGTAATTATGGTTGTGTTGTTCCAATCTCTAAATAATAACATACATCCCTTGTTTCAATCTTATCACGTGATATGGGGGCTACAAAGCAATTCAGAAGTGCACTGTTCTTGTGAGAAGAATCTTGAAAAGCCCATTTTAGTATTAGTCTTAAAGTTTGTAAGAAGAAAATCACCGTTTTAAATATTATTCTAGCTGCGCAGCAACTTTTCCCCTGCGTTTGTACGTATATATCTAAGCGAAGGTTTAGAGCTAGCTAGCTTCAAATAGGGTGCGAGTATTTTATGTGCAAGATTTCTTAAAGTCAAATATAGAAGCGGTTAATTTAACATGTCCCTCGTTGGAAAATGCTTTTCAATTTTCCTTTTGTGAAAATGACCTCTCCCATATTGAATTTTCCATAAGAGCGTTGCTTGAATAAGCTTTTAGGACGTAGCATTTGCCCTGGTTTTTGCAGCGATTTGTACGGTCATCGGGGTTAGTTGGATTGCTAAATCATGTCTGCGTGCGTTGTGGGAAAAATAATCTAAACAATGGATTGTTTGGCTGTTTCTTTAATTTTTCTTATTTCATAGTCGTCAGCCTGGTATTCTTTCGAGTTAGCTCGGTGACATTGAGTCAGGGGGTTGGTTGGAGACGGATCCTCAGAATGGAAAGATCCTTCTATTTTTTTTTTTTTTAATCGTAAAAGATCACTCCTTCTTACAACCAAACCCTGACAATATGAAAATAAACAAGAAATAAGGACAAATAATTCTGTTAACGCACCCAGCTAAAACCCTGTAATGAATAAAAAATAAAAATAAAATGGAATCCCTAGGATATAGTTAGAATTAATCTGCGAGAAGGCGCAAAATGGCAACCCTCCTCATAGGAGAGTGGATCATGACGTCGATATTATTATTATTATTATTATTATTAATTGAAGAGAAAGGTGGATCGTACATTTCCATTTAAATAAATTATTACACTGAACCTCAAATCTGAAAGGCCATCTCTTCACAGATGAGAGGACCGACGATTGAGATTGTAGTTCAATGATAGACAGGAATCGTCAGCTAATTACCAAAATGACTTGGGCCGCTCTTTTAGGGGGCATGTCGGGGACAGGTTCAGTTTTTTGGTGGGCATCATAGTTGCTATTTCGTCTCATTGGGGGTGCTTTTTACTTTTTATTTTTTATTTTCCCTAGCTGCTCTTCTAAACATTTTTTTATACCTTGGGTTGGGTTGGAGTTATATACATGTCTAGTCTAGTCTAGGCGTGCCTGCATCCAACCATGGGCTGGCATCTTCTTGCCAGTTCTAGGCCGATCTTGGGCTTGTTGCCCAGCTGAAATTCAGTCAGAGTCCATCTAGCTTTGAACTCTAGGTCCAGGACTCGTTTGTTTCGTATAAAATAATTTTACGGGAACCACTTTGAGAAAATCAATTAATGAAAAGTGTTTTCAGTAAAAATAAAATAAGATAAAATAAGTCTTTTAAGAAAATAAAATGTCTTTCTTTTCTTAACTCTGGAAAACATTTTCTTTCCTTTAACAAAAATAAACTACACTTAAAGTTTTCCTTTCACAATTCTCTATTTTTCCCTTTCTTTTTCTGTTATTTCAGGTAATTCTTTTCCTTGAATCTCTCTCTATCACCATTTCTTTTTATTTTTTTTTTATCTATTTTCCTTATCTAATTATTTAGCTTAATTTATGTAATTTTTAAGTATATTTGACAGTGATGAGATTTGAATTTCAGGATTTAGTACCTTATTTCTCTTTGCAAGAATATATTGATGTCGATTTAAAAATCCATTAATCATTAAAAAATGTCGATGCCTAAGAAACAAATTAAATCGTAAATGATATAAATTCTATTACGGTAGTTATATCATGGAAAGAAGAGTAATAAATAATAGCAAGGAAAAACCTTAAAGATATTAAATACCCGTTACTGGATAGTGATCTTAATTAATATTGGATGCAATGATATATATTGATGAATCTCATTTTTCTAATGGCTCGTTTTCATGAATTCCTTGATTCAGTTTTAGCCTCATTTTTTTTTTGTAAATTGTCTATAAAAAATAACCAATATATAAATGTTAAGAAAGGGAAATTATTAAGGTAACAATTATTTTTTAAAATGTTTTTTTGTTTGAAAATATATTAAAAAATTTTTTTTGAAACATAAAAATAAACGGGCTCTTAAACTAGCAAATTTATCTTTTGACACATAGCCAAAATCATTATAAAATGTAGGTATTATTAGGAATTTGTAAAAAAAAAAAAAAAAAAAAAAAAAAACTCAATAGACATGAAACATAGCACTAAATATAAAAGTAGAGCTTTACTTATAAGAAACCAACGTTTCTATTTCGAATGTAAAGAGTGTAACTATTCGTTAGTATTATTATTATATTATTATAATTGCTGCTGCTAGCTATTATCAGCAGCTAGCGAGTCACAACTAATCAAGGAAGCAAAGGTTGCTTTGTAACAACATTAGTTACAGATGGTGCATATGGATCTCTGGAATCGGCAGCTTTATCGCAGTAGCCTTCAAGTATTTGGCCCTCTTCAGTGGTAAACCCGAGTGTATCAATCATGTTAGGCCAGCAATGTTCACCAATTGTATGCAGCGCCTGGCAACAGCTATGGCCTAGTTGAGTCTCTCCGTTGAGGAAAAAAAGAACGATCTCCCCAGTGCATGCTTGGAGCTGAATCAAAGAGTCCCAGCAACTTGACGACTCTCCATCTAATTTCAAGCGAACCGTAAGGTTCGAGGCTGAGGCTAATGGTCGGGCCGGGGCCGTGGCCGTGGCTGTGGCCTTGTTGCAGTCCAAGCTGCTGCAGCATGCAGAGAAAGCAACCAAGATAAAGAGCATGAGATTAAAAGCCATTTCGAAAGTGGTGTGGAGATTTGATCATGGCTGGGTGTTTATATAGGGATAGCATACATGTGGGTATTGATTTGAACGTTACAATATTTACTCATTGAAGGCGAAAAGGCTGAGAGAACGTGGAGGCGGAGCCAATGAAAAAAAAAAAAAAAAAACCCAATAGTTAGGCAAGGCAATCACCCATCAAGTTGCAAATTTATAACAACTAAATCAAATTATTGCAGGACCCGGCCATCATTAAAGACATCAATTACCTTAGTATCTAAGACGGAGAAGGTAGTACGTCGAACAAACCAATCATGTCTTTGATAATACGTTCAATATGTTTTTTTTTTCCACTTAAAAATATTAAATTAATATTTTTAAAATATTTTTTAATTATTTTAATACGTCCATATATATTAAAAATAAAATAAAAATCTAAAAAAAATTATTTTTAATATATTTTAAATTAATAAGTATTTTTAAAAAGTATCATGACAAATAGATATTTCATTTCATATGATTTTTGTAAATATTTTGTTTTTTTTCTTTTAATAAAAATATCAAAAGTCATAAGTATACTAAATGAAACTAATTTTTATTTAAATAAAAAAATATTTTTTAAATTTCTGTCATTTTTTTTTGTTTTAATCCAAACATAATTCTAGTATATATATGTATCAAGCACTATATTAAAATTAAAAAATTAATTATTTTTGTGTCATGTTGAGTTAATTTAGGTAGTATTTAAAATTATGATAATAATTATTTTTTAAAGTATTTAATTTTTTTTAAAATATATTAAAATATCTTTTTAATTTTGTAAAATTTACTTTTAATATTAAAACATCAAAACAATTCAAAAAAAAAAATCCTACCTGCAATAATTATTCTGAAGGAAAGACTGTGGTACTGAATTTGATTAATCAATCAATAAGTCACACCATCTTGAAGTGTTTAGAACACTCGACATGTCATTGGTATTTTGGTTCCCGTGCACAGGAAGAAAAAAAGTTTCCATGGCCCCCACAATCCTCCAAGGTGGAGTATATTGGCCTATCACAACAAAGTAGGCAATGAAGCAACCAATAGAAAGAGAATATAAGATTCCATGTGGGATCAGAATTTATATATATAAAAAAACTATCTATTACTCACACCAACTCTTCTCTTCTCAGCTCTCTTATAGTATTCAAACCCGCCATGCGTTCATACTTCATAGCACATAAGGAAAAAAAGAGTAAGATTCACAAAAGAAAGAGAGATAGGATGAGGTGCAATTCTTTCTTAAAAATCCCAAAAGAGCAAGAGCAAGCGGTACCAGATACCGTTGTTACTCAATTCTCCAACACCAAAGAAGAAGCATATGCCAATGGAGATATTGATGTTATGGATGAATTGGAAGGGATTTTGGGAATTGAAGAATGATATTGAAAGGTTGTCAAGTGATAACATGTATGGTCTACTTGGTTGGGATTTTATGGACTCGGAGGACTGGAGGAGTATCCAACTGTCGAAGATGAAGAAGGATTTGAAATGTTTAGGTTTTATGATGGCAGAAGCAGTTTCTTTGAGTTTGAAGATAGCCATTATAGTACTGGTAAGGTTATAAAGGAAGAGAGTCTTGGATTTTGGGATGGAGATGAGAAGAGAGTGTCTTTGCACTTGAACTTGAATTATCAAGAGGTCTTGGATGCATGGTCTGATCGTGGGTCACTTTTGGCCGATGATTACTCTCTTTCCATGGAAAGCAATTGCTGTTATGTTAGTACTCAACAAACTTATTTTTCTTCACCTTAATTTTTCTTTTCACTCTCCCTTTTCTTGCTGAATTGGATCTTGAAAATAGAAAACCTATCATCTACACATGTATATATTAATTCCATTGCTATGATTTTAAGCTCAGGGACTGCATTTTATGTTTTGAGTTTAGCTTTTATTTTCTCAGATGAGCATTCAAAGTTGATTTTCTTCTTCTTTTTGGTACTTAATTAGCATATGTTAATTTGACTGGTGTGTGATTTAGCTGTAAAATTAACGTGGAAAATAATATTCAGAAGGGAGAGGTGCCGGTGATGGAAGAGGATAGGACAAGAAGGGAAGCGAGTGTGCTTAGATACAAAGAGAAGCGCCAGACTAGACTCAAGGTTTGTTCTCTTCTTTAAGAAGAAAAGAAGATATCTTGAAGAATTTCTAGATAGAACCGATTGCCGATTTGATTATTTTTCACATATTTTATTCCAGTTTGGATTATAGCTTGTGCTTTATATTTTTTGGTTGCAGGGTCGATTTGTGAAGAGAGTTTCCTAAGAAGATAACTGGAATTATCTGAAGTAAAGTTGTCAATTCTGTTTCGTTTTAAATGATTAAAATATTTTATATTAATTTAAAAAATAAAATAAATTTTATCTCATTTTAAATATCAGTTTGTTCTGGATTTTTTAGCTAAATTCCGCTCGGAATGTTCCGGTTTCATTCCACATGTTCCGTTCCGCTTTTGAAAAGCCATTGAATCAAATTGAACCTTGTTCAATTTGGTTAATTAAACCACCCAATTATAAAAAGTTATTTTTCATTACTATTTTCAATAACAATGATATTAATAATAATATTGAAAATTATTATTACTATTTTCATTAACAATGATATTAATTTTTTAAAATTAGATTTATCACTAATATATATGGTTTATATTCATGTTGTTTTTTGTATGTTTATACTTTGTAGGAATTTGAACAAAACAAGGGATGCATTAGATTTCATTAGCCTTAATAACATTGACCTAACTTTATATTTAAAATATTTGTGTTAAAACATTTTACTTTCATAATATTTTGATATTTTACTTAAGTTGAATTACTTTAAGTTAAAGATCTATTTAATCTTGACTATTTAGAAATATTTTAAATTTTGAAATTATATTTGTTTGATATTGTGTTTGTATTGCATAATTTATAATTAATTTATCTTGAATTTGAATTATGTTTGTTGAATATATATATATATATATATATATATATATATATATATATATATGAACAAGATAACCTCGAACGCACGCTTAAATATTTCGAAACTAAAACATTCTATTCCAATTGAAAAAACAAAACACATACCGAAACGGAATTGACAATCTTGATCTGAAGAGATATCTGACACTTTTTGTTGCTCATGCTTTCTGTTGGTCTCAAATGATAAATATTTTCAACTCCCATAATTCAAAAATATCTGTTAAGAACTGCCCAATGAACTTGGGATTAAGAAGCTTAATTTTTATATGATTTTATAAAATACGTGGTTGCTAATATGATATATATGATATGATGGTAACTAGAGGTTTATATGGTCGTTAATTTTTAGATTTATGGAATTAGTCGAAGTACATGCAAACTGATCTAGATAGTTGAGTTAATAAAAAAATAAAATCTATTAAGTAATTTTATTAGACTTTCTGGGCATTTCTCTTGTAAATCCCATAATGTATGATGGAGCTACTGTTCATACCATAGTATGGTCTGCATCTGGCATTTAGTGATTGATTTTTATAATATCCACCAATTAAACTACGTGCCTGTCTGTTTCGCGCCTGGCCTCCGTTTAAATTTTTTTGATTTTTTTATATTTTTTAATTGTTTTGATGTATTAATATTAAAATAAATTTTAAAAATAAAAAAATATTATTTTAATATATTTATAAATAAAAATGATAAAAAGTAACTGTTCAATAATGCCAAATACTTCCGGCGGTCCTTCTCTCTGTTCGTTTTCATTACTAATTATTTTAAATTTCTTATTTTAGGGCTTTGGCTTTTCCAACTTTTATGGGACCGATTTATTAATGTCTTTTGTTGTTTTCTGGAGCGCCACGATGCATTTCAGCTCAGGAAATCTTCAATTGAAAATTTTATAGTGGTCAGAGTAATCAATAATATTTTATTTATAGTGATATTTTATTTGTTGCACGTGCACATGAGGTGTAGTGGGATACGAGGATCTAAGACTCGCTTTTTAGTTATATAGTTCAGGTCAATAGAAGATTCAAGTGAACTAATCTTATATGAAAATTTAGGGTAAAAAATTAGTTATAATTAGAAAATGTATTAATAATTTTAATGTATTTTATTTAATGTATTTTATTTGAGATAAGCTATATTTATATAGCTTTAAGATATTGATGAGTTCTTAATCAATAATTCATCTATGACTTTAAATAAAAATTAACGCTAATGAATAAATCTAACATTTTAAATTTATTACAGGCTTGTATACTCAAATAAACTCTTGTGAGCAAAAAATCGTATAAGTATCTTGACAGGATTCATTTATTTTGAAAAACAAAAAAGTTTTTCACAACTCGTATATAATGGTAAAAAATACTTCCAATTAAATCAGTGAATATCTGAAAAAAACTCTGAGAAATTTCTATTAAACTCTTGGTATTTAAATATCAATCTACTTGTAGATTCAATATTTATATTGAAATATTGACCATTAATTCTAAAAAAAAAATTAGAGTTTTTGAAATATTAATTAAATTCTCATTGATTTAATAAACTGGTTATTAAGTTCAAAAAATGCTTGCAAAGATATTTTTTGAATTTTTGTGTATATAAAAAAATGCTAAATCATAACATGTACTTTTTATATTTTTTTAGCCAAAATATGATTTTTAATTTTTGAGAGACTTGACTGTATGTACACCAAATAAAATATATTTTTTATATTTTTTTAGATGAGAGAATTTTAAGAATATTTGGAAAATTTTGAAATTTTCATGAAAATAAGGTATTTTAATCCTAGATTAATATTTTATTGTATAAGTCTATAGCCTCGATATTAAATTGCTTAAAAAACATATGAAGGAATCATAAGAATTTTTAAATTGGTCATTGAATTTTCTAAAAAAAATTTGAATTTATTTGGGTTTTGTTTGGCAAAAAATCATTTTTATTCAAAGGACACTGTTAAATATAGATCTAAGGGTGTGTTTGCCAAACAACTCATTAGGCCAAAAATTCCTCAACAAAAAAATAACCAGTCAAACAAAGCCTTAGTACCTGACAAAAAAAAAAAAACAATTATGTTGACTCGAAAACATTGGTTCTTAATATTTTTAGAGTGATATAAGAGTTCTTTTTTAAAAAAGAAAAAAAAATAGCTGTTGATATCTCCGAATTCCTAATATTTTGCGGAACTTTTTTTTATTTAAGAGTATGTTCGAGAACACGGTTAAAATTATGCTTTTTTTTAATTTAAAATTTATTTTTTTAATTTTTTTAATATTTTTATATTATATTTTGATGTGCTATATCAAAAATATTTTTTTCAAAAATAAAAAATATTATTTTAATATATATATATATATATATATAAAACAGACTTTTAAACCCGTAATCACTTTAATTTCTAATCCTACTGTTATGTTTGGTCTCTTTCAACATGAGTGGTCCTGCGATGCCAAAAGAAAGGGGACTGTGACAGGCCATTGTCATTGGTGTGGGCTTGAACTTTCTCTGGGCCCTAATTAAAAAACATAGATGATAACAGAGTCTGCATTATCGAAATTGGCTTTCATCAACAAACCTCTTTCAACCTAAAAGTGTCTCCTCGAGCAACCCACAAGCAGAGTTTTAAAATCTGGATCGGTCTGGCAGGTCGTCTCAAAATCCGGCTGATCCAGACCTGAAACCGGTCTGGATGGAGGTAAAAACCCGTTTAGAAATTGGCCCGGTGAAACCCGGTCGACCCGGGGGGTCAACTCAGGACCCGGGCCACCCGATCAAAACCGGTTGAGACCCGGTCTCTTTTTTTTTTATATACTAATAGATGTTAAACGAAGAAGAACAATGAAACAGAATTGGGCATATTGATCATAGAGCAAACCTAATTAACAAAAAGATCAATTTCAATCGTTGAGGAGCTAAGGAGAGCAGAAGACATCTTGATCATTGTTGTTTCACTGTGAAAAAGGTTAGACTCTTGTTTCTGTTCACGAATCTTCTTCTTTCACTCTCTCTTTTCTTTATTCTTGGCCGTGTTTTGAACTTGCAGTTCTGGCATCGATTTGCTGTTCGTTGATTCAGTCGCATTGATTCATTCGCAGCCCGGTTATCTCAAACTCAGGTATGTTTCTCTGTTCTTTTCTTTTCTGCAGTGTAATAAATCCTTTGCTATTAGGAAGTGTAGAAAATGGATGAGGAAACTAGTTTTGTTTGATACACTTACTTCTGGAACTGTTATAGCCAGAGATTGAAACTATATAGTATATTGTTGAGGCCAAGGAATTTCTAAAGCGAAGAGGAGTTGATGTTGTATCTGAATGATAAGTTATTGCAGTTTTGTGCTATCAAAACCTCTAGATTTTCGCTTGATCTCCGAGGTTTTTCTGCTCGATCAAATTTTGTGAAGAGTTGCACACCGCTAACTAGGTTTTTGGGGTTCCAGACCAGCCCCAGTACAAGATTTTTGCAGTTTTGTTTAGCTGTTTTTTTTTACTTGACCCGGGTCAACCCATCTGACCCGTGACCCGATCATTGGACCGGGTCGATAACCGGGTCGGGTTTAAAACTATGCCCACAAGTATCGAACACCATTATCATGCAAACCGCCAGCAATTTCATCCATTTGGGCACTGGAAAATGATGTATGGGTTTCTCAATGAGAAAATCGCCTCTGACTCAATATGTATGGGTTGCTCCCAGTAATGAAGGAAGGAACTCCTGGAATGCAGTCGACACGTTCATGTCCGCTCTCTAAACCTCACACGAAGGAAGCATAGCATAAAGCGAATCCCATTAAATTTCTGCATCTGGATCCATAAAATATAACAACGTATCATCTTTCAGGAATGCAAATATGATCTTAGATTCATCTTCCATTCTTTCTATTTCTTTTTGCTAGGATTTTACTTGCTCCAATCCTTTTGATTAAAAGAAATGCTGATCTATACCAAAGAAAGAAAGAAAGAAATGCTGATGCTATTCAATCTAGGAATGATAACCTGCCCAGTCAAAGAAATTGTCAAAACGGTCGACAGCTCTCTGATGGATTTGCAGTTTACATCTAAATGAGTAATGTTTCAGATACTTGTGAACTCCATGAAAAGCCAATTGATACAAGCTTCAAATCATGAAATCTAGTAGACTTCAATTACATTAAGCAGCTTAAACAGGCTTCTGAAATATCTACAAGTTGCAAGCATAAGGAATTTTATGAAATATCTCTGATAAAAGCATCAAGGTTTTTATCAGAAGATCCGTCTTTTGCTATTGCTTGCCCGCACAGTTGCTGAAGCATTTTCGCTCTTCTTCTCATATCCTTCCCCTCACTGTTCTCCGTATCCATAAACCTTTGCACAAGCGCTGTAATTTCCTCTCCTTTAACCAAAATTTTAATCCCCTCACCTTTCTTCATTTGCCACCCAATTCTCCAGTTTTCAACAATCTGCTTACTATTGGGAACCTGATCGAAAAATAAAGGGAGAGCAAGCATTGGAATCCCTGCAAAAACAGCTTCAAGACTCGAATTCCACCCACAATGTGTCCAAAATCCCCCGACAGAAGAATGACACAAGACCTGCAACTGGTCACACCATGGCACCACTATCCCCTTTTCACCACAACTCTCTTTTAGCCGTAAAGCTTCTCCACGAGCCACCCACAAATATCTAACACCACTATTTCTCAACCCAGAAGCAATTTCATCCATTTGCTTGCTGGAAATTGAAAAGAAACTTCCTAATGATACATACAAAACAGAGCCTGTAGGTTGGGAATCCAGCCATTGGAAATAGTTGGTGCTATCAGAACCTGCAGTGACACAATAGTTGTCCTTAAGTTCAAAGTAAGGTATGGAAGGACCAACTGGATAGATTGGTAAATTTAGTTTTGCTTTTAGTGCGTCGAGGGCTTGGGATTCAAGCTCGTAGACGGAGTTGATTAGAAGATATTGTGCTCTTGGCACCCATGAAATGCTTTCCAAAGTAAGCTGCATAACTCGTGCCTCGCCTCCATTGAAGATTGTTCGAAGGTCTAATACATGCTTTGAAGAAATTCCTTGAATGTTGTCCACAATCTCTTCTCCATCATCTAAATATAGGAAAACATACACCAATTTCCATCAGTGATTTCTATTCGTCAAGTCTCAAAAGGAATAAAATATCAATTTTGAATGCAAGCAAGAATATATAGATGTCCTTCATTTTAGTCCGATGAGGGAAAAATCAGCATGGGAAGAGACGAGAGAAGCAATTTGTGTTAAGAAATCACACTAATAGTACCTAACAAATTGGCTAGCTTTTGCAGGTCTTTTATGTGAGCAAAATGATACAATATTGAAAATACGGTTGCTGACAAAGTGCAAAGAGTGGCCACTGGAATATTTCTCTTGTTTGCAATGGTGATTGCCCATAGTAACTCAGCATCGGCTATGATAGTAGTCACTGGCGGGTCAAGCTGATCAAGTAGCCGTTCAAATGGACCTTCCATCTTTGTCATCACAGCCTCATAGAATCCAGGAAAATCAGCTCCTCGGACTAGTTCAGAAGGGATGACATTTGGTATCGAGGCAAATCTAATGTTGCTGGGTTTAGTATCAGAGCCAATGAATCCAAGCCACTCTTCAGTAACAACAAAAGTGAAGAGAATATCATGTTTCTTTGAAGATAGTAACTTGCAGAGATTCATCATGGGGTTGACATGGCCTCTGCCAGGATAGGGCACTGCTAACACAAGGCAGTTAGTTGTTGATCGCTGGTCAACGGCGTCCATGTTAGAGTCCATCTGTATATCTAGAATGATTTGAACGGAAGGTGTTCTCTGTCCATAATTTGTAGTAGAACGGAAGCAATCAAAGGCTAGCAAGACAAGGACTCGCATGTGATGTGCAGTTAAGAGAGATTTAGAAGATGACAATATCACCACTTGATTTGATTTTGACATTTCTGTTTTATCTGTGTGTTGCCCGCATAATTCAGGAAGCGTGACATGTTAATGCTCCCAGCCTTTGGATCAATGCTCTATTCAAATAAAAATACACAAACCACTCGCAGATGTCTTTTAACGAGGCTATTGCGTTACTACAGCAAAGTTGTTGCATGTTCTTGTCCTCGTCTTGTTGGATTTATGCACCAAGAAACTAACATCTCACCAACATACATATTTATTTAAGCTCTGGATTTATATACCGAGAGCGAAGAGATTTGGATTACGTAAATACAAGTGGTCACGGAATTAACGTAAATTGTAATTATATTGCCTTTGTCCTTCTGCGATTTTGCAAATGATGGGGCTAAATTGGTATCCACAGAGCCTAAATGTCTAATCAACGTATTCTGCTTAAAGAGTTCGGTATTATAATGCAGATTTCGTAAAGAAGAGTTCCAAATTCACAATCATTTCCGAAAACGCATCGCCGCAGACCCTAAATCAGTTAGCAATCATTATTCAATAACACTACTTAATTCATAATCAATCTGCTCACTTGGCCTGGCCTTGTGAAATGTCCCTGATGAAAGAATCAAGGTTGGTGTCAGATGATCCACCCTTTGCAATTGCTGCACTGCAAGCCTCTTGAAGTTCTTTAGCTCTTTTCCTTGTTTCTTTCACCTCACTGTTCTCTGCATCCATAAAACTTTTTACAAGCTTTGCAATTTCTTCTCGTGTCACCAAATTTTCACTTCCAAGCTCTCTCTTCACTCTTCACTCTCCACCCTATCTCCCAGTCTTCCACAATTATTTTTCTGTCTGGAATTTGATCCCAAAATATAGGAGAAGTAAGCATTGGAACTCCAGCAAAAACAGCTTCTAGAGTGGAATTCCACCCACAATGTGTCCAAAAACCACCAATAGCAGGATGGCGCAACACCCTCAATTGGTCACACTATGGCACTACTTGCCCCATATCACCACAGCCATCTTTAAAAAGAGTTGTTTCCCCTCGTGACACCCACAAGAACCGAACGCCGCTATTATGAACCCCGACAACAATTTCATTCAATTGGGAACTTGAAACTGAAAGGAAACTTCCCATTGAAACATACAGCACAGAACCTTTAGGTTGGGAATTTAGCCATTCAATGTAGCCAGGGATACCGTGATTACTGCTAATAACTGAAGTGTAGTCTTTGGGTTCGAAAGAAGGTACAGGTCCTATAGGAGGGCCAGCAGGGTAGACAGGGAAAGGTAACTTCAACTTTAAAGCGTCAATGACTTGGGCTTCAAGCTCATATACAGAAGTGAAAAGAAGATACTGATCAGCTTTCGACGCAAGTGAAACGGGCTCTAAAGCTCGGGGCAAGGTTAATTTGTCGACCAGTTCCATGGAATACTGTAGGAAAATCCACTAAACGTGTTGGAGGAATTCCAGGAATGTAGTCCACACGTTCTTCTCCACGTTCTGAAAAACACAAAAAAGATGCAAATGAAGTGAATTTTCATTGATGAATATTGTGAATATTATGACCTTATTTGCTTTCTCCAGCAATGTTATTCAGCTCAGCATATGAATTTTTCCTCTTACAATCAGCCTTGGCAGCCTAAGTTGTCCTGACATAGTTAGGATTGATGCTAAACCATGCATCATGTCGTGTGTGTATAGAAGCTCCATACTGCAACTCAACTCTCCAAACAAGGTTGTCAGGTTGTCAATTTGATTCCGGATGATGTTTTGTTTTTTCAATTAGAATATATATTTTAATTTTAGAGCATTTTAACATATTATTTCGAAATTATATAGTTCATATATATATATATAATTAAAAATATTAATTCAATAAATATAATTTCAATTCAAATTCAAAGAAAAACTAACTTAAAATTATGTAATTTAAATTTTAAATATAAGTAAAAAAGTGAGAATTGAACTGATATTTAATTCAACAGGTTCAAAAACAACTCGCCGCATAAGTAAAGGGCTGTTCTCAAATCTATAGAGCTAAACATTAGACTTCTTGTACCGAAAGCATCGATCCAACTGGCAACTTCTGCATACAGCAAGAGACGTACGATGGACCGTTTACTTCAATGCATGGCATGCAACCTTTGTTCTATTTTTATCTCCTCGATCCCAATTGCTTGACCAAAAACAAATTGGAGGAAAGGAAAGGGAAAACAATCAACCCACCATTGTTTCGAAACCATTCGATAGAAGACTATACTACCGTCAAAACAAATTGCAAGAAGTTAAAGGTCATAGAACCTTGGCAGGAGGAAGATTTTTTAAGATAGGAGAGCTACTGCTGAGTTGTTTGTCTTTCTATCCTAGAATTCATCAAACTAGTTTAGAAAGCAACATCAACAAAAAAAATGGTCAACTACGAAACAATTAGTCGTTTTTTTTTTATATAAGTCTAATTTCATGGAGAATAGTTCCGTATGCCCCTCTTTGTGAATATAATGGGCTCAAACCCTACTGTCAAGCGTCCACCAAATTGACCATCTCTTTTCATCAGAGATGGGATACATTTACAGGGAAGCAGCCGCCGGGAGTCACGTGGTGGCGATGCCCTATCCAGGTCGAGGCCACATCAACCCCATGATGGAACTATGCAAGTCACTTGTTAGAAGAAAAGATGACATCCGTGTTACTTTTGTAGTCACTGAAGAGTGGCTAAATTTCATCGGTTCTGATCCTAAGCCTGATCAAATAAGCTTCAGCACTATTCCCAATGTTGTCCCGTCTGAGCTAGTTCGCGCTAGCAACATGCTAGAGTTCTTTGAAGCGCTCATGACAAACATGGAAGCTCCGTTTGAGCGATTTTTGGATCATCTTGTGCAGCCGCCGGCTGTCATAATAGCTGATACATATCTGCTCTGGGCTGTCAGGGTCGGGAATCGGAAGAATATTCCAGTGGCCTCATTTTGGCCTATGTCAGTTAATGTGTTTTTAATGTTTCATTATTTGGATCTTCTCAGGGAAAATGGACAATTCCCAGTGGATTTGTTAGGTGAGAACAGCTTCACAATCCCATCTCTTGTCAGTTTTCTCAGAATATGAACATGGAAAAATGATAGAACTAAGAGTCCTATAATGGATCTATCTTCATATTTCACTATTTTTTCTTTTTCTAAAAGAATTTCATATAGATTTTCAGCAGGCAGATTGAATATTTGGCATCATCCATCATTACTATTTTATATGTCAAACTATGATCAAATGTGTTTAGGACATTACGTTTGAACTACTATCGAAGATCTTCGCCTAATTTTCATGGAATTAGAACTCTCAAAAGATATGCCATGATTTGAAATATTCAACTAGTTCAAAGCTTAAGCTTCATGGAGGTCAACACTCTGGTAATCTACTGAAGACATGGAAATTTAAAATCACTCATGTTGTTTTAACAATTTCAGTCTGTAATATTGTTGCTCTTTTAGCTGTGTCTTTGTATATGTGTAGTTTTTAATACTATTGTTCTTTCAAAACATTTTATATATTTAATTTTTTTTTCTCAAGTGATAATAAGGTTTGATTTGTCATGACTCATTGATTGAACCAATGGCCCAGTAACCTGATTGACTCTTGTACCGGGCAGGTTTTCAAACTATATGATTGAATGGCATTAGCATTTCTTTTAATCCACAGTATTGGAACAAGTAAAAATACCAGCAAAAAGAAATATAGAGAATGAAAGATGAATCTACGATCATATTTGCATTGCTGAAAGATTGTGCATTGCTCTAATTAGTTATGGATCCAGATGCAGAGATTTAATGGGATTTGCTTCATGTTTTGTTTCCTTTGTGTGTGAGGTTTAGAGAGAGGGTATGAACGTGCGGACTACATTCCAGGAGTCTCTTCAACAAGTCTGGTGGATTTCCCTTCCTTCATTAATGGGAGCAACCCATACATGTTGGGTCGGATTGTGGAGGTATTCTCATGGGTGCCTAAAGCACAATATCTTTTATTCCCTTCCATCTATGAGCTCGAACCCCAGGCCATTGATGCTATAAAAGCAGTATTATCCTTTCCTGTCTATACTGTTGGTCCTTCAATACCGTACTCGAAACTTGAAGATGGATCTCATACGATTACTGCACATGGTGACATTGACTACTTGAGATGGTTAGATGACCAACCTAGTAAATCCGTTCTGTACATTTCCATGGGGAGCTTTCTTTCATTTTCCAGTGCCCAAATGGATGAAATTGCTGGCGGTTTGCATGATAGTGGTGTTCGATACTTATGGGTGGCTCGTGGAGAAACTTCTAGGTTGAAAGAGGTTTGCGGTGATAAGGGATTAGTAGTGCCCTGGTGTGACCAGCTGAGGGTGTTGTGCCATCCATCTGTAGGAGGATTTTGGACGCATTGTGGATGGAATTCTGTTCGAGAAGGTGTTTTTGCAGGTGTTCCTTTCCTCACTTACCCAATTTCTGCAGATCAACGCCCAAACAGCAAGTTAATCGTGGAGGACTGGAAGGTTGGCTGGAGAGTGGAGAAAGAGTATAGGGTTGAAAATCTTGTGAGAAGGGAGGAAATTGGAGGACTTGTGCGGGATTTTATGGATTTGGATGGATTTGGAAAAGAGATTAGGAGGAGAGTGAAAGGATTTCAGGAGATATGCCAACAAGCAATCTCCAAAGATGGATCATCTGAAACCAACATCAAATCCTTCATCAGGGAAATCAGCATTGGTCATTTGTCATGTTCTTAGGTTCTTTCAACTATGAATGAATACTTTTTTCTTGGTATAAAACTATGAATGAATACTTGAAGCATGTGCCATTTGTTTTCTGGAATAAATGTTAACTGGAAATTCATTTACAAGTCATTTGAATTAAATTTGCTTGGGTAATTATCTAAACGAAGCAAAATGCAGCAAGCAAAATCTATTTGAGCCTGTTACTTATCATCATTTTCACAAATACATCAGAATCACCAATGTGCAGGGTATGTACTACAAAGCACGTGGAAAAACATATAAACGGAAGATTCAAATGCAGAATTCAGAACGAACTGCTTGAAATTTCTCAATTGTGCTGTTACATGCAAGTTAGAATATAGAAAGGGGCTTCTTGGTCTATACAGCTGAATGACCAATTCCAGTTAGATCATCTTATTTACGTTTTAGCTTTATTTATCATTTCTGAGCAATAGAATGCTTTCATCCTGGTTGTTTTACGTTCTCTGATAATATCACAGTGAGACGGTATATCTGGTTTCGGAAAAAGGTAGGTCAAAAATGCTTATAATGCTGTATCAAATGTGTGTTGTCTGGAACTTAATTCTTGTCTTTACTTACGGAAAATCAAAAGATAATGGTTTACTGTATCTTACTTAAAACAATTGAAGAGAGCAAATGGTATATTATCTTTGCCAAATATTTTTCATGGATGAATACCAGGATTGTGTATGTTTAATATCTAAACTACTAAATCACTATATCAGTATTTTGTCTATGATGAATCTGAAGAAGCTATCTTCTTCTCCTGGAGCCAACACTTTCTGGACAGAGCTATTGGAGCTTTCTCATTGGTGCATCAAGCACAAAATCTATTATTCCCTACAATCTATGAACTTGAACCTCGAGCCATTGACATTTTAAGGACAAAGTTTTCGTTCTCTGTTACAGCGAGCAACAGCTTCGATTACTTCAGATTGTTAAATAGCCAAACTAGTAAAACCGTTTTATACTTCTCTTTATGGAGCATTCTTTCAGTTTCCAGTACTCAAACGGATGATTTCACAGTTGATTTCCGTTAAGTGGTGTTCGGTTCTTGTGGGTGGCACGTAGCGAAACTTCTGAATTGAAAGTAATTTGAGGTAACTTGGGACTCAAAGTGCCCTCCCTGGTGAGACCAATTAAGGGTGTTGTGCTATTCTTCTGTAGGAGAATTTTTGTCACTTTGTGGATGGAATTCTGTTCAAGAAGGCATTTATTCAGGTGTTCGTTTTCTTACATTCCCGATAGCTTCAATTCAAAATTAAGATTGGAAGGAAGATTGGTTACAAGATGCAGGAAAAATCGGGAGCAGAAAGCTTGGTTAGAAAACATGAAATAGCAGGAATTCTTGAATTTGAAAAGCAATAAAGGGAAAGAGATGAGGAGAAAAGCATGAGAGCTTCAGGACATGTCAGCACGCAATTGCACAAGAAGGAACTTCGAATCTAACATTGAAGCTTTCATCAAAGGCATATCATGCCACAGCCATATTAAGTTGAACAAAATATTCCTGCTGCTTCCTTGTGGCTAAACTTCTTGGCTTTGTTCCTTGTAAAACTAAATGTACACTCTAATTACGAATTTGGTTGCAACTTGCAAGATTACTCAAATGCGTAATAAAGGGAGAACACGAAGAATGAGAAAGAAGTTCGTGAATGAATCTGTTAGGGAGCGTAGCAATGTCAGTTTATTGCATGCTTGTGCTTACCCTATTGAACTAGATTGGCTCGTTTAAACTTGACTTGAGACAATGACACTGTACTTCGATTTCCACGCACAAATAGAGTCCATAGAGAGTTGAGACAGTAAATATATGTAGTATTTCTTTTTCTTTTTGAAATCTAATTTGGTCCTCTTCTTCATGTTCCATTGAGAGTTAAATTGATCTTTCAAAGAAAATGTTGGGTAATCTATACACAGTGATGCATATGATGGATGGCTGGCTATAATCGTTCTGTTTTCTATGGGAAGGCATCAATTTTACCCTTTTCCACTAAAAGCGACTGAGACTTTTCTTCGGATGACTCAGACTCGATGACGTTGGAAATATCCCTGTGTCCACTCCACCATCTCTTAAGAGGGGGCATTGTCGTCATCTACGCTTCCCAAATAACCTACTCCTTTCTTCTACAAGCTTGGAAATTCACAGCCAAGGATCCTTGCCTTGTTTCAGACATGGATGCTGTTACCGTTAAACCAACCTATAGCTGCCACGTAGTGGCCATACCCTATCCAGGTCGAGGCCACGTAAACCCCTTGATGAACTTCTGCAACATACTTGCATCAAAAAAACCAGACACTCTGATAACCTTTGTAGTCACTGAAGAATGGCTTGGCTTCATTAGCTCCAGTTCTAACAGCAGCCCCAGTAACCTCCGATTTGGCTCCATACCCAACGTTATTCCATCAGAGCTGGTCCGCAACGCTGATCCAATTGGGTTCATTGAAGCTGTCTTCACTAAGATGGAGACTCCATTTGAGGAGCTTCTCGATAGTTTTCATCAGCCTTTGAGGCCTACTCTTATAGTGGCCGATGCTTTCCTGTTTTGGGCGATTGGTGTCGGGAATCGAAGGAATATTCCGGTGGCTTCATTTTTTCCTATGTCTTCGACAGTGTTTTCTGTGTTTTATCATCTTGATCTTCTTGCACAACATGGACACTTCCCTGTGGACTTGTCAGGTAAGGTCAATTATAGCTTTCTTTCCTCTTTTCAGAGAAGGGTTATAATTTAGTTTCAGCAAGAATTATTCCACTTCCATTATAATACATATAATATCTTAGCAAAATTTCTGAGATCCTCGTTGCTTAGTAATTGTAAATGGATTTATCTTATGTTAGCATGTGAATTGTTTTTATTGTAGAGATAATAAATGTACTGCTTTAGCATGTCAAATTTGCTGTATATATAATGGACTCTTTGTCTAAATCTGTCGGTTACATTAGCCACAAATGATACATGTAGTGAATGAATAGAAAAGCTTCAATTGATACAGAGCATTACATAATGGCTAAGAGTTTATAAATTCTTTTTTGTTCAATGATTCTACAAGTCCAGAAGAAATGCAAAATACTGATAACTTGCTTACTGTATGCCGACTTCTCTATTTGGGTACAGAAAAGGGTAATGAAATAGTGGATTACATCCCCGGAGTTTCTCCATTACGTCTACTGGATCTCCCATCCTTCATATTTGCAAGCAACCAATATATACTTCACCGAACCTTGGACCTTATTTCGTGGATTCCTAAAGCACGGTACCTCTTACTTCCGTCAATTTATGAGCTTGAGCCTCAAGTTATAAAGGCTTTAAAATATAAAATTTCAACTCCCGTTTATACCATTGGTCCTGCCATACCTGACTTGAAACTTAGAGACAATTCTTCTTCAAGTAGCAATAACAATGAACTCAACATTCTACAATGGCTAGATTGCCAACCTGAAAGTTCAGTTCTGTATGTGTCTTTGGGAAGCCATGTTGCAGTTTCAAGTGCACAAATGGATGAGGTTGCAGCTGGTTTGTGTGATAGTGGTGTCCGATTCTTGTGGGTGGCACGCGATAAAACTTCTAGGTTGAGACAGGTTTGTGGTGATATGGGGTTGGTAGAACCATGGTGTGACCAGTTGAAAGTGTTGTGCCATTCTTCTGTGGGGGGGTTTTGGACACATTGCGGGTGGAATTCTGTTAAAGAAGGTATTTTTGCTGGTGTGCCTTTTCTTACCTTCCCTATAATTGCTGACCAACTGACTCATAGTAAGGTAATTGTGGAGGATTGGAAGATAGGTTGGAGAACGAAGAAAGAGGTGGTAGCCAAAACTTTGGTGGCAAGAGAGGAAATTGCAGGGCTTGTGCAGAAATTTATGGATTTAGAAAGAGCTGAAGTCAAAGAAATGAGGAGAAGATCAAGAGAGCTTCAACAAGTATGTGAACATGCAATTGCTGAAGGTGGAACTTCTGAGATTGACATTAATGCCTTCATCCGGGACATATCACAATGACCAAGTTATATCCATTGTTCGTGGACATCTCGGCGACTAATCTAATAAATAAAATCACAAACAAGTAATGCAATGAAGTTATCAAAACCTGTGTGAGCATGGATTTTGTTCGCTTACTGGTTGATGCAAGTAATCTTCTTATACCTGTATTATTCGGGACCAAATGGATCTTGAGATCCGTTCTCCTAGTAATTTCTATTTTCAGCCACTTCTCCTATGGTTATCGTTTCAACTTGCCAGAATTAACTGTAGAAATTTCATCTGATCATTTTGAGGTCATATTTTTAGTACTTTTATTGCAATGGACACCGACAAGCATGTAGTTTCAAAAAGAAAGAAAGTTGAAAAGGCCACGGACTCTCCAATTGTAGTGGCAGTTCGGTGGTCTTTGGACAGATATGTGCGTTTGTCTCATGGAAGGCTGAAATGCTGCCAATTTGTGCCGAAGGTGACATTGCTCTGCTAGTTGATTTTTTAAAAAAAATAATTTGAAGTAAAAAAAAAAATCCATTTTTTTATGAAACACTTTTCAATTGTAAAAATAACTAGTTGATTTTTAGGAAAGGCTGTAACTTTTGAGGGTTGAAAAGAGAACAATTCTTTTACAAATCGGCCTCCTTTTCAACCATATCTTTCGAGGGATTCTAATTGAAGAAGGTAGAGCTATCAAGGCCCTCAAATTGACTATCAAACACCAAAACTTTGGATTTACCGACAAAAACATCGCTCAAAGAGCTTCCATGCGTCTGAAAGATTTCTATACTATGGATTGGCTTGCAGCCCAACGCCTGTAACCCAGAAATCTGAGGAAGATGAATGGGTAGCGCAACATACAGACAAGAGCTCGCGTGCTTCTGCAGCCTTCAGAGGCGTTCTCATAGAACAGGAATGGAGAGAATGGTCCAAATCATTTCCTGGATTTTTCAATTAAAAAACAAATGCAAGGTTGTTGAAACTCTGGTGCCAATTACACGAAAAGGATTCAAAGTACAAATTAATCCCTTAAGTTATAATATTTTTGATACAAGGAGAAAACACAAGCTAGTGATACCACAATATATAGGACATGACTCTTCATGTTCCCTTTTGAACATGATAAAAATTGAATCATCATCAAGGCTCCAACACACATTGCATCTTTTCATTTCAAATGAACATGGAGTACATCGCATCTTTCACAATTCACAGTAACTACTACTAAACAACAAGAAAATAAAATGCATTGCTTGATTAAAACATTGCTAGATAGCCGGCCAAAACTCTCCTCGGACTTTTGATGGTTAAGCAAAAAAAATAAGAGAGCGATGCTGCAGAGAATAAGACTTTTTTCTAAAAATTATTTTACGCGTTGATATGTGAATATGATGAGTGTGTAATTTTCACCTAAATTTTTATAAATTAAAAAGGTTTTAAAACAATATAAATCTAGCATAACTTAAAATATTTGAGTTTGATAACTAGCTATATTTAAGACAATATAGATTTGATGAACATATCAAATTTAAAATATTTAAGTTTGATAATCAATCAAACCTAAAACAATATAGGTTTACTGTTATATCTAACAACCAGTTATATCTAAGACAACATAAATTTGATAAACATATCAAATCTAAAATATTTAGATTTAACAATCAATCAAATTCAAGATACTTGAGAGAATAAAATTTTTTTAAAAAAATTATTTTATTCATTAATATATAAATATAATGAGTGTGTAACTTTCACCTAAACTTTTATAAATTAAAACATTCTTAAAACAATATGAGTTTGGCATAACTTAAGATACTCCAAATCGAACTCAATATAGCAAATATATCACATCCAAATAATTTATACTCTTTTAAAATTATAATTTTTTTTATTAATCTCAAAACCATTCAATTTAGAGTCTGCTCTGCCATTCTATCCGCGCACGCCATCACACCGATGATCCGACTTTATCACCTTGTCATGCATGTGATGAATTTTTAGCATCTAGTAAAAGAATTTAGCTAAGAAACTGTCTATATCCGTAGCCTCGGCGAGAATAAAATAAAAACACCATGATTAAATGCTTTGGCTAGATGTGTGCTTTCAAAGTAATTATTGTTGATGATTTTCTTGCCTCTCGTAAGTGACTATGGTATGTACATTTTAAATTTGATGATCTAGATTTGATTAAAGAAAAAAATAATTAATAGTTAAGTTGGCACCATTTTTAATATATATTAAAATTATGTATGCTTATTAGTTTATTTTTAATTTAATAATTTAAATACAATGATCACAACAAAATTTAATAGAAAAGTACCATATCAATATCCTACTATATGTTGTTGGTTGGATTAATTTTTTTAACGTAAAAAGAATATTCAACCATTACTAATGTTTTTTTCAGCAAACAAAAAAATATTTGGGATTAACTAGATATGATCTAATTGACTTAGAAAGTTCAAAGACAACCCGGACAACTGGTACAAAATATAGTTTAACAAAAAAAATTAAGATAATTTTTTAAAATTATCAAGATGACAACATATTGGATCAACTCAAGATTAATTTATTAAATATACAACCTGATTTTAAGACCATGATAACCCCAACAAAAAGCAAATTAAAATAGATTGTGAAGCCTAATTCTCAATCAACTAAATATCGAATAATAAAATAAAATAAAAAAAAGACCCGAGTTAACCTAGGTTAACATATCTAACTCGTGACCTGAGTCATGAGACCGATATAACCCTATAAAATAATCAAAATAATTTGTGAAACTCAAATTTCAATCAATCCAATATTATAGGATAAAATTAGAAAAAAAATTAATTAAAAAAATAAACAAACAACCAGAGTTAACTTACTAAATTCATGACCCTAATCATAAGACTACAATAACTTTATAAAAAAAAAAACTGAAACGAATAATGAAGCATATTTCTAAATCAATCCAATATTGAAATATGAATTGTTTTTAAAAAAATCAATTCTCAAACGGAACCAAAAAATATGACTCGAGTTAATCTACTAAACTCATGACTTGGAACACAAAACTATAATAACCTCATAGAAAGCAAATCAAAATAAATCATGAAGGATAATTCTTAAGATATAAAATATTTAAGGATGAGATTAAAAAAAAATAATTAAACAAAGAGAAAAAAAATTGAGTCAACTAAGCTATTCCTTCAAACCCGTGACCTGGGTCATGAGATTAAAATAACTCATAAAAATCAAATAATTGTTTTTTTATGAAACTCAATCCTTAACTAACCAAATTTTAAAAGATAAAAATAAAAATAAAAAATAAAACATAGATTTGTTTTTTTTTTAAAAAAAAACAAAGCATTATTGGAATTAATATTTTTTTTTAGGAGGGGCATTAAAAGCACTATCTTTATTAGTGTTTTGTTAAATGTTAAATAATATAAGAAAACCTAGAAAAATATAACAAATAGAAGCATCATTAAACATATCTAGTTATACCAAAAAATAAATAAATTGTGCACCTTCTAGTCAACAATTGTCCTAGTTTATTCTGCTTGTATGGTATAATTTTGCAATGTGGTCTCTCACGTTTAATTTGTAATGTGTGTATCAAATAACCAAAAAAAATATTGTTTAGAGGTCTAAATTAAAATTAGTTGAGAATTTAGGGACTAGCTTGTATTGACATTCGGACACCTAAACCCTCGTGCTTACCGCGACCAAGTCAAATCTTACATGACACATATTTTTGTAGAGAAAAGAGAGACCCAAAATCTTGGAAACCCTAACTGGTTCAATTGTCAAACTTCCAAAACCATCAAGTACCACCCTCTCCTCTCCTTCTCCTTCTCCATTTATCCCTTTCGTTCTGCTAAACTTCAACAGATGTAAGTGTTGTATGTATGGCTGTAAGTAACCCTTATCACCCAGCACCAAAATCTATCTCAGAACAAGAAGAGTCAAACTCTCTCAATTCTTCACTCCACCAATTCCCTCAATAAAACGACAAAATATTCTTCACCATGGCCACCGATGCCACGACCACCAAATTCCAAAACCCCACCGATTTCCGCCCCGATTTCCACTCGGAGAAAATCTCCTCCGCAACCTCTTACGACGGTCTCCATTTTTGGCAATACATGATTTCCGGTTCAATAGCCGGTCTTGTAGAACACATGGCCATGTTCCCTGTTGATACAGTCAAGACCCATATGCAAGCAATCGGGTCTTGCCCCATTAAATCCGTTAGTGTACCCCAAGTCCTCAATTCCCTTCTCAAATCCGGAGGACCTTCTTCCCTTTACCGTGGCATTGCCGCCATGGCTCTTGGCGCTGGTCCTGCCCACGCTGTCCATTTTTCAGTTTATGAAGTCTGCAAGAAACATTTGTCGCGAGACAACCCAAATAGTTCAATTGCTCACGCCGTTTCTGGTGTTTGTGCAACGGTTGCTAGCGATGCGGTTTTTACACCAATGGATATGGTAAAGCAGAGATTGCAATTGGGGAGTGATAGTGTTTATAAGGGTGTTTGGGATTGTGTTAAGAGGGTGGTGAGAGAAGAGGGGTTTGGTGCGTTTTATGCTTCGTATAGGACGACTGTTTTGATGAATGCTCCATTTACTGCGGTTTATTTTGCAACATATGAGGCTGCGAAGAAGGGCTTGATGGAGATTTCTCCTGAGTGTGTTAATGATGAGAACTGGGTTCTTCATGCTACTGCTGGTGCTGCAGCTGGAGCATTGGCGGCTGCTATTACCACACCACTCGATGTTGTTAAAACTCAGTTGCAGTGTCAGGTATTGTTCTTCTTGCTCTGTTTTTAATTCACAGTGAACTATTTTGCCAATTTTAAGAAAATACGAGGCAAATAGAGAAAGAGGATGCCTACCTGTTTAATCGCACTATTCCGGCTTCATATCTAATATCTATATCATCCTATTGGTTTTTTTATGCTGCCATAGTCCGAACATCTTCTAAAGTTGTGGCACGCCATAACAACAGTTCATTTTCTGACCGAGCCCGATGTAATTTTTTAGCAGTTTGCAAACCCTGTATATTAGGTGCTTTACAAGTATTATGGCTGTAAGGGAAGCAATTTGTCATCTCTCGTTGTTTATACTTTTATGGGTTTGGTTTAATCTTCCACATCTGACTATTCCTTATCAGTCTCAATCGAAATGAATTTTACAAGAGTTGAATACCGAATGTTAAATTGGTATTCTCATGTTACTGATATCACACCTCTGCATGTCTGTTTGTTTGTTAAGGAACTTGTTATGCCTCTTCCACTAACGATGTAAAGAACATCGCTGGAAAGTCAATAGAGTGCGGGGACATCAATCTATCAATGGAGCAGCAAACACTGGGCTCATGTCCAATTTATAAATTAGGATATTCTTCAACCAAACACCTGCTATTCTCTGTAATTGACTTCCATAGAGCCTCGCAAATACTAATGACTTGACCATCTAGCCTAGCCAGCAGTAATCACCTACTTATGCAAGTACCACATAATTCGACTCCTGAGCTAACTTGGACACTAGTCAATTTTTGTATGTCTTTCTGTTGTGTGTTTTGTGATGCCTAGTAAGTGTTGCTTGTTCATTGATGATAAATTTGTGTTGAAGCTCTTGAAGAATTTCATTGGTCCACTCCATTTTGTATTTCAAAAGGCATAAGCTTGTAAGAATCTACCAAGGCTACTAGATGTATCATGTAACCTATTGGTGTCCGGTCCTGTGGTGCAAACCCTTGCATAGTAGGGGAGATGGAGTGAGGTAATGTTTGAGATTATGGCAGTGAATGTTTTTTAAAGTGATTTTCGATTGGAAATGCATCAAAATAATGCCATCAAAATGATCCAAAACCATTAGAAAAAAATTAAAGCAAAAACAAAATTCAAAAGCATTTTTTAAACGCAAAATCAAACACTCTTATGATAAATTAGTTCTCAGGTTCACTTTCTGTCATTGTCACATAAAGACTATAGGATGTGTTAATTTGTGTATAATCTATTACGGGTGTTAAATTTCTCTTAACGATAACAATGAACACTGATTGGATATGCAGGGTGTTTGTGGGTGCGACAGATTTAAAAGTGGTTCAATTGGAGATGTGATTAAAACAATAGTTAAAAAGGATGGTTACAGAGGCCTCATAAGAGGTTGGATCCCAAGGATGCTCTTCCATGCACCAGCCGCAGCAATCTCCTGGTCTACATACGAGGCCTCAAAATCTTTCTTTCAGGAACTCAATGATAATAGTAACAGTGACAATGTCACTTGAATAACCAAGGAGCGCAAGGGTATTCGCTATTCTGCTGATGCATCACAATAATGTGTACAAGTAATGAGATGCTAGCTTCCCACTAGAGATCACAAGCAAGCACGTGTACCATTTTTTCAGGCCCAGTTGCTGTCTATTTAATTGGTATTACTAGTCAAATTGATTGGTCATATAGAATTTACTGCTGAATACTTAGCTGCTCATTTAATAATCCTGTTGTCCCTGCATTTTTTCCTTAAAATTTTCAGTTTCATAATGATGCAAGATTCTTTTATTTCAACAAAAAAAAAAATTTATCGTTTATCTGGATACTCAAGAGTTAGTTACCATTGCTATCTCTCTTTTTGCAGCTATTGATTTCCACTCAGTTTTCTGATCGTGGTGATTCCATTGATGATTTTGGAGCTTATTTTTTTTTACTCAGTTTTATTTTTGGGGGTCTCTTTTATGGCGTCTGGCGAATATTAAGATATCATAGGTTGACATAATGATACCACGAGTCTAGTTATGCCAGGAGCAGATGACAGTATTGGATCTACAAGAATGGTCTCCGGGTAAAACTTTCCTTCGTCTCGGTCAATTTCAATGGCATCATTAGGAGATGGTTTATTTTTAACCAAGACTATCATTTTTCTATTTGGATTTGCTTTTTTTTTTTTTCCTTCCACATATGGACGCGTGCTTCTGCGGCCTTATGATTCGTAAACCGCAGCTTTTGCACCCCTACAGCATACTGGGAGTACTGTCACTGCATTCATGTTGAATCAACCTTTACGGAGGGCCTGTAGATGACAGCAGAAGCGATTGCCCATTTAGCACATTCCGATGGTATACTCACGTGACACGGCCATCATTGGTGAAAGGAAAGGGTAATGCTAAGTTTCTAACTTCTTGATGGGAGAAAAGGAAAAAAGGGGCTATGGTAGGCGGAGGAGAAGGAGGAGGTGATCTTTTATGTAATTTCGCTTCCATGGTAGCGTCAATTTATATTCAAATGTGGACACTTTCAATTTCCTTGGCGTCATTACAAGATCCTCAAACTTTACAAGACAACCAAGAAGCCAAGAATAAATAAGAACTTCGTGACTATGATTCGAGTGTTTTTTCCTGTTCTCTACGAGTTTCACCAGTTTGATCCTCAGCCAAGGGAAGAATATATGTTGTGAGCTCACAACCTGACCAACAATCACAGTAATATCATCAAGTTTTCCACCAGCCAAACAAAGAAACTCACTGGTGGTGTTGAGGAAACAAAACTCGTCTTTGTATCAGTAATATAAGAAGTTTTAGTAGTGAGCTTCATGCCAAGAATTTTAGGGTGATAAAAATGAATAGTAATATACTTATGTACGGTTTCATACCCAGAGACACCGTCAGCAACAGCAACAACTCCCAAATTGTAGTCGTGAACAAGGAATGCATCATCCCCACCTCTCTCAACCTATCAAAAGACCAAATTTCAAAGTTCAAATAAACGTTATTAACATCCAACCAAAAGCATAAAGATGAACAAGCAATTGGCTTACCTTTTTAAGGTGCAGGTAACACTTACCAGGCTCTTTGAAGGAGCAAATTTTGAGAGCTCCCGTTCAGGCTTAACTGCCTGCATTACCATTGCGTTTTTTTTTTTTTGCAATTTTCGATAAATTAGTGAGAAGGAAGAAACTGGGAAAAACAGCTCACCGCCGAATTGTTTTGGTTTCGGATGAAGCTGCACAACAACTCGTTTTTCTTAGGAATTGAATTCGGATTTGATAGTGATATATTTGGAACATGGATTGGGAGAGACCAAGATATCGAAGCCCTTAATATAGGAACCATCCCCATTTCCCGATTCGACCCTCTCTCCCTCCCTCAAGTAACTATCCACAACCCACCCTTTTTGCAGAGCGAGCTCAAATCAAATGCGTGTGGTTCTAGTTAAAACAGACAAAGCACTCTTCCAGGCAACCAAAAGTTAGATTGTATTAATTAATAATATACGTTATCTTGAACACATAGTTCAACAAGCACCAGTGGTCTAGTGGTAGAATAGTACCCTGCCACGGTACAGACCCGGGTTCGATTCCCGGCTGGTGCAAGCATTTTTATTTTAAACTTTCTGTATTTTTGAAACTTTTCTTTTTATTTTTTAAATAAATCAATCAATCTTGGCCCTGCTTTTCTAAAATTTTCTTTCTCTATCTCCATCTCCAACAATGAACGCCACCCCCTTTTCCCCACCCGATCTCCTTCAAGGTAAAATCAGTCAATCACATTCACATTCCTTTTCTTTCCTTATTCTTGGTTAATCTCGAATTTACTTTTCTTTTCTTTTTATCTGTTTTGTAGACAACAATTCGGAAAGCGATACCGAAACGAATCCCGATGACACACCCGAATACTACCAGCCAATCTCAGCCGTTGATTACGATGACTCCCACTCCGATCAATCAAACTCAGATGAAGAACACCATAACAATCCCCACTTTTCTGATTACCAGCAGCACCACCTTGACAACGGCCACTGTGCGCGTCAAGCAGAGGATGGAATCTCGACTCTTAATCTAAACGAAGATGTCGAGGGAAAGAGCAGCAGCAGCGAAGATGGCGATGAAGAGGAATTAGAAGAAGAGAGAGTAGGAGAGGAATCTGAGACGGCGATCTTGAGGGCGTTTAGAGAGGACGAGAGTAGAAGGAATGCGCCGTTGACGCCAGAGAATGCGACACGTGTCATGGAGGCAATGCGTGGTGTGTCGTTGGGTAGTTTTGTTCCTGACTGGGCGGGTGGGGTTGGTGGAGAGCAGTGGATTGATGAGCTTAGGAGATTGAGGCAACCACCTGGTGCTGGAAATCAACCTTCCTTTCAAAATTAGATGTTGCTTTCGGGATTTTGCTTTCTTTTTATTTCTTCTTTATGAAGACTATTCCTTGCGTCCTTTCTTACTCGTATCTGAAGCTTTTTTAAATTTTTAATGGAGTGTGATGTGAAGAATCTATGAACATTTGTAGTTGAATCCATCAGTCAACTGTTTTTAAATCCAATTGAGCTAAATGGGGATGGGGATGGAAATGGGATTTCCCCGTTTCAACAAGAAGCAAAACTGAAACTAGTTCCAGAAATTCCATTTTGCTGCCATTCTAGAAATTCAGTGCTCTTTTTAGCATTCTGCGGTAATTCTTCCCCATTGCATTGATTGTTCAACTTTTTGCCTCATGGATCCCTATTTCCTTCCCACCAAATTACATAATTATAGGAGCCCCAAGCCCACCTTGCGATGATAGCAGCAAAACCTCCTCTGCAGATTCCTCTTTGCACACTCCTGTTCAATATCACTATCTCCAACACGCCTGTAAAATATTTATCCTTGCTCCATACCTCTCTGACAGCAGCTCAAGAGAAAAACAAGACTTTTTTTAATGCTCCATCCCGTTCTAACCCGCCTGTTTTGATGGTGAGCCTATTCAAAATAGCTGACAGCACAATGAAGCTATGCCTTGGTGTGTGCAAACTACCCCATGCCACCTTATACCAGTCTACTCTTACTTTCCTTTTCTTTTTCTTTTATGGTAGAAAGTCAACTCTCACTTGCTTCTCCCTGATGTGATCACATAAAGATTTCACGGTAAAATCACAAGCTAACACCACAAAAAGTCACACCATACATCCGATCTAGGAAGAGGCCAATCCACCTTCTGCTTAGGAAGAGTGACAGAGCAACACTTCTATCGACCTAATCCACCACCTTGCTTAGGAAGAGTAACACTTTTCCATGAGACTTGCCCCTGCAGCCGAAAACCTTCTTTACCCTTAGAAATGCATAGCATCTCTGCTCTACCTCTGATGACTTTGGATGAGATGACAAAAACGGGAACCAATAGTTTTGCATACTAAGTATCTTGGAGGAAACCAACTGAATTTTCAAGCAAAAGAGACCTTTTGATGCCCAACGCGGAGTTAGAACAGGAAGTTTACTGATAAGGGGCTTACAATCATCATAGCTTCTTTGTAACAAGGGTAGCACCTAAATATCTCACAGGCAAATTCCCCAGATTTCACAGCCCATTAGTAAAAACCATTAAATCATCCGCAAAACAAAGGGGTGAGAGAAGAATTTTCTTGCATTTAGGGTGGCAAGGCACGCCAGAAACATTATTAAGCAGGCTTGGATAGAACCTCTCCATACAGATCACAAAGAGATAAGGTGATAATTAGTCACTTTGCCTTAACCCCTTCTTCCCTTTAAACTGTTATTTTAATGCTACTCCACGTACAAAGAAAATCCATACATTATAATTATTTGACGCAGTCGACAATCTGAATATATAGTTTCTAGTGCGCATCGAGACAAATTAATCTCAAATCAAAACTGAAGTTGCAAATCATGGTCCTAGAAATTTTGAACTGCCATACACTGGAATGAAGGTCCTGTGCACGTTGTGCTCCAGCTATTATGTTGATCAGGAACCACTTGAGGCATGCTTCTAGCTTCCTTCTCATGCACTGATATTCTCTATTTCAGCTTTCTTGTCCATTCTCTTGAAAATGCCAGCAATAACCTGGTAAAATGATTTTAATAAACTAGGTAAGATGGGAATTTTCAAGAGTGTAGATTAGAATGAGTTACCACTACATGACTCTGGTTCTGTAATTTATGAGATGGGGATAAATTTGTACCTTTCCAGGTCCCAATTCATAACTCTTCTTCAGCCCTTTGGTTAAGAGAGTCTTCACTGTTGTTTCCCATTGAACAGGAGAAGTCACCTGCAAGTTTGAATTTATAGGATCAAATTATTGTTTCCTCTGCTTTATCATGGAGAAGCAAGTTACGAGTAGTTTACTTGGCGTGCCAAGATCTTCTTAATTGTTGCAGGATCTGCATGTGGTTGTGCATCAACATTGGATATAACTGGTATTCTTGGTTGTCTGATTTCAGTGGCTGCCAATGCAGCTTCCAATCTTGAGACAGCTGGTTCCATGAAACTTGTATGAAAAGCACCGGCAACTGCCAAACGAACCTGAGAAAAGTCGGAACCATGGTTATTAACAGTGAAAAGATGATGATGATGATGACGACGACGACGACGACAATGATGAAACAAAATTACCGTCATTCGAGCTTTGAATGACTTTGCTTTGGCTTCTACTGCTTCTACTCCCTTCACACCTCCAGATACCGCATAATTACCCTACCAAAATGCATTCAATACCAAAGTTCATACATTAAGTTAATAAATACACCAAGTATGGCACTGATACTAAAAGAATCTGATTTAAAGGAACCTTACAGGACACAGGTAATTTGCAATCTGAACTCTATCAGCTTCATCAACTTCTTGATTGGCTGCATCACACAACTGTTGAACTTTGTCAGAGTCCAGTCCTACAACACTGACCATCGCACCTTTAGCAGCATCGGCAGCTTCCTGTAGGCAGTTTCATAGAAAATGTTATTACTAAAACATGTCATGAAACACTCAGTACGAGGTACATATACTATAGCCATCTCTTAGCCAGCTATGATTACCTGCATGGCTTCACCCCTTAGTTTGACCAGCTTCAGTCCATCTTCGAAGCTATAATAAGATGGAATCCAAAGAAACAGGACATGTGAATACATAAACACAAAGACATATAAAAAGGCAGGAATCATATAGGCATATACTATCTGTAAGCGATTAAAACTTTTACTCTGAAAACAGTAAATGGTGCACAAACTAAAACATGAATACGAAGATGTTCTATCTGCCCCGATCTGATACACAGAACACAGCATAAGCAATGACCAGATAACCACCCATCAGCGACAATCATCGATCAGATTTCAATATTGCTGGATTAATCTAGTTTGCATGTCACATTAAATGTTAGGCAGAGCTCACCTAAATGAGGTAGTCATCACTTAAGTTTGAATATAACTGGGTCCTTCTAATTTGCAAGTCAGATCAACTATTGAGAAGAGCTCATCCAAATGTATGACACAACAGGATTTTAACAGAAGCATCATATTGATAAGCACTGTAATCTAAAAGTGCTTGGCTCAATGCAGGATAAATTAAAATATGAATATGAAGGAGGAGGTAGCAAGCTCATAAATCAATTTGTGCAAACACATCAACACAATATTGTTTCAACTCAGTTAGTGTTATTGTTAGATGAAGTTGCTTTAGTTTGCAAATACAACAGTTGTTTTCTTGAGTTAAATGCTCGCCTGAAGGCTCCAGCAAATGCTAGCGCAGTATATTCTCCCAAGCTGAGACCACATGTGACATCAACAGAGTCAATTATCTGCTGGCCTCCATCACGAGCTCGGAGCACCTCAACTGCAGCTAGACTTGTGACATAAATAGCAGGCTGCATTGATAGTTACAGATGCTCACCATTAATCACCATTTATAAATCTTAACCAGTAAAAACACCGCATGCATGACAGCTAAGCATCAACATCACCAGAAATTAATGCAGCTATTTAGATAAAAGGGTGTAGATCCGTGACATAGTATTTATCCTAGTTTCAAAAATAAGATTAACCAATCAAGCCGATTGGTGTAGTAAATCTATCACATGGGACCTAGTAATTTAAAAGAAAATGTTGACATCTTTTCACCAAAGTAGAGTCTCTTCACAACCATACATGTTGCATCGGGTGAGCTTGTCTCCTTATGGCATAAATGTCTGTTCATTGTTGCCAGGACAATTAAGCCCAAAATAAAGCAGTAAACATTGCATAGCAGAAAGAGGGAGTACCTGGCTTATAACAGTCGAATCCAGCTTCTCTTTTGGACCACCGGTGCAGAGTTCTAGAAGATCATACCTGCATCCAACAAATGCTTACGAAGACAATGCATATAGATTCCAGGCCGAATTTCTAAAGCTGACTGAAAGAGAAAAAAAAGGAATAATTTTTTTGAATGCTTACCCCAATATATCGTTGGCTTTTTTGTACAACTCGGAAGCAGCTGACACACTATGAGCCTCCTTTCCCATCCCAACAGCTTGTGCACCCTGAATTACTTAGAACAAACAACAACACACCACTCTAGTTAGGACTTAGGAGTAGCAATTAATTAATTAATCAACAAACTAACAATTTAGCTCTTAATCTTTAATTCCAGCCCCAATTAAAGAAAAATCAATCAAGCCTTATCTAACGATTTCCTACATTAGGAATTAACCAATGCAGGTAAAATTAGAAAGGTAAAAGAAATCAATAAAAGACTGACCTGACCAGGAAACAAAAAGGCAGAGGTAGGCTTATAATCGAGAAACAAAGTATCATCAACAACAACAGTTTGAGTTTGTGATCCAACTGACAAGCTCATGAAAACCCTTGATGGGTTCCCATTTTTAAGAGCAAATCCTCGAATTCCTTTGTTAAAAGCATCAGAGGAAGTGAAAGAGAGGGTTTTGAGAGAAACGGAAGGGATAGCGAGAGAAGAAGAAGCCATGGTTGAAGAATGGAGGGTGCGTAGGATAAGAGGGAGGTTGGTGGTGGTAGTGAAGGATGCTGGCATGTGAATTTAGTGTTTGTTTGTTTGGGTTTTTTATAATGTGAAATGGTGTGGGTATTGAGTAGCGGAGTTTACAAAGAGAGACGTTGGAGATGGCTTCAAAGCCAACGTGAGCAGCCAACCAATACTCTTTGGTAAATATGATATTAGTTTTTTTAAAAACAATTATTAAAATAATATTTTATTTTATTTTTTCAAAATTTTTATATCAAAACAATTCAAAATACAAAAAAATTATCTAAAATAAAAAAATATTTTTAAAAAAATATAGTAATATCAACACAAAAACAAACACTCGCATTGTGTTCTTTATTTTATTTTAGGGCACATAACTTCACTCTGTTATTGTCGTTTAAGAAAAAATAGAGAACAAGGAGTCGATGAGAGAAAGTTCCAAGGAAGAAGGAAGGAGAATGCTTCTCTTCACCTGGAGAGGTCTCGAACATCAGAACCAGGCCATGTCAAAAAATAAAATAAATAATAAAAGTCTCGGGAATGACTTTTAAAAAAATTCTGACGGAACTATCGAACATCTAAAATGAGGCTTTTCTCATCGAGAGTAGGAAATCTCAGGAGGATTTTGGTTAAATTCCCAAAAAAAAAACCTCTCAACAGCATCTGTAATTTGCGATTCTGAGACTGAGAGACTGAGAGGGTCCGTGTAATTAATTTACCCTCTAAAATAATAATATCGTGATCTACTTGAAGTCCTTGATATGATACTTATCGAATTTGAGTACCCTCAAGTTCATGGATCATTTAACACAAAATATTTTGCTTCGTTTTGCTAACAGGAGTTGAATTCCAATTTTGAAGCTCTTGTTTTCTTCATTCGGTATTTTGCTAGATTTATGCGGTGATAAAGAACTAGCTGATTTAGTTTTTCTTACTCGAGGAATAATGCAGCGACAAACCCAAAATGCCAAAAAAGAAAAGCAATATAGTGGATAAATTGCATATACCATGGCGTTCGTTGATACAAATATGAGCCACAGGGGAAATAACGGGGAGGCCAGACATTATCTCCGCAACCAGGTCTGTCTTGCCTTGATATGTGTTCTCCGGAGCCTGCTAGTGCTATTATTCTTGCTCGATATAGATCAATTTTTATGTGGCCATCACTAGCCTGCTTCTGATCTTATTACAAACTAATATTTACCAACTTCAGTAGACAACAATATGAAGGCTGGTTCCCCGTATATCATCCCGTTTATGCGCGTAATTACTTTGGACTTTTTGTCTGAATTTCCACTTCTCCTTTGCTGATTTGATGTTGAACTATTTCTTTTAATTACAAAACAATTTAACCAATGGGAAGAGAATCCGCCACAAAAAAAGTCAAGGTAGGTGTATTCCTGCAAACATATAAAACAGAAATAGAACCCTTAAATCCCCCATCATTTTGGAAGTGATATACCCTAATTTTCACGGGTTTTTTCGTATAGGCCTTGCCCAGCACTGCACGGCATATAATAAATAATGCAGCTTTTCAGAAGCAAATATATTACAAGCTAAAAAGCATTGCGGCAGATGGTTATATCCATCCAACGCAGAATCTGCAAAGCCGAACTGTGTCCTTGCAGAGCATTTTACTTTACGTGGGGCATGAAATAAAGCGACAAACAAGAAAAATTGATTCAGAACAATACCTGGTCAATTCATTTGCTTCTCTTTATGTATAATCAACAGCCTGAAGTTCACTAAATCTGTCCCTTTCGCTCCTTATTACTCTTGCTTTGTTCTCTACTATTTCAAGCACCTGAAGAATGGAAGTGAAGGAATAAAAATCCATCACCTTTTAAGTGGTTCGTTGTTTGCTTAGATGACAAAGAAGTGCTTTACAGGGGCTCCTCAACTTGGGTGCAAGATCTTTTGAAGCAAATTAATTTTCCTTTTTTATGTTTTCACGTGTTCTATGCAGCAGAATTGTGGCACTCCAAATTCAAATTACCTCTGGTCTTGAATTTAGAACTCCACTGGACATTCCAACATCGATGCACCATATGCTACAGTTGTATTTACTGCAAGAAACACACTGAATTTCAGAACTACGACCAGGAAAAAATAGCTGCCATATTATGATGCAAATTGGAACCTAACTAAAGACAGTATAGATGAGTACCAATTTACGCCTGTAGTTTGAGGAGTATGCCCTACCACCATTGCCTTAGCTCCAAGCAATTGCAGTGTCTCTTCAAGAACGGATTGTATCTGATGAGCATACAGTTTTTAGTTCCAGAAGCCAGAGAAGTTACTACAGTATTAAGATTGCACAGTTCAAGCTTGACTCCAATAATTGAGTAAAAATCATGGGAAAAAAAACACGACATCAGAAAATCTCATTTTGAAAGAGGTTGATTTCTTCTTGCTTCAAAGACGAAGTAATCCAACCTAAAGCAAATCAAGTTGGCAGACAAATGCATGCTCTGATAAACAGTGGTTGTAGTTTTCAGTGGCAACAAGTTTGTTTCATTTCATATTATTTTTAACTGCCTGATTCCCTCGCAAGAAAGAGATAGAAATACACACCATCAAAGGATACATACCCGGTTAATCTGATAGCCCTCCAAACCCAGCATGTCTCTTGAGTATAAGCGGTTCCAAACAACAGAATCAAAACCCTTTGTGGCTATAAACGGGAAATTAGGACTAGTATCATCCTCACTTAAACCTCTCATCCAGTGAGATACTTCATAGTTCATCCTTTCAACGCCATATGCAACTGCAGAAGTACCAATACTCCTATCAGGCATTTCAAACAAGAAAAGAAAAAAATCTTACATGTCTTAGCAAGCATAAACAGCATGACAACCAAATCTTCCACGAAGAGATGCTGCTATTTTTATTTCTTACCATGTCGAGGAAGGAGGCCACCATGACAGAATACCCAGTCATTGATCTTGAGCACAACTGCATGCCGCGCCAATTCACATGCTAACAGACCACCTGGTCTCAACAAGATTGATCTGGCAATTACCCCCTTTTGCCTCTGCCCTAATATTTTAAGGTGATATCAGTAAATGCGCCATATGCAGGTAAAGGCAAAGACGGAGAGTTTCTGTGGAGGAACAGAAGGAGAGCAGATAGGTTCACTGCATTTGATAACTGAAAGGACAGGATTTTTGTACCTTCACCAGATTCCAAGGACCCCAGTGATTCTGAGACAATTTTCGATCTTCTCTCCGCCTTTTAGACTCTCCAATCCAGCCAAGAAAAGCATTTTCCCAGTTGTACTGGTTGTCTTCCAAGTAGGCCAGGAAATCTGAACATTCATCAAATGCCCCCGAGTCAACATATCTAAAATCTCCCTCCACATTCATAGTCTCATGATTCCCATTGACCTATTATCAAAACAATAATATAGTTAAAACATAAATCAAGAAAATTTTTACAGGAGAATAATATCTTGGAGTTTCACAAGAAATCTTTTAAAATGAATATATTGAACTCAAATTACTGAAAAGTTTGCAGGATGACAGAAGATTATACGCTTGAGACATAAGAGGTAGGAATCCTAAATGAACTTCAATAATCCTTAATTCATATACTGTTGTGCAATGTTTAAAATGTGGCTGTGGCATGATGTTGATGTTGCCTCACTGACAGAGCTATTTCCATCTTTAGTACTACAAACCTGAAAAACAGCTCCACCTTGAGCTTTTGCCTGAATATCCAATGAGCGTAGTAAGGACAGTATTGCTATCTCTTCTTCACCTCGATCAAGTACATCTCCAAGCTGAATCAATACCTACATTTCCAAAGAAGGATTTGAAAACATTAGACAACAAATATAGAAGCTTGAAGAGGATAGTGTTATCTTAATGATATCATATAAGATTACAGTCCATAAATTGTAGACCAATAGTAGTTCAAAGTTTTCTGCATATTAGACGAATAAGAGACATACGGTTTCTCCACCAGTCCATAAATCATGACCATCAGAACTCAGTACGCCAGCGATCTCAAGCGCACATCTTGCTTGGTCAAGATCTCCATGAACATCTCCAACTATGAATACAAGTCAAAGTAGACAGTGAAGAAAAAGTTAATGAATGGCATGCATAAAAGCCAACACAATAAATTGAAAGAGATTATATTGTTTCTCTTCAATCTCCACATGAAATCTTCACAAAGATATCTTTTATCGCTTTGAAAAATGAAAAAAAAATCAATTTTGACTTGTACAAAACTAACAAAAACATTTCACAAATCTCCTTCCAAAATAGGACTCAATGTCAAAAGACATCACAGCCGAGCAAAATGGCACCTTGAATGCCATAGTGGGGAAACCCCAATTAAGTTAAGCATACATCCTCCAGTAACCATCAAGAATCTGTATATTATCCTTTGAGTTAATAAATGAAAATTACGAGCACCCATACTAGTGTATATCAACATGCAGAATGGATACAAATATGCGTTTCAGTTCTCTGAAAATTTAGTCAAACTTACTAATTTGGGTGCGTTCAACAAAAATAATCAGGACTAACTTAGTTTCTGTTACATGATTCAAATTTTGCATTGCAACATTAAGACTGCCTTCCAACAATTCAAGTTCGTTAAGTCATGAAGCTGAAGTATATAAAGAACTCACCAATACCAGAAAATGACAATACTGTGTCGATACTACTAAGAACCAAGCTCAGACAGAGTAAAACAAAAGCACTAAAACCAAAAAGGGAGATGATGACTAGTAAATTACCAGCTACAATACGGCGACCAGGAGCAGAGACAAAAGTAGGAGGGTCTCCATTGATAACTATAGGCTTCAAGGCTCCTCCTGTGCTGCTGCTAGTAGGATTTAACGCGGGATAAGAAGAAGATAAAGAAGCACAAGTCTCTGTTACTCTACGAGGAAGTGAACAAGGTGGTAGAATTAAAGAATTCAGACATGATGAAGCCATTGGTTTTTTTCCCTCTTATTCACTCTCCATTTCTATAGTTTAACGCAAGTTACGAATATAGAGCTTCTTATTTTTGTTGGTTTCGATTTTCAGTAAAGGGCGAAATTCCTTGCCTCTCAGCCACGTATTTACTTTATATCTTCTTTCTTTTTAGAAACTTTGTGGATGGAGATTCTTTTGAATGGTGGCCTGTTAAAATCTCTTGGTTTGTTTTTGTTATCGTTAAACGAGAGTTCGAGACAGTTGGGCATGGGATGTCCACTTGTAAACGGCATCGTTTCTTTGTTTTTCCATTTTTATTTTTCTCAGCTCCTTTCGGTACCATTTATATCTGCATAATTTTTTTTTTACTCGTGGTCATTTATAACTTTAATAAATTCTGTGAAATTCACTGTGAGGATCCACATATCAATTTTAACTTCTTAATTAAATATAAAAAGACTCAAAGTTTATCCTCTAAAAAAATAAAAATAAAATCAAGAAGAAGTTTGACGATTCTCAGTTGAGATTGAGAGCGAGATTAATTCATATCATGCAAATTGTTAGACAGTGAAAGAAGAGAAGGTGTCCAAACTGCAAACTGTCCATCTTGGATGTAAAAATAAATCCCTGTTTAATATTGTAGTTTAATTATATTTTTGAAAAAATTATATTTATTTAAATTTTAAATTATTTTCTTGTTTTTTTATTTTGATATATTTATATTAAAAATAAAATATACAAAATATATACTATTTTAATATATTTTGAAATAAAAAATATTTTATATTCAAAATGGATGGTGAGGCATGGGCACAGTGTTGCAGAATATGGTCCTAAACTAACAATCCCGTGAAACATGAATGAAAATCACCACAGCACTTGGAGCCATTTTTTCAACTTTAAGCGTTCTGTTCGTTACTGGGCAATTTTCGTCATGAGACCAGATTCGATCAAGCCCAGCCCAACTTTGCTAATTAATTTGCCCCTGATCATAGGCCCATGCATCCACGAAAGAGTTAGATGTCAGCTAGCAGAAACTCATACGAAATTAAAGTACACATTCAGAAATTCAGGCCCGGACCGAGCCAATGGCCCATCGCCCAAAGTCGAGACGAGTTTTCTCTCATGGCTAATTCGTGCAAACCCAACCGGAATCTATAAAAAAAAAATGAAGAGAAGAAACCCAAAGTTTTTTTTTTTAATCCATTTGATTGTGTGTGTGTTCTATATTTGGTAGAAGAGAAAATGTCGAGAATTAATTTGTTTATTTTTTATCCATTTTATAAAAAAAAAAATCTTTCCGGTATGAGATAACCACTAACTCATTTAATAACATTTAATGAATAATTATGAGGGGTGTAACTCAACTGATGAGACCATAGATTTATTTTCTAAATATTACATGTTCCAGTCTCACAAATCTCAAAATCATTAAAGGTTTACATAATTATTAATTTTAAAACCTGTAAAATTAATTAAAAAATATACAATCATAAAAATTAATCAAAATATATACAAAATAACTCAAACACCTTCATTAACTTAAAAAAACAAAAAACATAAGGATGAGAAATTCAATTCCAACAGCATAATGTGAGAAGCCCGAATTAGGACAGGATACCGTTGAAATGATGGTTCTATCAAATCAAACATCCAGCATACCTAACTGTAGGGTCTCAAAAACCTGCTTTCGAACTTCTCTTTCCACTCTTCATCGGAGTTCGTTTGATTTTTTTTCTTCCTCTCCAATAGAAGTTACAGGATCTGACCAGAAAATATAACAAAGGTGGGCAAGTGGGCGTGCACATCCACTGAACAATCCCTGGGCCAAATATGTCCCAGCTGAAACGACCAAAAATATCCAATGTCAATGGATAAAAAGAAAAGCACTCCTGCGGTGTTTTCTCGGAACATGTTTGGCTCTTTCACATGATCTTGTGTGTGGAAATATATGTGGATAACGTACCATCTATAGCTTCGTGTCATTACTCACAACTACCATTTACACACAAAGCTCGGAACTTACCAGCTAGAAAGGGTAGCGGAGAGGATGCATGGTTGAATCTAAAATATGTACAACGTTGATGAAAACATGAAATCAGTAGTATTACATGCAAAACCTATAACAATGGGATGGATCTTCACGGTACTGATATAGAATGAAAAATCTTGAATACGGAAAATGAAGAGGTTGGAAAACAAGTTCCATTTTAACACCTTTGGTGAAAAATAGTTTTTTTTTAAATTATTTTTTTTGCAAAATAAATTCCTGAAAAATAAATTATTTTTCAATATTTAATAATATTATAGAAAATAATTTTCAATGTTTAGCTATATCATGAAAAATAAACTGAAAAATAATTTGTTAATTTTTTTTTTCAAGTTTATTAAAATAACGAGGAACAGATCTTACAAATTAAAGTTGAATGAGAATGGAATTGAAAACAAAATCTAATTTCATAAATTATCTCAAATAAAAAAATAACAATCAAAATAATGGAGATCAAATCTAATAGATAAAAAAGTTGAAAGATAATGAAATTAAAAAAATTATAATTTCATAAATTATTTTAAATAAAACAAGTAATAATAAAAATAATAAGGACCAAATCCGACAGATAAAATATTTCAATTAAGAAAATGGTAAGATAAAAGTAAATAACAATAAAAAAATAAGGATCAAAGTTGATATAAAAATCAAATTTTAAGGGATGAAATTGAAAAAAAAATCAAAACAAAATATATAGTAGTCAAAAGTTTGAGAACTAAATTTGATATTATCAACAAATAACATGATATTTCAAAAAATTTCACAACTTCTGCAAAGTATTTTCCGTAAAAAAAACACTTTCCTGAAAATTAAGTAAATTTTTTCTTTAACTGAAAAGTATTTTATGTTGATTAACTTTTATAATGAGAAATAAATATAAAAAATTTAAAAAAAAATTTTTAAAACTATTTTTCATGAAATAAACAGATATTATTGTGTATTAAACGCTCCAATATATAAGTTAATAAAGATGCATTGAAAAACAAGCCTAAAAAAAGTTGTATGGCAGGGGCTGCAAGGTTTTTTGCTAATAAAAGAGAAGAAAACATATTACATGTGTTTGAGAGTACTATGGTTAAAATGAACTTCTGAAAAAGTTTGAATTTTTTTAAAATTTATTTATTTTATTATTTTTTAATAATTTAAAAAATATAAAAAATATTATTTTAATATATTTATAAATAAAAAATACCTTAAAACACAATATCAACCATACTCCCTCACAAGCTATAACTACAAAGAAGAGAATTAAAGGGAGAAAAAAAACAGCTTTAATTATCAAGATTTTTTGATGCAGTCATAATTAAGCTATGACAAACTTGCATCGAGTAAGAAGCGAATGAGTCAGTTCTTGCCATATCTGGTTTTATATCAATATTGAAAATAACACCTGCATCATAAGCACTGTTCACTTCAGAATTGTAGCTCCTAGCCCAACTTGGGGGATGTCACATGCATGTCTCAGAGACATACAAGCATTCGATACCTGTATAATTTGACTTCGTCATTAATAAGGGATAGGTTATGCTTATCTAAGAAGTCAGACTAGCTGTGTTCTTGGCAGATATCCCTGGTTAATTAAGTGAGCATTTGTTTTTTCATTACAATATATTATTTTAATATATTTTTAATTAAAAAACATCAAACATTTAAAAACGCTAAAAAAAATAACAACCAAGGCCTTCTTATCGTATCCGGATTGATCATGCACCATCCAAGTGGAGAGTTTTTCCTTGTATGTCCAAGCTATGAAAGTCAAGTAGAGGAAGATGGAACTCGTATCTGATAATACAAGTGTATCGTGGGTACATTAGCCACCCCGTCAAATCCATACACAAACATGGCAAGAAATGTACATCGCTATTCATCTTTGTTGCCGAACTTGGAATGGAGTTTATGGCGGAGGAAGCATGTGACTTTAAAGAGATCTCCCTTTTTGGATCGTTCTTATAAACGTATGCTGCACCTCCACACATGAGAGAACGTAGATGCCATAACTGGCTATGTTCTATCGTTCTCAATTTGATGTATGCATTATGTCAGGTATCTTATGTCAGGTCCTTGGGGAAAAGTTCCATGGCTACATAATATAGGTGATATTTTGATGAAGGTGGCAAAGCAATTTTACTCGGATCTATTCACTTCTTTTTGGTTTATATATACCTCAAAACATTTCAAGTTTATTTTCTTGCAAGGAAGCCCGATATCTTGCATTGCGAGTACAAACCTTGTAATTGTATATATTGTTAACAGAATACAAAACTTCGTTAAATCCAAAGAAAAAGAAACTAAAACGAAAATTAACCAATTAATATCTCCAGGTAAACTGGTCTCGTTTCGGTTTCTAAGAATTTATAGGAATTTGTGTTCATATTCAATCTAAAACTGAATGGGTTCTTCTTTTTCTTGGCAATTTTTAGAAATATATATTCATTACTCAAATCGAAAATTTCTTGCAAGGATAGATTAATTGGGTTCTGCGAATTTCGTTTTGAGTTATTTTATCAACTGAAACCTCAACGAAATTATTTTGATAAAATGGTTTGCAGGTGGTAAGAGTATTAGGTGATAATTAAAAAGGAGAATGGAGTCTTATGGAAGCCACGATGTAGGGTGTTGTAAACCACCACCAAATTAAAATTAAGAAATGCAACCATTTAAATGGTGATTTAGTAATAAAAAATTCAGATTAAATTTTTTTTTATGATTTTAAATTCGAGTCATAGTTTGTTAATATAATAACTATTTAAGATTTATATAACCATTAACTTTAAAATTTATAGAATTAATTAAAATATGTCTAAACTGGTTTGGACATCCACACATTAATAAAAAAAATTAAAAAATAAAGATCTGAACGGTAATTCTATATTAGATACTAAGCTTGCTCCATAAAACTTAAAACGAGTAGAAAATTATCTTAAATATTAATTTTAAAATTTAAAATTAATCATCTAAATTAATTTGGATATCCACAATTAAAAAAATAAAAAATGAAAGGGAGTCAGTCATAGGGGCCAGATCCGGCTCTGACGTTAGGTGTATCGCTAAGATAAAGACAAGTGGGAGAGCAAATATGAAGAGATTGTCGGGTTGTGGACCCCTTAACAGAGAAGTCTTATTCTTCTCTAATTCATAGAGTATATTTTATTTTTCATACGGAGATTCGTGATTTGACCAATGCCCCCACACACATTCACTTTGACCTTTATGAAATTCCCACCCACTTTCTCTAGATTTAATGATTTTATATCCTTTCTTAATTCTATCTCTTGGGATTTGCCTCCCCACCTAATTCCTCCGCGCTATTACATATCTTCAAAAGGATATAATCACACCATGACCAATCTATAATTTTATCTTGGGCAGGCAGTACGGAATCAAGATTGGATACAAGTTTTAGCTTTGTTTTTTTAAGCTTGGCATTGCCGCTGATCTTATTTGTCCATTCAGATCTTTACAGCTTTTTCATCTAAAAAATGTGTTCTACTTTGTCAAGTGTAAGGCTTTGCATAATCCAATTGCATCAATATGCCTTTTCTTGAAAAATAAAGTGCAAGAAATATATAGTTTTAATCAATTAATAGTTTAATACACACTTTGTAGTGTCCAGATATTGATGTCAATGCAGTTTTCAGATGGATGTAGGGGCTGACGTAGCGCACAGAGTTTGCAGGCTGCTGCAAGGATGGCACATCAGCCAAACTGCCATTAGGGTGGGGGTTTCAGGCCAGTCATTGAAGGATGAAAATGTATGCTATATTGCTGTTAGAAAAAATATATATTTATTACACCATCCTATGCAATCTAGGGTGCACCCTTGATCTTGATTTTAAATTTAAGAAGAGTTTGTGAGAGAAAAATTCTCTATTCTTTAAGTTCTTGGCAATCTGAATGTAAACGACTACATAAAATCTAATTAATTAGGAGTTGTTTAGATTTGATATACAGATTATATACAAGAATTGATGAGTAAATGTCTGTCAAATTTGAAAAAACAAACCTGGCATATAATCAATTGTGATTCCCGAAACTCCTCGATAAAGTTCATATTATTCAGTTAATTAAATGAAAGGGCTAAGTTCATGGTGGGAGATTTTATCAAGGATTGTACCATTATTCTAGGTAAGGCTGGAAAATAACAGGGGAGGGGGGGCATAGCTGAAGAAGAAACCTGTGAGACCCAAGTGGCATTGAGGCGGCCCTATCCTGAGTTTTCGAGTATGTTGACGTGACCTGTACACATCCACACACACACACACATATATATATATATATATATTAAACTATACACTTTTTTTATCTGGCTAGAAACTGATCATGTTCGCTCATTTGGCTACAGAAGGTGCTTTGGGCCATTCTCCTCCTCAACTAGTACGTAATAGAATCGTTCAGCCTATTGTTATAGATTAGTTTTCCCAAATTTATCTCTTTGATTTGTTGTCGAATTGTTAAGTCAAACTTTTGCATTTCCCTCTCACCCTATGAGCTACGAGTTATTTGCATACCCTGGTTTTTCTGGTGGTGCCAAAATTCGGACCATAGCTAATGGTTTTGGCTTATACAGCACCATACCAAACAATGTCAAGGGACTTTGATTGTTTATTTACAAGTAAAGCATTGCGTTTAGTAATATTGTGAAAACATTACAAATTATCGTTTTGTTACTTTTTCGAACTATACATACTTTGAGAATTGCTTTCAACTCTAGCTCAAGTCCATCATCAAACTTTTGTCATTCCCTCTCGCCCTATGAGCTGCGAGTTATTTGCACGCCAACACTCGGATCATAGCTAATAGTTTAGGCTATACAACTCCAAATCAAACATGGTCAAGGGGCTTTGATTGTTTATTTGCCGTCGGAGTACCGTGTTCAGTAATATCATGAAAACATCGAAGAATCATTTTCATATCCTTGCAATCTGTATATACTTTAAAAACTACTTTGAAATATAGTTCAAAATGCATTATTAAATATGACCGAAATTCTAGTCAAGAAATTGTGTAGCGTTTAGAGTTATTTCTTTCTTTGTTATTTTTGTAATGAACTTGTTTTTTGGGATTGGAAGAGACCTTCATATGAAGAAGGTTTTTATTTTTATTTTTACCAAAATTTGATATACATATCCATGGTTAGCTATTAGTATTAATGGGGAAGGGAACAACAAGACGTATCAATTATTACAGAATAACTAAATTGATCACCGCATCAAATGCTAAAGAAGGCTAAAGATTCGAGCTCACAGTGACAAAACTAATTAATCAGATCTCGAGTTTTTAGAAACTAAATATTTAATTTCTCTGTTTTTAGATCTGTATAATTTAATCATTTTGTTGATTTCATGTTTTTTTTTTTTTGAAAAAAAAACTAAAGAAAAGCAAAGCAAATTTGATTAGAAAAGAAGATATTTAGAAAGGAAAACCCAATAAATTGAAATAATCCAAATCCATCAATGAAATACTTAATTATTTCAATTATTAAAAATTAATTAATTCCCGGGTTTTAGAAACTAAATTTAATCTCGGCTATAATTAATCATTTTGTTGATTTCATGTTTTTTTTTGAAAAAAAACTAAAGGAAGCGAATGATTAGAAAAGAAGATATTTAGAAAGGAAAACCCAATAAATTGAAATAATCCAAATCCATCAATGAAATACTTAATTATTTCAATTATTAAAAATTAATTAATTAATATTGATAAATTACAAGGACTAAGTTGCACTTAGCTTTTCCACACAGGAAATAGAAAAGAAAAAAACAAGAGAGAGAGAGAGAGTGGTGGAATGGTACCCTAAAACCCGTCTATATTGACCACCACATGCAAGAAGGTTTGAATATTTTCCAATATATTAATTAATGGTCATAGAATCGATCACGTAATAGCATTTGCTTGGAAATAATTTGCTTCTACACCACGCAAGAGATTTTTGTTGCGGTAATTAAATTAATTTCGTGACATGAAAGATATTAAACTCAGTATTCCAACACGCTTTGATTTATATGACCTGTGAAAAAAGAATAGCCAGTAGTACATATATAAAATTAGACATTTAATATTTAATCAATAGTTTTTAATATAGTTATGTTTTTGCGGTATTTGTTCTGTAACGCATTTATTAATTTTCTTACCTTTTGTTGACTTGCTAACCTTTGGTTTCGACTATATATTAGCCAGGAAAGGATTTTACCAAGCCAACAAAAACAAAAGGACAAACACATACAAGGTTTTCATGATTTTTTACGATTTCTAAACCTAGTTGGCTAGAGACAAGACATGAGAAACTAGTTAAAAAATGCCCTAATAGGCCAAAAAGGATCAAAGATTGCCATCACCTTTTCGGCAGAGGATGGAGAGGGGCCGGTCAGATTCTATCAAGGCATTAATGTCCTTACGATTAAATGTGGGTTTCCCAGAATAAAATTAATGAAATGCAGATCATCAGGGGTCACGATTTTCGAGAGACTAGCAGGCATAGCTGAGTCTGTGGAGGTATCAGGTATGTACTGATGAATGAAGAAAAGAAAGAGGAGAGATGGGGTCTCCAAGAAAAACCCCCTGTCGAAAAGCTGAACCAAGTGCCGAGGGGTGCTGCACCCTCGAGAGCCAGAGAAAGTAGGGTATAGAATGACCAGGGCCCAAGGCAGATTTTCAGTTCTTCCACCCTTGTATTATTCTTTGCTCCTCAATGAATACAGAATTTCAAGGGACTACCCTTTCACTTGTGTTTTTTCCTGTTTCCCCCTAGTGTACTTTTCATCTTGAAGTTCAGCTAGCTAGGTCAGCTCGTGAATTAATATTGTCTGATCTCTCAAAGGGTATACAATCCAATCTTTACATGAAACTTTAATCATACATTTATACAATACTTTAAGTAATCTTTAATTGTCTTTCGTTTAAAAAAATACTCGAACAAGGGCCTGGCACCCTTCCACTTAATGCTAGATGAATCCGATCTCAAGATATCAATCCACTAGTGTACCAACTAGAGTGACTTTTTGCTAAGAAAGAGTGATTTAAAAATACAGGATCGATGTTTTTTGGGTGGCTATCTCATGCTTAAGCCATTTTACGAAGTTAAAACATGAAAATAAATCATTTGTGAAAAGAAGAAGGATAATGGTCTGAAAGTCAAGTAATAACCCAAGACTTTCATCTGGGAAGTTAGTTTTTGTTGGACTTTGTTGTCTTGAAATAGCAAATTACGTGAGTATTATCCAGCTACGATGTATTTTTTTTTATCATGACTATATCATGTATATATTTTTTTTATCATGAACATATAAAAGCCAGTGAGATCTATTAGATTTTTTTCTACAAACAAGAGGAAAAAGGTAAGAGGAGGTAAAAAAAACACCAATTAATCATCGAAATACACTAGATAATAAAGATGTTCTTGTCATATCATTTATTTCAATGGTGTTTATGTTTTTATATATAGTTGTTTTTGTTGTACATGTAACCTAGTGTTTGAATTTTTCAAATTTTTATAATCAAGTATTTTATCTTTAATATTTGTAAATAAGTTTTTCAATTATTTAAAATTTAAAAATCAAGTAAAAACTTGTAAGTCTGTTAATTTCTTTAATGCTTCCGTTCATAAAAACATTAATTTGATCGTGAAATTTTAAATAATTGAAATATTTATTTAAAAACAAGATACTCGAAAACTATGAAACTTCATGCGTTGAAACTTGCGCACGCAGCGTCACAAGCTTTTATCATGGGAGTAGCTACTGAAAGAGGAGCCGAGGTTGAGCTAATTTTTATAAAAATTTGGTTTTTTTATTTTAATAGGTTGATGTTAAAATAAATATTTTAAAAAATAAAAAATATTATTTAAAAATATTTTAAAAAATAATATAATATTTATTGTAGTTTGTGAGTTATAACAGTAAAATTATAGTTACGCTACGCCACTGACAACAAAACACGAATGGCCTTCAGCGAAGTAATGCGATATTTTATTGTACAGTAAAATTAACACAATGCCATTGAATTTAAACTGTCTTTGCCTTGAGTGAAGGTGTTTTTATGTCTTTTCCATTTGTTTTTTTTTTAATTATCAAGTTTGATAAAGAGCAGATTAATATTTTAAATACATATAAAATATTAATTAATTTTAAAAAATTGATTGCACATGACATTCACGCGAACATGTGTAAATGCGCCCACGATCTTCGTCCAGCCTGTACATCGTTGTACAAAGGCTAAAATCCAGCTTTCATGATGGCTTTTTATCCTTCACGGTATCACCTCCATTGATGGGCGGCATATGTCTAAAAAACAATATAGGGTCTTGCTGTCGTGGCTTTTTAATTTTCTCTATTATTCTTGGTTTCAGAGCTTTCTCCTGTATTTTTAAAATAATTCTTTAATTTTGTTTTATTTTAGATTTGGCTCTTAGTTATTTTCAAATTTTGAAATAATACATGTAATTGAGATTTTCTTACCATTTAACCTTCATTAAATTTTTTTACCCATTGTTAAGTTTTTTTAATCATTATCCTACTTAAATTATCTTTTTAATTATATCATTCTCTTAGGTAAAATATTTATTCAACTCGTTTAGTTCATTTTTTTTTATTTTAGATTTATTTTTTTGCAATTTGTTTAGTTTTAATTCCTTTTCATTAGAATTTTTTTTTAATTTTATCCTTTAACATTTTATTTATTGGAATTTTGTTAACTTTTCGGTTCATGAATTTGAAAAATTTAACTGTGTTTGCTTAAATATATTTTTTTTTTTTTTTATAATTGATTTTTTTATGATTTTATTTTTACAAGGAGTTATCACAATCTCGTGTGTCAAATCACGAGTTTTACATGGTAAATATTATTTTTTAATTTTTATTATATTATCAAATAAATTTATTGAAATTCTTAAATTTTTTTTATTTAAAAAAACTATCATTACTTAATTTTTTTTCATTAAAAAAAATTATTTCGATCTTTTTTTTTAGCAATTTCCAGTCCTTTGTGCAAGTACTGAAGCGGATGGCTGGTGCAGAAAAGCCGGCTTTTTCCTGGACATGCACACTCCTGATCGAAAACCTAATTATGCTTTTTTATTTATTTATTTAGTTTAATATGAATATTCTAGCTAATTTGTATGTATTTTAATTAATTTTATAAATTTTAAAATTAATAATTGTATAAATTTTTAGTATCGATCGTATAAATAGGGCTCGAACGAATTATGCTTCTCTTGAAATAACAGAAGGATTCATTGCAAATTAAATGCAACCACCAATGCCATGCATCATGTTCTTACCCCTGCAAAAGAAAGAGTAAAGTTGCAAAAAGATCACAAACGCCTTTCTAGATAAGGGTAGTGACAGTGACAGTGACAGTGACAGACAGTGACAGTCACAGTATCACAGTTAAATAATACACTTAAAGCATTCAAGAACTTAAATTACACTTGGTTGCTAGAGACTAAATAATGATCAATCAGTAATTATTGAAGCTCTAAGTGTGATGCAGGATGATGGAATATTATTTTGCCGACTCTAATTGAGATTATTAAGTCATGATGTTTACTTTGACGAATATGGGGTTCCAAGAGTATTTAGTATTCCTCTAAAACTTTTGGGTTTCTTTACTTGCAAGACTTTATTGTTCATCATTTCACGTGTTATTGCGAATAAATTGTTTAAAATTTTATATTTTTAAAGATTTAGTTCTAATTAAAAATTAATTGGTTTTGATTTTTTAAAATTAAAATTAAAATAAAACGTTAACTATAAATGATATGCTATAAGTTTTCACAAAAAACACACTTTAATTATTAAACTTTAAAAATAACACAAGTTATATAATTTCAGCACTTCAATATTTTTTCAATTTATTTTTATTATTTTTCAACCTTTGATTGAGAGAGGAAAGACAAAAGGAGAAAGGGAAAGATATTGTTGAATTCAGGTGAGAGAGAAAGAAAAATATCGCTAATGTTAATTTAGACCACTAAAACAAACGATATTTGTGTCAAATGGTTACATTTAATGAGTTGAGTTCATCGTATGTGTTTTTTACTTTTTAAAGTTCGTGAAAAAATAGATTTGAACCCGAGTTGATTTTAAACGTGGGTTAATTTATGTTCTTGAAGCGATTTTTTAGGTTTTTATAAGCCATATATAAGTTTATCACGGTTTTTACATTATTTTATAGCTGTTGTGAGTCAAGAATGGGTTGAAAAATAGGTTTTTTGATAAAAAAACTGAAACCCTGATTTTCCAACCATTGCAAATCAAACGATGCGTCGTCTGATTTTTTTTTCCATAAAAATCCGGGGCATGTCATCCACCCTAGTTATAAATAGAAAAAAAATCATGACTCAATCGCGGACCTTGACAAAATAGACTAAGCAAGTCAAGCCTAGCAACACCTAGTTTTTGCTCTTTTTTTTTCTAATTATTTAAAAAGCAATTATGGTTTTTTCTTTAAATTTTTTTAATTTATATTTAAACTAGTACCTTTTTTCTTATTTATTTTGTTTAGAAAGCTTTTTTTTTAAATGATGATTATTTTTTTAGTTATGCATTTAAATTTAAAGAGTTTTTTGATTTATCAATTATTTTTTTAATCTTTTGTATGGATGAAATTTATTTCGATTTATTTTCACATAATGTTTTTAATGTGTGCAGTTTTACATGATGTATTTTTATTATTGTTTGTTTAAATACAAAAATTATTTTAATAAATAAATTTAGTGAATATAACTGGGTAAATATCCTTAATTTTTCAAGTTTTATTTTTAGGTATTGTTAATGGTTTTTTTTTTTTTTTCAAATATAATTTTCAATTTATTTAATTATATGTATATATAAATTTTTTATTTGAACTTAAATTCTTTAAACTATAAAAATATATTAAAAAAATCTATATATATATTATAGTAAATAAAAATATTTAAGAAACAGCAGAACGCAACGTATCTATTAAGCTCACAAGTGACGTGGGATAACAGTAAAGGCAACTCCTTGAACCCTGCCCCCGCCCAATGCTCAATTAATTAATGATACGTTTCAATATTTTTCTTTTAATTTATTTAGGTATTTGGGTTAATTTATATATATTTTGATTAATTATATAGTTTTTAAAGTTAATAATCATGTAAGTTTAATAATCTTAAAATTTATAAAATTTAAATTAATAATTTTTTTTAAAAAAATTTAAAACCTGATAAATTAAACAATAATCTTTATCAATTTAAAAAATATAGGGAGAGAGAAGGCCTCCATGGTAACCAGTAACAAGGCTTCATTTTTTTTTCACCCATGAATCATCCGCAAACATTTATGTATGTTCTGAAAGGCACCAATCCAACCTTGTTTTGGATCAATAAAGGCTTTAAGCAGGTTTTTTTTTCTTAAAAAGACTAGATTCTGAAAATCAATACAATTTTTACTAATCTAGTTAATTCCCTATCTGGGCAGAGACAAGATTTTTTTACAGGAAAGCCAGGATTAGAAAAAAATTTAAAGGACAAAACTTAAATTTTACTGGATTTAGCTCTAAAATTTAAAATTCTTCAAGGAGAAAGCATGGAATTTTTTTAATTCAGCGGCTCGTGCCCCTGTCAGTCTCGACTGACTTCGCCCCTTGTTACATCCATACCTATTCATGTTAGAAAACGTACAGATATCCATATAATTAATATGTATGAGCAATTATTTCGATACATATTGAAATTTAGCTTCCTCAATATGACAGTGACAATTAAATTGTTGAGAATTTGAAATTTCAAAGGTAGATATTTGAGAGTATCAATCACTGGATGGGTTGATGAACGAGGAGTTGGAAAAAAAAAAAGTGGATCATAATGCCAAATGGACGTCTTGAGATATTTTATTTAGTTCGATGTGAGTTTGAAATTTCCGAAAAAGGTAGCTCACTGATAAACCTGTGAAGGAGGAAATAAGACCAGGGTACAAATATATTTAATCCTTCAACATCGTAACAGGAAGAAGAAGTAGGTAAGAGATCAGGATATGTTTCGGACAGGAAAACTCTCATCAAACACAAGCAAAAAGCATTAGGTTTTGACTCTGTACAAATGCTAGATCAAGGATCGTAAACTGGATATTGTCTCCAATTTATATAACTCTCTATCTCTAGAGGCTTAACGGATTGGTAAATGAGTGTCTGTGTGTGGGTGTGTGTGTGTATATATATATATATAATTATATTATAATTGAACTCGACGTTATGGAGAACAAATATTAGTATATGGTTTTGATCAGCCGTAAACAGCTGGTTTCCAAACAATTCAATGCCTCATTAATGCCAACAACGATAACCATGTCATTGCTGTATTGGAAATGCTTGGAGGTTGAAACTAGCTAGCTCGCTTGTCAATTACTATCTAGTCCAGATTGTCCAGTGGTCAAGATATGGTAGAGTGCATATTAGACAATATTGAGGCTCCCTCCTTCTAAACATTACTCGAGACAAAATTTGAAAGAATTCATGGCTACCATGCGGCAAAGCTGCGAGAAAATAAAAAATAATTTCGAATTTAGAAAATTATAGGCCATAGTCCATACCGTATCCCGAGTGATCTTCCTAGCATGAAAGACGTAGTCGGCAGAAGTATATATAGAGGTAAAGAGTAGGAAAAACATCACACATGGACTTAAACCATAATATAAAAATATAAGAAAATACTACTACAAATAAAATGATAAAAAACCCGTCCTTCCATAATGCTCTACCACGTTCCTCCCTTTATAAATAGACTCTCACCCTCCTTTGCACCCACCACCATGTGAGTCATGACTCGAGGAGCTTCATTAGCTAGCTCCTAGCTATGGCTCTTTCAAATATTGCTTGCTTCAGGCTTTCTTGATAAAGGCTTCAAATGGATGCCATGTGCATAAGTATGGGAGAATCTGTTAAGCTCAGGAGGGATAGCGCCACGAGCTGATGATAAGTTGATGTTTGATGGGTTAATCTCAACATAATCAATCCAGTCATTAGTGGCGCTATCTATCCTGAGTTCTATAGGTTCTCCTTGCTATTCCGTTACAGTTTCAGCTTTAAAGATGGTTGCTGGCTTCTGGGTATGTGTGTCCTTTTCTTCTATAAATGCGTTCTTAATTAGGTTGCAATTTCTCTCCTTCGCTAGATTTTATTTTAAAAGACAAGAGCCTAGATTCATGATCATGTTTGGGGTATTTTGGATAAATATATCCTTGATCTTGCCATTTTTGTTCCTGGTTGGATTTTCAGCAGCATGATCATACCAAGATCAATGATGTGCGTTTTATTTTCTCTTCCTTCTAACTCAATACGATATTTATATACATAATTTGGTTCAAGTTGTATTTTTTCTTGTTTTGGCTCTAGTTTCCTGGAATTAGCGCCATGAGGGAAGCTCCACATCTTTGCAAGGATACGGCTTTACTTTCTTCCCTGTTCTGGGTTTTTATTTATTTACATGCTTTATATCAGTAAGGTTTTGGTAATAGAAAGATAAATGATCTTTGGTCTTTTTTCCACAATTCCTTTGTTTCACGGCCATATTTTCACTGGGATGTTATCATTGCAAAATAAAATGATCTGTGATCATTCATGCTTATCAGGTAATTAGGTATGTTATTTTATTTCTAACTTTTGCTATCGCGGTTGATTATCCCGTTTAGATTGATATTTATGTCTCTGAAATTGTAATTGTTTTCAGCTTGCAATCTTAACCTCTTTGGCTTATGTGATGCTCTAGTTAGTTTCCTTGAACGGTTCTGATCTCCATGATTTTCTCAATTAGGTAAAAACCCCAGGAATTCGTGATCTATTTCTTCGTCTGGTTTGTATAAATAATAAGATTGGTTGTGCAGTAAGGTTTTTATACTGCTGAGTAATATTATGAATTGGGTACGTTAGGGTTTGTCTTTTGGGTATGCCAATCATCAGTTCTGTTGGTCCACTGTTTAGAAAGGTTCTTACCTTTTCTTCTTACAAGAAAAATCAAGGGTTTTCACATTTTTCTTTGGAACAGGTGCTTGGTGAGTGCCTTTTGAGAAATTACCCTGATTTTACGGTTTTGGCTTGTTTCAAGTTTTTATGTAAGCCATTCTGAAACTAACTCTGAAACCCTAGAGATTCCTGATATAAATTTATGGTGTTAGGGTTTTTTGTTTTGATTTAAATTTTTTGTAGGCTTTTCAATAATGGGGATTGGTTGCTGTGGATGTTGACTCCTTCCCCACTTTGTTCAGATCACGGTTCCGTCGCTTTCTTTTTCTATAATTTTTTCCACCACCACCACCACCACCACCATCCCTGTTAAAAGCAAACTTTGATGCAAATTACATAGTAATTGTCGATATCTTTATTCTACATGCATTTTTATAAAGATTGCTGTTCATAGCCTTTCATGTGGATGATGGTGGGTGAAGTTGACTTAAATATTTGGAGTTCTTTTATATAATATAGTCATCCATTCTCTGTTCGATTGCAAAAGTGGATCATTTTGTTGGCCATTATAACCAAAATGTAAGGTTGGAATGTATATTTATTAGTTTGATCGCATCTATTGAGAAGTTTAATTTAATTTTAGGGTACGAAGTGTGTCCTATTGTTTGGGGACAAAGGAAACATCTTTCCCCAGCAGATCTCCTACCTTTTGCTATTATTGACTATATAATATGATCTTCATCATTATAGGATAGTGGACAGCGTGCTTAAACAGAAACCCCCACCTTTCCACAGTATGGAGAGCTTTAAGGGTATGCCTCCAGTGAGAGACATCAAAATCTTGACTGTATCTTTGACCCAAAATAGCTACAGATATATAGTATTCTGTTCTTCCTCCATGAAAATACTGCCTTATAATTGAAACATGCAGTTTTAGATTTTGAATGTGATGTAATTGTTTCAGAGGTTTATAAATTGGGAGGATGGTGGTATATATCCTGGTGTTGATGCGAATCTGATTAGGTTATATTCCCAGAAGGTAGATAAAAATGCTGTCATCTCTTTTTTTTCCCCATGATTCTTCGGGATCCATCATTTTTTTTTCTTGTTAACTTTGGGTAAGAGAGATGAGATAGCAACCTCTGGCAGAGGGTTAAATATTTGTACTTGCTGAAACGTCATCATCGACCAAGTTAAATGGTTTTTTCTTTTTCAAGAGTTCTGTGTTTATGCGCCAGGCCGGTTTTTCCACATTTGTTTCCTTTAGCAGAAGGTCCGAACTCCAATTCTTAGACAAGTAGAAGATATACAAGTAAAAGTTACGGTAATATTATGCAAGAAGTCGCTACATCGCATAAGAACAGAACCTCTCGTCTACAACAGAAATAGACGACTCTTTACTGGCAGCGCCGTGAGCTGACTGAAAACAAGTGTACTGGTAAAAATCAAGACGCCGGAAAAGAGCCTAGCCCATGCATCAATTCTAACTTGCAAGTACGAACTGGTTTGTCCTTAATTGGATCCGCAATGTATCTAAAATCTCAACTAAATCGCCTTACACGTACAGACATAGTCTCTCGCCAAAGGCACCTGTCTTCATGCAGTAGATCAGGGACGTTGATTTGAAGAGAACTTGTATCCGGAACTTATTATTTAATTAGATTTCATTTTTTTTTAATTTGGGTTTTATTATTGAATTCAATGTAGCTTATTATATACACAATTTTTAGGCTATTAACGTTGTAATGATTAATTTTCAAAATTTATCAGATCATAATTTATTCTACCAAGTTGCACTAAGAAATGTCAATTTATTTTATTTATAAGCTCAAGAAAAGTGCATTGGACTTCAAAAGGAGGGCTTATTTATAAAAATTTCTACCAAACTAATTTAAATCTACCGGATCTATGCAAATCAAACCAGCTGCATTTTAGGTCCAACAACAACATGCTAACAATTTAAAAAATTGACTTAATTACATGAATCAGATCCAACAAATGGCTTTTTAACCCCTTTAATAGTTAGCTATGTGCAAAGAGGTGATTGAAATACTTTTCTCAATTTTATATTTATGCAGGTGGTGGCTGTAACGCAGCTGAATATATTGTATTCAAATCATCTTCACAATAAACGGCCGCCTTCTACTGATTCTTGATGCAAATCTTCTAGGCTTGGCAATAACGAAGTTAAGGCAGGCCTTAGTTGTAGACCCTATCGTTCCTTTGAGGAAAGCCCAGATCGTGGGGCCTATTATGCTTCATTTCTAATCCTTCTCATAATTTGGTTTTAATTTCCAGGTACTTGTCATGGCCAGATTAGTAAACCCTGTCAATTACTCCCTCATGCAAATGTCTCCAGTGATCTTAATACCACCGTCGAAGTTAAATCAAGTGACTCATACTTCTCGCTCCTTCGGCCTTTTCTACGGAGAAGACCCTTTGAATTTCAACTTTAACCTCGTATTGCTTGATCTTGCTTTGATCATCTTAATAACTAAGATGATTCGCATTCTTCTCAAGCCTCAAACAGCCAAGAGACGTCTGCGAAATCATGTGAGTGATTTCTTCCTTCAATTTATAGACATATACGCACATATATATGAGGTTAGTCTAATGGTAATTAAGGCCTTGGTGAAGTTCTGTAAATTAGACATGCACTTAATTAGACAATATTGTATACCATTGAAATTTGAATGTGGATTGTGAGTGTTTCAAATAATTTCCCTCCTAAATTTGTGTAATGGAATGACGATTTTCAAGGGTGCCATTTCTTTGGACCCTCTGTTCCAGGCCGGAGCAAGGAGTTAACGAAGCAGTTGTTACTAGATAATGCCCGATTCGTGGTGGCGAATGTTATTGGAACTATTGGTTTTGCACATTTCTTATCTTTGACTTCAGTCGAAACGGTTTTCAGTGTATTTAGATTTTCAGTGTACATAGAAAAGAAGGGAAGAAACAAGTCTTCACTGATCTTTCTCCCCTTTATAATAATGTGTATAGGTGCACACTATTTTCAATCATCAATCATGGGAAGCTTGCAAAACCTGTTTTATCTGGAGGGGTTGCCGCAAGTATATCTATAACTGCATTTCCTGTGATTTATCTTGTCCTTAAAGAGTGACAACTACTCAGCTCCGCGGTCGGACGAATGGCATTGACCTCAGCATTGGTGAACGATGTAATAGGGATTATTGTTATTATTGCATTTGAAACCTTTAGACAAGGTCAAAGCAGTGCTATCAGTGTTTTGTGGTTCGTGATTTCGGTGATAATTCTAGTGGCCTATGGGATTGTTTTCACCCGGAGAGCACTGATTTGGATTGTTGAAAACACCCCAGAAGAGAAACCTGTAAACCAATCATGTAGTTTCCATCCAGTAAGAGTCTCACTCTCGGTCTCATGATGAACTTGAGAGTCGCATATGAGCTTATGGTAATTCTAGAATGGCTGAACAAAAGGGTAATTCTCTATGCTCATGTTTTTACTCTTCTACATTCTCTTGAAAATGTGCTTACTTTTTGGAAATTGTGAAGGAAAAGAATAAAAAGTATTCAAGCTCGCTAGATATTGGTTGCTAGCAACTTGCTTTCTATATGAACCACTGGTTCTTATAGAATAATGCATCTCTTCATTTTTGCAGAATAATGCCAAGAGTAATTTCACCCATTGATGTTAAAGAAAGAATCAAGCCATCCATCGAGGCCGAGGATCAGGCTTTGCAGTGTTTCAAAGCTGACAAGGGGAGTACACTGGTAGGCGTTGTTGATTAGAATGTGAGTTTTGGCCTCTTGTAACAGCGTCTTCAAGATTGTAAAAAAGCTTTCAAGGCTGTAAAAAAGCTTTTGTTTTGTCTGGGTAGGAATATAAAATACAGGTTGTGAGGGGTATGTTCCTTGTCTTGTTCGGGGAAGAGATGGGAGAGAAACCAGATCTGCAACAACATAACCAATTCTTTTCAGGGCTTTAGGAGGAATAAGATCAACAATGTCGTCTGGCCCTTTTTTTTTTTCCTTCCCTTCCGGGACTAATAAACCTGTCGGAATTCTTGTCGACAAGGGTCACACTAATGACTCTGCTGCTATGCAATATTACAGTCGGCGCTTCGTTAAAAAATATGTTATATGTTGGCTTCTCATGAGGTGCTTGCCTATGCAGACAGGATGGTCGCTAATCGTGAAGTCTCTCTAACAGTAATGAAGTTTCTTTCATGTAATAATGTTGGAGATAATGTGATGGAGTAGAAACTTGATAAGTGGGTGGTGACATCTTTTTGTGTGAAGAATGTAAGAAACTGGACTGTTGTTTATGTAGAAAATCTTAATTAAGTGCATTTTTAGGTTAAATTTAATTTTGATGAACTAAATATATGGGAATATTATTAATTCATTGCAATAAAGAGTTTAATACAATCAGTCGATAAATTTCATGCAGATTTTAAGATATTTCTATAGAATTCCATGCAAGATAACAAAATTAGAATAAAATTTAAACGAGTAATTAAATTAAATAAAGTTTTTAACATACACACTTAACTCCCCCCCCCCCCCCCCCCCCCCCCCCCCCCCCCCCCCCCATGCCCCCCCCCACCCCCCCCCTCCCCCCCCCCCCCCCCCCCAAACATAAACATACCATACTAGAGTATTAAACTTATAGTTTGAAATATATATTAGGGATAATTTTTAGCTATGGACACCCCCTAATCTCTATTTATATAGGGAACTAGGGTTTCTAGACTTAATTCTAGCATTTTATATTAAATAATAAAGGTTTAGGAATTTTTAAAAAACGTTTAGGAATTTTGATTATCTAGGTATTAAACCTAAGCAAAGAACAGAAGTTTACTCAAGTCTTGTTTCTTGCAGTTCCTTTTCCAGGAATTTCTTATTATCTTCTAGGTTCAAACTCTACGATGATACATATTAAATATTATTCTTAATTTCCTTTTTGTTGTGCAATGTTCAATTACGGTACCACAGCTCGTTTTATTTGTATCATCCCTACATTTGAAGAATCTAGTTCTTCATACTTTTTAAATTATAATATTTTTTATTAATTTATTATCTTATGTGTTGATTTTTTTTTATGAATAATTGAAGTAGAAAATCTGATCAATATCTTATTCTAATTTTGGTATATTAAATTATAAGTATCCATATTAAATATTAAACTTTAATTTTTAGATTTAATTTTCAATTTCAACCACCTTGAACAGTGGCGAAATTTCTGTGCTTGCGAAATTTCTGTGGTTGCCATGGAATACATGGCAATATGTTGACCGGTAGGCTCGGCAAAAACTCCAAATTCTTTCTTTTATATTTAGATAATGATTAGATTTAGGATTATAATATGATTGTTTTTTAATTTTTTTTAACATTGATATATTAAAACAATGCAAAGTTATAAAAAAATAATTTGAAATAATAATAATAATAATAATAATAAATCTTACACACACATATAATTCTGTCAGTTCTAACTAAAGAAATAAGAAAAAACAAGAGCATGTTTTATGTTAGCATGATAAGTTGTCCTGTAATATTTTAATGAATGGATGAGATTGGTTTTAGAAATCTAAAGGCATGGTAGACTGAGCTAAGAGAAGATCAGCAAATTGTCAACCCTGACCAAGAACGTAAGCTAGCCACTGCCCCATTTCACGCACGTCCACATCCCTTGAAAAAGAGGAAGTATTTCTCTCTCTTTCTGTGCTTCTATTCTTCATAGCTAGTATTTGCATTTCAGGTAGTCATTATTTGTGATGGTCAGATTTGTCCAATTGTATCATCCCCTCCCTGATCACGCGAGATGGAGACATGCAGAACAATATTCCCGCGATCTTCTTCAGACTACAGAGGAAGTTGATGAGTCCAGTAGTACTACTCCTCATCATGTATTTATATGTCGAAGAACTCATCCTAGTCACTGCCTGGGCATTTTCCACGGAGAAAACCCTTTGAACTGCTCCTTTAACATCATCTTATTTGATCTTGTTTTGATGATTTTGATTACTACCGTGCTCCGTCTTCTTCTCAAGCCTTTAAAACAGCCAAGGATCGTCTCAGAGATTATTGTGAGTAATTTCTGCTTACGTATTTTGATCTGGAAAAATTCACACGGTCATGTATACAGGTACTTGGTTCAAGTTGCATGTTCCCAGAAATTAGTTGGCCCAAATTAATATAGAATGAATTAGCACTCCTCTTTTCTTAATCATCTTGAGGGGAGCTACCTCCCATTTTCTGTTTTATATTTTGATTTTGATTTTGATAGTTGATGCATACATATATTTGTGTGTATGAATGTATTAGTTTGTGATTATTTCAAATTGTTTCCCTACTAAATTTTTGCAATGCAATGATGATTTTTAAGGCTGGCATATTCGTTGGACCCTCTGTTCTAGGCCAGAGCAAGAAGTTAACCGAGCAGGTGTTACCAGATAATGCCCAGTTTGTGGTGGCGAATCTTGGAGCTATTGGTTTTGCATATTTCCTTTTTGTGACTTCAGTGGAAACGGATTTCAGTGTACTTAGAAAAGTAGGGAAGAAACACGTCTACAGTGCTGTGATAGGAGTCTTTTTTCCAATTACAACAGTGTGTATAGTTGCACACTGTTTTAAATCATCAATTCATGGGAACCTTGCAAAACCTGTTGGGATTGGAAGCGTTGCTTCAAGTGTGTCAGTAACTGTATTTCCTGTGATTTATCTTATACTTAAAGAGTTACGACTACTAAGTTCTGAGGTTGGACGGATGGCAATGGCCACAGCAATGGTAAGTGATGTGATGGGGATTATTCTTGTTTTTGCATTTGTAGCAGTGAAACATGGTCAACATAGTGGTGCCGATGCTGTGTGGTTTATGATTTCTGTGATAGTTCTAATGGCCTTTGCGATTATTGTGATTCGGAGCGTACTGCTTTGGGTTGTTGACAAAACCCCCGAAGGGAAACCTGTAGATCGGTCATATGTGGTTCTCATTTTGTTGGGGGTATTGGTGATGACATTTTTTAGCGACATGTTTGGTCTGGTCTTTCTTCATGCATCGTTGCTGCTGGGGATTGTGATGCCTGATGGGCCTCCACTAGGGGCAACCATGGTGCAAAGGAGCCGAACAATAGTAATGGAGCTTCTTATGCCATTTACATTTGCAATCTTGGGATTGAATGTGGATGTCTTTGCCATGGCCAATTATGGCTGGTCGAATTTGGAACCGCTATTTGCCATGGTTATTGCAGGGTATCTCTCCAAATTGATTGCAACTTCTGCTGTTGCTCTCTTCTTTGGAGTTCCATTCAAAGAGAGTTTCACTCTCGGTCTCATGATGAACTTGAGAGGTTTATACGAGGTTACAATATTTTTGAAATGGCTGGACGAAGGGGTAAGCTCTCTATGCTCACATATTCTCTTGAAAATGAGATTAATTTTTTGAAATTTTGAAGGGCGAGGGGAAAAGGTTCAAAGCTAATTTCTTAGAAAATGAATATTGAAAGAAACTAGCCAGCTTAACCAAGCTCCTATGTGAACCACTAGACATTGTAGTGTAATCCACCTTTCCTTTTTGATGAATAGACCTGCTTTGATTTTGAGTGCAGTATGCAGGTTTAATTGTAGTTTTGGGGCTGTGTTAGTAGCCATCCCCTTGTTAGCTCTATTATCCTCTTATCCATGACTTGTAGCTTCCTTTTTCTAATCTTTTGTCATCTGATTAAATTACGTCGCTCTTCAAGAAAAAAAAAATGTCATGAGTAGTTTGGGCAGAGGAGGTAAATTAATGAAAGTTTAGTCTAAGATGAAATGTGATGAGAACTTGGTATAGGTTAGTTGGACTGAAGAGGCCAGCCCTGTACTTGGAAAAAAGCACGTCTTCTTCATTTCCTTTCTTTTCCAAGTTTATTGTAAGAGACAATTAGAAAACGTTCGTATAATGGCTTTCAAAACATTTCACATTTTGGATTGTTAAGTTCTTACATTTTTTGTTTGCTCGCAGATTTTGGAGACCCCTACCTACACATTGATGCTGCTATTAACAACATTGATGACTGGCACATGTTCAGCTTTGATTTGCTTCATCTACGATCCCACAAAGCAATACATGACAAACAAAAGAAGAACCATACAACACACCCCTCCAGGAACAGAGCTCAGCATATTAGTTGGCATCCACGATGAAGAATGTGTAGCAGGGCTCATTAACCTCCTCGAGACCTCACATCCAACTATGACCAGCCCTTTTGCAGTCTATGCCATCCATCTATTTGAGCTTGTAGGCCGTGCGTTTCCCGTGTTCATAGACCATGATAAACCAGAACGACCACCCAAGTATATAAACTACAAAAAAATTCACAATGCCCTAAAGCTCTATCAAAAACCAAGAAGTGAATATGTCAAACTACGTTCATACACTGTTGCGACAGTGAAGCGAACTATGCACCAAGACATTTGCGATTTGGCTTTGACATATAAAGCTACTCTAATCCTTTTACCTTTCTGCAATAAAAGACTTGATAACCTTGCAGGAAGTGAAATTGTCAGGCATGTTTATGGAATGCAATCTATAAACTCTAGAGTCCTAGCCAATTCACCTTGCTCAATTGGAATTCTTGTCGACAAGGGTTACACTCATAACCCTATTGCCATGCAATATTACCATCAGCTCTTCTTTCGCAGATGTGTTGTTCTATTTTTGGGAGGAGCGGATTCTCGAGAGGCACTTGCCTACGCGGACAGGATGGCTACTAATCCTGAAGTTTCTCTCACGGCGATAAGGTTCCTCTCATACAATAGTATTGGAGATGATGAGATGGAGAAGAAGCTTGATGACGGGGTGGTGACATGGTTTTGGGTGAAGAATGAAGGGAACAGCAGAGTGGCTTATAGAGAGGTGGTGGTGAGAAATGGAGAAGAAACTCTAGCAGCAATCCAGGCATTGGACAACGATACTAATGAACTTTGGATAGTGGGAAGGAAACAAGGAATAAACCAGGTGCTCCTTGAGGGATTGTCAAAGTTGAGTGAAAATCCTGAATTGGGAGTGATTGGAGATTATGTTGCATCCACTGATTTTGGTAGCACAGCTTCTGTGTTAGTAGTACATCAGCAAATTATGAGAGGATGAGGGCTGGCTGCCGCTGTCGTTTTATCAGAGATAGCTTTGGTGGTAGGTTTTCTGAACATCCCTGTGTAAAGACTAATTGAATTTTATTGTTGTTTTTTAAAAATACTGGGAATTATATCTTTACCCGATTTGTTGATCAAGTAGATATCAAATGCGATTCATCTGGAATATCACGGGTGCAAATACTGTCTTGTAACGGGTTCTTCCATCAGGTATTTGCCAATTGTAACTTCTGGAGGTTCTTTCCAGCATTAATGCAACGAAGAACTTGAAATCAAATAGCCACTGTTAAGAAATGGAAGCACTAGTTACATGTATCCTCGCCATATAAAGTAGTCTTCAGATAAGAACAACGTACATGGAAGCATTATGAAATGCAGCTAAGTTCATTACACTCTAAAAATGTAAGATTTTCTATTGACCGATATGCCAAGTTAAACAATTCGCGACAAGAGATCTAACTGTTAGAACTTGGAAACTCTCAATCCATAAGTTTCAAATCTTCATCGATGGCGGGCTGGCAGCTTGTTCGATGGATTATGTTTAGTCCAGCCCCCAGCTCAGATTCAGAAATGGTCAAATAAGACGATATCACAAGTCTATATACTTGTCCAGATACTATTTACCATCCAATATTTTTAGTTCTATATATGAAGAGACGGAGAGAACTTCTTCCTTGATGCCAAACAGGACACGATATTACTGGGGAAAAAGAAAAGGCCAGATTGAGATCCTTCGTCTCACTTGAGCAAACTGCATACATGTTAGAATGATAGTATTTTAGAGAGCATTGATAAGCTCCACCCGTTTTTTTCTCAAGAAAATAAAAGAAATGTTGAATAATTGGCTATGTCTTGCTTAATCTGCATATTTAATTCTAAATTAAAAGTGGACTATATAAAAAAAAAAATTTCAATATAAACTCTATAATATAAAATATTAATATATCTAAAAGTCATATTTTATCGAAAGATTATAAGCTTTATCTTTAAAACTCTTTTGTTTTTAGATGAAACATTAACTTTTCTCTTTTTTGTTTTATTGGTCTATACATATTTTAATTTATTTTATTAAATATAAACAATAAATTTCTATTAAAAAAATTAAATATCAAAAAACACATCTATAACATTATCATATTTCTCTCTTATATTAAAAATCAATTTAAAATCCTATCCTTAAGCAGGGTTACAGCACCAGTCAGAACTAAAAGTCACCGTTAAGACTAACGAACCTTGAGTTTTCTTTTTCTCCAAGAAAAGGAAGAAAATACTAGCTTCACAGAATGCTGGTGGAATATTCTGTTATTATTTTTTAAAAACTCAAAATATTGACACCTGTATATATAAAAATTATCAAATCTATATACATAAACAAACAAATAATCATCTGCTCTCTAGCCTAAAACAACTTGTCTGCGCTTCCAAGTTCCAACCAATACTAAATCCAAGTCCCAACAAAACACGCCCTCCTTTATCTCACACCATTAAAATACTGCCACGTGTCCAACCAAACTCACCCTAGCCCTGCCAAAATAACCAGAGTTAACCCCATATAAAATAACAAGTTCCACAAAGTCATAAACACACAAAACCCTTTCTCCCCATCTCTCTAGAAGCCTCTCTCTGTCTATCTGATCGCTGCCTGTATCATCATCCATCATGCCTCGCCGAAGCTCAGGAGGTCAGATTTTTACTTATATTTGTTATTTCTTTTCTGGGTTATGTTTATTTCTTGAGTTTGTGTGTTCATTTGTGCAACTTCTTTGCTTTAGATTTTGAGAAAACGTAGGCAAGAATACAAATATAATTGTGTTTCTTTTCTGTTTTTTTTCTTTCGTTTTGCGATTAGGGAGGCCGGGTCGTGTTGATTATATTTTTCTAGTCGTTTTTTTCTTAAAAAAAAACATTTCGTTTGTGTTTAAGTCTTCTAATTCGTGAAAGTTAATATCCAGCATAGAATTTGTTCCATTTTTTCTTTTTAGATCTTGAAAGATGCCTAATTGGTATGGGTTTCCATGTTTTTGCTGATATAAATAAGTGGGTAGCTTGATTTTCTTGTTTTGTTGTTTAGTTAATATTGAACATCAAAACTTGGCATTTAGATTCTGGTGTTTTTCAGCTTTTATAATTTTTGGGCTGATTGATTCATTTCTTGAATACCCCTTTCTGATCCTTTTCATTTCACTGTTTGGGATAATCTTCTGAGCCCTTTACGGGTTTGTTAATCAAGTCTGCAACTTGCATGAAATACCGATGACCCAACTTCTTATTTACACATAATCCAATGTTTTGCAGGAAGATCTGCCCGCCCAGCTCCTCGTCCTGCACCAGCACGCAGCCCACCTCCCCAAACAGGTAATGTTTCTCTGCAGAGTCTTGCAGCGTATTTGAAGATCTCAAAACATTTTTTAAATATACTCAAGAACAGATTTAGTTTTCATGCATTACATTTAGTTTTGGATATAGGGTTTGAAATGCAATTTTACGTTGTCATCTTAAATTTGGCGTCGCTTTTTTTAAGCAGAGCTTGGTTTAATTCATTTATTTTTTTCCTGATGCAGTTAACCATGCTCCTCCACCAGCTCATACTCAGAGTAGTGGTGGTGGATCATTGCTCGGAGGCATTGGCTCAACCATAGCTCAGGGTATGTGAAAAATAGAATGTTGTTGTCTCGGGATTGAAATTGTCACTTTCATGTTGTATCTTGGGCATGCTATATATGATTTGAATCATCATAAGTCTGAATTTTCCTGCTCCTGTTCTCTCTTAACACAGGCATGGCTTTCGGTACTGGAAGTGCAGTGGCACACAGAGCTGTAGATGCTGTGATGGGTCCTCGCACTATTCAACATGAAGCCATGGTCTCTGAGGCTACTGCTCCCTCAGCACCCGCTGCAAGCAGTATGGGTGGTGCTGATGCATGTAATATCCACTCCAAGGCATTCCAAGATGTATGTTAACTTTTCTCATCTGGTTACTTTTTTGCTAAGATTAGCCATCTTAATTTAATTGATTTTTTTAATGTCTTTTTTCTTATTTCTGGTTGTAAAATTGCTTGGAGAATGCTAGAGAGTGACAGTTTGGCAAATAATTTTCTTCTATACTGTCTTGTTTAATTTTAACTAGTGCTGTGTCCAAATCTCATCCAATGATTTCTGACTAGGGTCCCTGAGATAGGGATCGGTAAGAATAGTAAAACAATCTGCTCAGTGGTGTCATTGTGAGAACAAGTTATTCAAAACATATTTTAGACTCTTCAATATGAGCATGATAACTTAGAGGCTTTCTCTTGCTAAATACTTGGTTTTTAATTTTGTTTTTCTTTCTGTTCATGCCTGATGCTGCTTGTATTTTTTTTATGTTATGCCCAAACTTAGGTTATTAATTGCTCTTGCATTGTTTCACTGGTCTTCATTGTAGTGTGTGAACAACTTTGGAAATGACATCAGCAAGTGCCAGTTCTACATGGACATGTTGGCCGAGTGCAGGAAGAACTCAGGCTCTATGTTGAGTGCCTAAATGTTGCCCCATTGCTTTGCCATGAAATGGAGTATTGGCTTTGAACTAAATTTCTAATTTGATTTATGTGATGGTGATGAAGCTATAGTCCATCTATGGTACATTTATTAATTTTTGTGGTGAATTACCAGATGCTGAGATTCAAATACTCGACCTTTCCAGGTTATTATTGAAACCTGGTTATCTGTGTTTTGTTCCATCTAGTGCACATTCATCTGATTGAATGCGAATGGTTGGACTTGAATAATTACGATGGACAGTGATTCATTGATGTTATCAGCTTTCCTGATTCTTATTCTGAAATATTAAAAGAGTTAATTTGCATGACTTGTGCACGTGTTTTGAGGTATCAAGTTATGTTTTTATGAATAAACTACGAGGAGTAACAAGTTTGAAGAATTTTCTCGGAGATGGTATGAATTTGAATCAATATGTTATAGGTGAAAACTCTTCACATCCAATTAAAGAATCTTTTATTACCTAAATAGGTTGATATAATTTTGGTTGGACAACAAAAAAGAAAGTGTTGTTGAAATTTACCCCTATTGTTGCAATTTTTACCTTTCTAAAAGCTAATGTCTGTGGCACACGCTTGAGAGTTTTCATGTTAATTAGAAGTCTATAATTAAGAATATAATAAAATCTCAAATTATAAATTTACGAAGTTACGAAATCTGAATTTTAGAATAAAAATCGTTAGTTTATTGCAAACTAAAATTCCAGGTGTTCATGTGCCTGTTCCTCTCCGCAACTCTTTGCATTCAAGTTACCATTTGCTACTTGATTCTTTTGAATTGCAATGGGAAAGTTTACAGACAGGGAGGAGCAACAGTGTATCTTCTTCCCATAAATCCAACAAGAAAACTGTTGCGTGCAATGCTGTTGAATTTGTCCAATCCCTTGTGATTCTCAGCCTTGGCAAGAGCTTTCCCACCAAAAATGCACCGCGTCACTGAACTCTTGCACCGATATAGACTGCACAAGATTGTAGGCATACCGACACCCACCACCCATAAAACCACCAATTTATCATCTGGGCACCCTTTTATCCAATCTAGTTTTACATCGCACCATTGATCTCACAGTAAATGGTGCTCACCGTTGATCAAAGACTATTGTCGTTTTGATTTGTGAGAGAATGACTGAAATTGCTCGCAAGAAGTTTATTGCTGTAAATGAAAGCGTCAGTATTTTTGTTTTTGCATTCAAAAATTTTAGATTTTTTTCTTCAAATTAACTCTTTTACATGATTTTGAATTATGAATCAAGATTCTTAATCAAACAAATATTTAAGGATAAAATTTAAAAAAAATTAAAAAAAATGCAAAACAAAACAAATAGCAATTAAAAGAATTAGGACTAAATTTAACATAAAAATTAAATGAAATTGAGAAAAATATTTAATTAAGAAAATGATTAAAAAATAACAATTAAAAGAATTAGGACCAATCTTGACATAAAAATTAAATTAAAATAAATGCTTAGGGATGAAATTGAAAAAAAAAACAAATCAATCAAGAAAATGATTAAAAAAATAGGAACCAAATTTTATAAAAAAAAATTAACAAAATCAAAACACCAAAGATGGAATCGAAAATAAAATTTATTTAGAAATAATCAATGTAAATAAAGTAATTGCAATTAAGAAAAGAATGACTGAATCAAAAGAAAAAAAATTAAAAGGCTAATATATTTTTTTTGCATGGTTAGCATGCAATGCAAGAAAGAAAGAGAAAAAAAAGCAGATTAGCGCCAAATTAAACCCAACCATCATACATGCACCACCTAGAATGAAAAATGACATTAAGACGAATCAAATGATATAGCAGAATTACGATTCAAATCGTCATCGCTGAATCCCCTCTCTCTTAATCGGGGCACATAGAGGACGGAGATGAGAAATCCATCTCAAGATGCTGAATCATGGGGTCAGCTGCATGCGTCACTCGAAGGCGATGGAGCAGCTGACCAAAGCACGTGTCAACTTTTTTTCTTTTTTTTATTTGTACAAAAAAAATACCCCTAGTAGTCTAGTACTGAATAATAATAACAAAAAAACCATCATGAAATTATAACCAAGCTCCAGAAACTGAAGGTAAAAAATTTGAATGGCAAGGATAACAGAGTAATCACGTTGTTCGTTAATTTCTAAAAAAATATAAATGCTTCTCAATCTAAACAACAATAGTAAAAAAAATCATTATGAAATTATAATCAAGCCTCTAAAACCAAGGCTAACAAATTTTAATAGCAATAGTAATGGAATAATTGAACTATTCATTAAACAATTAAAATTTCTATAAGGGGATCAAAAAAATTTATTGTTAACTTTGTATAAGCAATACGGTAATTGTACTATATATTATAAAAAATAAAAAGACATTGTTCTTCAAAAAAAAATAAAGAATGATGAATTAACTATATGTAAAGACCATTTTACTCCTAAAACAAAGCCTTATAAATAAAAAAGCAAAGAGTAAAGTGATAATTTTATTATAACTCAAGACATGTTTTAATATGAATTGAGCTATAGTAAAGCAGCCTCCCGTTGTTAGTTTTTTAGTTAATAATATATATAAAGAGAGAGTCATGTAGATCATTGATAAGGAAAACATCAAGTTCACAAATTCTTGCAAATTATACATCATCAATAATTAATATACTTCAAAAAAAATTCACAAAATAATGTAGTTTCTTTTAAAAATAAATAGAAGTATTGCAGTACCATTTGTCAGGATCCATATAAAGTTATAAACTCCATGGGTGACAAATTCACGAATAACAATATCATATTGGAAGGGCCATGATCCAATAATATTGCTCTCCTCACTTTATACACACACACACACAAGCGTTAATCAATTGAAAGAATACACACCATAGCTATCTATATGTGTTTGATGGTTTTGTAATTTGAGAATTTTATGAGGATATTTTTGTTTTTAAAAAATAAATTGAGCAGCTATAAATCCATTACATGAAGCATTTTTTTTTTTATTAACATGGGTGTCTGGGCCAGCTTGCGTGTACCTCGACTAATTTTACGGGCCCTGAAGTTAACGACCATGTAAGCTTCCAGTGGCCCTGAAATTTGTGAGACTCGAACTAATAATTTTTAGAAAATAAATCTAGAGTCTGATCAGTGAACTACATCCCTCGATAATGGATTAAAGTATAGTGCCGATGGCTTAAATTTGCTTTATACTATCTCATGATATCCTATGACAAAGTTGAGCGACACAATCAAAGGTTTTTTCTTTCACCGAACACCTATTCTTGTTGGTTTTAGTTGTTCAATGCTTAGCAATTTAAAAGCGAACATTCTTGTCTTTATTACAAAAACAATGTACCTTCTTCCTACAAAAACCTAAGGCCTTTCCATCAAGAGATGGATACATGCTTCTTGTTAAAGAAAAGAGAGAGGGACGCAAAAAAACAAAAAAAAAAAACAGAGAGAGAGAGACACACACATGCCACTCAGTTACAAAGCTTGATGGTTAATGCTGTCAATCAAGCATCATTACTGCTATATGTACATTTAGGATTACTAATGTACAGAAGGAAGTTCTGATCCTTGCAATTATTCGATTGATCAACGATGTAACAAAATCTCCCACCTAATTGCTAACCAATTGTCGAGTACTAAGCTAAAAAATTAACATCAGCCCAATGGGACCTATGCTCAAGACAAGGAGTGATGTATAGATCATGTGTGTATTCCATATCATAATCATCACAAGAACAATATACGAAGATGTGATAACAAGTACAAAAGCCACAGCAATCCCTGAAAAGAAATGACATTTTATAATGTTTGTTATGAAGAATTTCGATTTTGAAAGCAGGACTTAAGATTTGACTTCTCAAAGTTAGCATATATGTAAACTACAATTCCATCACTAGAAAGTAATCTTTACCATGTGCATTGCCGTCTGTCAAAGTGATTTTGAATCCAAGAGTGACCCCAACGCAAGCCAATATAAAAGGGTGTTTATTTCATATTTGAGTTTTGTAGTTGCTAATATTAATAATTACTAGAAATTTATTTAATTATTAATTTTAAAATTTATAAAAATTAATTAAAATACGTGTAAGTTGTTCCAGATTCTCCAAGCAAATAAAAAAATAAAGGTGTTAATTTCAGGCACATAAACTCGCCCCTCGTATTTTGCAGATGTGTGCACCACCTTAACCCGTGGAAAACACCCCAATGGTAGTGGTTAAGTTAGAAATAATGTCTGCTAGAAATTAATGACTGGCTACAAATAATGTCTACCAGTACTCCCAGGAAAAAATGTGGCCAGTATAATGGTTCAGTGCCCAGAAAAATCATCAAAAAAGCACAAATAAAAAATATCGATGATGATGATATCAAGTTTGTACACTTACTTCGAATTGAGCGATAGAAGGTAGCTGAAACGTCGTCATTATACAGTCGATGATAATGGCTATACACAATAGACAGCACTTCATTGTGTAGTTATTAATCAGCATGGACTTCACAGAAGAGGCTCTTTGAAACGGCAACTTGGCAAAGTCGACCTGTATTTGGACACTTACATTAACACTTACATTATCTTCATCTGGATATACTAGTGAATGAAAGGGTAATAAACATTAAATATCATTAATACCTTTTTAATTGAATGTAAAAGGAAGACATGATAAATAGGATATAATTGGATTTTACGGAAAAAAAATAAAGATGAATAATAAATTAATGTCAAGAAATTATATAGCTATTTCCTTCCCCCTCAATCACTCTCAATTTAAGGGTAAGACTTTAAAGGGAAATAAATTTTCCTTCCAAAATAAAAGGTGTTTGGGATATATAGTGGAAGGTGTTTTTTAAAATATTTTTATGCTTGAAGATGTATTAAAATAATTATATATATATATATATTAAATTTTGAACACTAATATATTAAAATTATAGAAAACACTAAAAAAATAGTTTTTTAATTTTTTAAGCCGAAAATACTTTTAGAAAATACCAAAAACATAAACAAAAACACTCTCAAACACACCCTCAAAATACATTGTAAATTTTAAAATATTTGGAATAATGGTATGAAACAACTATGAGACACCAATTAAAAATTATTAAAAGATTGTGCGGAATGAGATCAATTAAAGTAAGAAATCAGAACATGTAAAAAAAAGAGAGAGATTTAAAAACCAGATCTTTGTAATACCACAGAAATGGAAAAAAAAAAAAAAAAACGTAGAGTGCATTTTCTTGATGGTCTCTTTCCGTAAACCATGAACGGCTTCTGTTTTCATGGTTTAAATGTGCATTCCAATTTTTTAATTTCCATTGACTAAAAATGAGCTGGATTTGTAAAATAATACCGCTTCCTGCCAAGTGACAAACATTTGGCAGTCAGTTTAAGAAAATGAGTAAAAATCAAAGCTTACCAAGAGCCCATGACCCTCAAGATTGAAAGGTCAAAATTGAAGGGCCCCCCCTGCAGGATCCTCAAAGGCCATGTTAAGAGGGTGATTCGGATTGCATTTCAATCGGAACTTATAATTTTTAAAAAATAATTTTGTTTTAAATTAATTTTTTAAATATTTTTTAATTGATTTGATGTTGATGTTTAGAATAAAAATTTTAAAAAATATATTATTTTAATATATTTTAAATATAAAACACTTTAAAAGACAATTATTTTTCACGCACGAAACCTTCCCCCCCCTTTGACGGTGGGGTGCCACCATGACATAAACTCCTTTTTTTTTTTTCGGAACGTTTTCAATCGGAACTTATAATTTTTAAAAAATAATTTTGTTTTAAATTAATTTTTTAAATATTTTTTAATTGATTTGATGTTGATGTTTAGAATAAAAATTTTAAAAATATATTATTTTAATATATTTTAAATATAAAACATTTTAAAAAACAATTATTTTTCACGCACGAAACCTATTCATCTCTTTGAACGGTGAGGTGCCACCATGACATAAACTCCTTTTTTTTATTTTCGAGAACGTAAGCTTCCTTGCAGAACACCCCTTTCATAAAAAAACCACCTGCTTGCATTGTTAGTCATTCCGACCCTGACATTAGCTAGTTTGACCAAGTACGCTTCTTGCGGGTTTGGCATAAATCACAGCAATGCCTAACACGCTTGCCTCGAGGACACAACAAACTAGTCCAAGGCAGGCAGGCATGCAAGCTGTGCTTTCCCGTAAATTCCTCACTCCATGCCTAACCAACTTAAACTAAACTTCTTCGAATGTTCCTTCCAAAAATATTTATTATTTACAGGTCAGTCTATTTATTTATTCTTAATGAAAATAAAAATTATAATCGTCGTCAACCCTTGAGAAAGTTGATGCACAGTTTCTTCCATGCCTCCCTATCTGGTTCGGTTCCCTCCACGCTTGCCTTTATCTTGTCAGCATAGGAGTCCTGATTGATAAATTAATTAGAAAGGGTCAGTCTAAAGGTTTAATGCTGAGATCAATATTGAAAGTGAAGACGCATACCACTATGAAATCGCGTTGGAGAAGGCGGTTGATCAAGTGGAAGAGAATGTCTTTGGTGTACTCAGGGTGACCTTGGATGCCCATGATGTGGTCCCCGCATCGGAACATCTCGACCCCTGTCTTGTCAGACCACGCAATCACCTCAGCTCTAGCAGGAAGTTCCTTGACCTGGTATTATTACAAACGGTTGCAAAGCAATGGAACGTATCCATTAATACATAAAAATGATTAATTATACATGGATTGTAAGTTGGTGTTACAAAGTTCATTTTTTAACCGAACAAACCTCGTCTCTGTGACATTCGATCACCGAGAGGACAGCAGGCGTTTTCACCGGGGAGGAGAGCTTCGATGAAGCTGAAAAATTGATGGTTGTTATCCCTATATCCCACCCTGAGACGGCGCGTCCAGTCTTCCCCCCCAGAGCACGGCATAGTATCTGATCAAAACCATGAAACGTTCTCTCAGAAGCAATATATAAATTGTTATTGGGAACAAAATGTGTACAAAGTTTCAAGCAAATTATTTGCTTTGCCATTTTATAAAGCACCACCCAATAAAACAGCCTTTCATGTGCACTAATATTATGATATGGACTTACATTTAGTTTGTCAACTATGTGCACAGAAAATATACACCTGTCACCCACAATAGCTATCAATCAACAAGTGAATCGAAATTGCCATAGGAGAGCACTACGCCTCAAGAGATAGCCCATCACAAACAGTACTGATCATAGAAAGAACCCAAAAAACAAAATGTCCATGGTTCTCCATTATATATATATATATATGGGTTTCCATCAAATTTTGTCTACCGACAAATCTTATCTCACAGTCTTGAATTAAGAATGAGACCATTTGCTTTGTCCACCATAGGGACTCTACAATATATGGATATGACCAGTTTATTTCGCCTCATGGTGATGAGGTTACACAAAATGCACAACATGTGTTCGTGTCCCTTGTATGTGGACGCTAATCCAACAAATATAACTACTTTATGCAATCAACTTTAACAGAGAAATTTGGCGCACTAGGAGGAAAAAAAACAAAGAAGGCAAAAACTGTTGAAACTATAATGTAATGATCGCCAAAAGTTTTTATACATCATAACGTTACATGTCAATTGTTTTGCACTCTTATAGGCTCAAACCCCAGAAATAACGTAGAGCCAGAAGGATGTTTCTGTCTGGCCACTCTTTTAACATCCGGAAAATAATGCAGGACACGGACACCGTTTTTTAAATGAAAATTGGTTTTCCCTTGTAACTTAGTTTTTTTTTTCTCAAGTAAAAAATTTATCAGTAAATGAAACTAAAGCCGAGTAAAACAGGTGCGGAGCCAATTGCACATCATTCCCACATCAGTGGAAAGGATGGCTGAGCGACATGAAGCATAAAAGAATCAGCTGAGATAGCGCTATCATCTAACAACAAGGTCAGAATTAGCGGTGATGGAGCACGCGCACATCAGTTATTTTCAAAGTGAACCACACTAGAAGTGCTACTACGGATTTTTTTCAACTGCTTGGGTTGGATGGATGCCTAATTCACTTTCTACTACTAGCATAAAATCTGCGCTTTTTTCCAAATTTATTTTATCTCCGGGTCTCGGTACAAATATTTTATTTAATATTTTATTCTCTTTTATCAACTTAAAACCTTTTTGACTAGCCTCCACAGACGGAAAACTAAAGATTTAAAACTGGCCACTCTCCCCGAAGCATTCGTATCCAAGCTCAAAATAGATTTTGCCTCTTTCTGTCTAAAAGGATTTTCAAACATCTAAATGCAAATAAAGATTAATCCCGTGATATCTTTTCCTCCAATATAGGAAGGGAAGATTCGGCCCATCTCTTGCCCTTGCTAAGATAAAAACTATTGTTTCGTTAAAAATGAAAACGGTAATTATTTGAGAAATCAATGCCACGACGACGAAAAAAAATACTAAAAAAAACTCAAATACAGTTCAGGTCCATGGGACGACAAGCGTTACAAAGGCATGAAACTATAAGGACGCAAAAAAAAATATCATGAATGCGATATTAAAAAAAAAAGGGGGAGAAACAAATAACTAAATCAATAATTAAATACCTGGTGGCCGAAGCAAATACCCAGAATTTTTTTCTTTTTCGAATCCAGTTTCTTTAACAGACTCAAAAGCTTGCAGATCCAAACATCATTGCCATGAGCATCATTGCAGCTTCCAGTGATCACAAATCCATCAAAGGTGTCAGTCTCATCATCTTCAGGGAACTCTCCAGAAGCCACCCTGTAAACATCCCATGTCTCTCCTTCTTCAGCCAACATTCTCACAAACACCCCAAAATACCCTCCGTGCATCTTTATCACGTATTCTGAGTCCTCTGCGCATAACAAAACCGCAAACCTCTTGCCACCCATTTGTTTCTAAGCAGCAAAAGAACTCAGTCGTTTTTACACTTGATATGAAAAAAATGCGACTTCCTCTCTCTAAAAATGAAGGTTTTTAGAGAGAGAGAGATATAGAATAGGAGGAGGGTTTTCTCTAAGAGACAACCCGAGATAATTAAGGGGATTTTGTTTTCTATGTTTGTTATTGTGAAAATAAAGGATTGTGTGTTTCGTCAGAGAAAACTAGCTGTATATAATAAGAATTGGTTTGTAACTAGGTCATGTTTTTTAGTCTAATTTACAATTGTGTCCTGATTGATTTGTTTACCAAATTAGCCTTGATTTTTGTGATTGGTTTCTCTTTTTAGGTTTTTAGTAGGTGGGATTCATTTTCGTGGATCTCACTAAAATTATGGCAAAGATTTTTTTGACAAGTAAAGTATTTTCTTTAAGAGGCTTTTTTTCTTGGTTAGAAAATTTTTTTATAAAAAATTATTTTTTTTTGGTTTTAAATTAATTTTTGATGTTTTTTTTATATGATAATATCAAATTACTTTTTCTAACATGTAGTGTGTATATATTATTGTGGTGTATGTTACTTTTAAAAATTGATATTTATTTTAAAAATATACTACAATAATGCTGATTTTATAATTTTTTTATATCAATATATCAAAATAATTTAAAAATATCTAAAAACATATAAATTTAATATTTTCTTCAGCTGGTAGATGAAATATCTACAAGCAAAGCAATGTTTGCAATAACTTTGTTATTTTTGCTGTCACTGCTGCAATATTGAAATTGTATATCTTGAAGAGACAACACTTTCTCTGTATTTTGCCTCCTTGTTATCTGAAAAGGTTGAACATAAATAACAATATGATTGTTTAATCTTAATATAAAATTTATTCATAATCCTCTTGTACAAGTCTTTATTTCATTAATTATTTCTTGAAAAAATAGCCTACAAGGCTACTCAAATATAAAAGAAATATCTTAATTAATAAAATATTAATTAAATTGAAAATTCAAATCTCAATAGGAGAAAAAAAAATGAAAACAACGAGAAAACAAAATTACGAGCAGTAACATCTAGGTCAAATTAGCATGTCGATGAACTTGGATGAAGCTATCTTCCATTCTTCCTAGTTGTGTAAGTGTGTGTGTGTGCCTTGTAAGATTATCTACCATTGATCTCGTGTGTGAGTGTTTGTGTGTCCCCTTTACTGTACGGTAATTATTCTAAAGTCAAATGATTTAACGCTAGCTGAAAAATGACAAATAATCGTATACATCAAGGGGGAAAAAAAAAAGGGAGGGAAGAGAAAAAAAGGGGCATTCAAATTAATACTACTCTTATTGATAGGAATAATCATTTTCGTTCGGTTTTACTTTTATTAAAAAAATAACTATATTAAAATTTTTTAAAAAAACCAAAACCAGGTCAAATCGGCCTGTTTCAGTTCGGTTAGGTTTTTTAGAGCAAAAACCGGTTTGGCTCAGGTTTTTTTCCGGTTTCGGTTCATTTTGGTTTTTTTATTTTTTGCTTATAAAACCAAAACCGAACCGAACCGACTGGTTTTTTAAAATTTAAATCGATTTAATAAAAAAATTTGGTTCGGTTTTTTCGATTCTTTTTTTCTCTGTTTAATTAATTTTTCAATTTTTTTACTCACCCCTATCTCATAATAAAAAAAATAGAGATAGTACTGATAGTAACAAGTTAATTCGCAAGAAACATCAAGTGCAACCACATTTAAAGAATTTTAAAAAATTAATTAGTTGTTTTTTTTAGGTTTTTTTATTTGAAAATATATTAAAATAATTTTATTTTTATTTTTTAAAAAAATTATTTTTAAAATTAATATATTTAAAAATATAAAAAATTAATTTTAAATAAAATAAAAAATTTCAAATTTTGTACAAGCCCCTTTTTTCTTGGACGGAACAGCAAAAGACTTTGCCATCTTATTCGCATTGTGGAAAAGTATCATAAAATGCGTCTGTGTTTAGAAATATAATTATGATTACTTTTAAAAATATTTTTTATTTAGAAAAGTATATAAGTAGTATTTTTTTATTTTTAAAAATTATTTTTAAGATTAATATATCAAAATAATTTAAAAATATTAAAAATATATTAATTTAAAATTTTAAAAAAATTCAAATATTTTTAAAAACACTTCTACTGAACCTCATTTTCATCAAGTTTTTAATTGAGATCAGGAAAGCTTCTCCATGAGGCCTTAATGGACCGCAGACTCGGAAATCATACAGCAAACATGTGGGCCAGATTATAAAAGAAAAGAGCATGGTTATATATATATATATATATATATATATATAAAAATTGAGGCATATTAAAAAAGAAGTTAGAAATTGATTGTTTTATTGCTTATCATGTAAAACATAAAATTATTTGCGAGCTCACTTCCATGATACGATATGACCTATGCACAAATAACATTAACATCACCGAAATATGAATCATAGGGTTTTAATCTAGATTATATCAACTATTATCAGCGGCTATAAAGCCAGAAGACAATCACATGATTAGAAACCTGAAGTAATCAAGTACCGTTCATTATTTGTTAATTTTCTCTTAACAATGTGAGTAATTGCCGTTTTACAAGAATCATAGGCGACCAGTGATGGACTTCCATTTATGCACGCATTAAGGAAAATGCAGAGACGACGAAGAGACCAATAACAAGATGTGACGTGGTCCGTGCGGACAACCATATGTATCATTAAAAGCAAAGTACTGTAGTAACGTTGCGATATGTCTTAATCACTTGTTGCATGGTTACAGCTTTTCGCGCATCCCATTTCAAATGGCACCTTGATTACGAGCCCCCGGGCCAAGCCGCGTGAAATGCTTTGACCCTTGTTAAACAATAATTGAGGATATTTAAGTGGCTTCTGTAATTTCTAAATATGATATTAAAAAATTAAAACAAAAATAAAAGGGTTTTGAAGTTGATCGAGGATCTCTAAAAGGAAGATGCTATTTTAAAAAGTTAAATTAATAAATAATATAAATATAGCTATCTTTTCGAACATGTAAAATAAATATAGAACAGCCGAAATAATATTTTTAATTTATTTTTAGCTTTCCATTACTCGCACCCCCCTTGGAGATGCTCTTATGGGGAAGAAATGAAACAACTTTATATTTTTATTTGAACTGATAGAAGCGTAACTGACTCATCGGAGTGATGCCTGCCGGCATGCGTGACACAAGCAATCGTGAAATTCTATTTTTTCAACCGCAACTTTGGTATATAATAATGGTTATATTTTGCTCCTGGACGCATATGGTTCGAAGGTGGTAGTTTTATACAAGGAGACGTGTCTTTTCATAAATTCATTGGATCTTTTTAATATATGATTGGAAGTGGTTAATTTATGCCTCTCGAGAAACTGAAAATAAGGCACAGCTTTTCCTTTCCTTTTATTCTCGAAAACAACTATATCAGGTTTTTCTCCTGTTTTCTTGACGTGGTGTTTCTTATATTGCTGTCGAATTGATTTTTAGTAACTTCATCTGATTCCGAAGGTATGTTTATTCCACTAACAAGAACAGTAACAATTTAATACAAGATTCTTCAAATCACAAAGACATTAATTAAACATAAATCCTTTAAAATAATTTATTTTCCCTGTGAAATAAAAAAGTTATGCTTCCTCGACAGTAATCGCTGGGGAAATTAACACCTGTCATGACACCAGATACAATTAATATCATTTTAGTCCTTTTTGTTCAAGCCTGACGATGTTGTCTTTGCAATACCTTGTAATTTGTGTGCATGAATATATACAATAACTCTGATATTTAGGCTCAAGTTGGCGTATGCATGTGCAACTAGCCATATAAAGTGTGTTCCTTTGGGCGGTTTAACTTATTTTTTATTAAAATTTAATTTTTTTTATGTTTCCGAGTTGTTTTGATATAATAATATATATATATATATAATATTAAAAATATATATATATATATATTATTTTGATATATTTTTAATTAATAATACTTTTAAAAATTATTATTATTACGCTTTTAAATATTTATAACTCAACTAATGTTATTGTCTTTTTTTTTAGAAAAATATTTTGAATTCAAACAATTTTTTTATAATAATAATAAAAATTTCTTTTAATAGTTTCTCGCACTGTCATTGATAAGCAATCCATTGAAAAAAAAGGAACAAAAAAAGTAATCAAACATAAATTGATTATACATCCTGTCTTGATAACTTTATGGTAAATGCCCTTTAACATAAAGCTAAAGTTGATGTTGATATCATTTATTATACATTTTACTATTTATTTTAATAGTATAATTACTATATTATTCATTAGTTATTTTCTTTTTAATCTTTGCTTCGGGACGTAGGATAGTCTTTTTCCTGTGACGTAAATATTCTTTAAGAATTTAAGAATTGAGTTGGATTTATTATGGTTATTGCATTTTTAAATGCATAGAGTAAAATAATTAAATGCTTTATGTACAAAGGTGTTTTTATATTTTTATGTTTAGTCGAAATGTGGAATTGTCATTTTACTTATGCCACTCCATTTTCTAGGGCTTTGTAGTAATTTTTTTTATGATATGTTTGTGATTGTTGATTAGGGGTATTTTTGATTTTGTACATTTAAAAAAAAATGAAAAAGCTGTCAGCGTATATAAAGTACTGTTGTCTTCATGCGTTTGGTCTTGATAGTTGTACTGGCACTTCTGCTGTATCATTGAATTTATCTCGGCGTCCTCTTTCATACTAGATGATGTGTATATGACAATTCGACACGGTTTGGTCAAAAATGGTTTTTTTTCTTCTTCTCTTTTCTTGATTTGCATATAGGCCATACAAAAAATCAAACTAGCACTTCAATAGATTTTTTTTCTCAATTTCATTCATTTTAATTGTTTCTAATTGAATTTTATTTTTGATTTCATTCATGGTCACTTGATTTTTTAAATCTAATTATAATTTTATTAATTGATTTTTTTTTTGTTTTGCATGGTTTTTTTTTTACCTTTCTTCTTAATTTCATAGTCCTAATCAGTTTTCTCAATTTTTTTGGGATAATTTGATTTTTTTAAAATCATCTTTATTTGGTTTTTTCCTATTAGATTTTAAACCCATTTTTTGTTGCTCTTTTTTTTTGCAAGTTTTTTTTATTAATAATTTTTTCAACGATTCTGCCATTCAAAATTAAATTGGATGAGATTTAAATTTTTTATTTGAACTCGGATCCATCATCCAACAAGTTGTGAATTTTTTAAATTAAATAAGGTTTAAGAGGGTGACCTATGATTACTTTGTTTCCCTCCTTTTTTATAAGTTGAAGTTTTTTTTTATATATTTTTTTAAAGTTTGACTCCTTTTGTTTTAATTTTTTTTTATTTAGATTAGTATTATGTTGTTTGATTATCCAAACAGGCTTGGATGTTGTTATTTGTATCCATTTCTTATTATTTTTGGTCTATTTATTTTATTGTTGCTATGTTTTGTTTTTTTATATTATTTAAATTGCTATTTTAACCAATGATCTTGGACTTCAATTTTCTTTACTTGTCAGTTTTTTACATAAAAAAATTATTATTTCACCCGCAATAAAACAAGGGAAACATGTCTAATAATTTCTTTTTATGGTGAAAATGTTCCTATTATAAAATACCAGAACAACTTTTGAGAATAAAACGTGCATCATTGATGAAAGCACTATAGGGTAACTTATAAATATTCTATAAAACAAAGAGCTAATATTGCAAATTTCCAAATTACGTGGGGGGGAAGAAAAGGAAAGGAAGAAGAAACTAAAGTGCATGGTATGCCCGTGGAGGGACCAAATTATAATTACTTGAGCAAAAAAAATGTAATGGAGGGTATTATAGTAAATTAACATGGGTAAGCGCTATAATTTTTTTTTTTTTATGAAATGAAATACACTATAATTTAAGTTGGGAGATTTATTTGTAATTAATTATTGTATGGAAATTTGAGTTTGTTTCGACGTGTCGGGGTTGACATTCGTGGAGGTTACCACGTGATATTCTATCACACTGTCGCAGTCACGTGCACTTATGAGCAAATGGTGCTGATACACGTGTATGGCCAGAATTTGTTCACTATCAATCAAGACAATTAATAAATCAATTGAATGAGCTCAAACTTGTTTTCTTTTTTTTTAAAAAAAAAAAACACTCAAGTGAATCACCTTTGAATACACGCCAGCTTGGACTTTCTATTGGTTCATATCCTATAACCAACATCATAGCCGAGTAACATTTAAAAAAAAAATTAAAATTAGGAGTAGAAAATTGTCAGAATTTTTGGTCTGAAACATGGAATCGGGAGTTGCTTTTGGCTTGCTCAGTGCATTGCGTTTTTAAAACCATGGCTTACATTTAAAATCATATCGTAGATTTGAAAACATATTAAATTTAAACTTTATGGATTTTAAGTGTATTGAGTTTTTAAAGTTATAATTTTAAAAATGTTATCAACCACCTACTTTTTTTTTAATAACTCAACTACAACATAGACTTTTTTGTATTATAGTATCTTTTATTTTTTACCCAATTATAAAATATTTACCTAGCTAAATAGCTTATGTGTTTTAAAATTTAATGTTGTAAAAGTTAAAATGACATATTTTTTATTCATTTTACATATAAAGATTTATCTAACAATAATTTTAACTAAAAATACATATATATTTTTTTTAAAATCACAATTATAAAAGCCGTTTGAACTCATAGCTGGCTCCCAATGAATACGATTTTTAAGGGTTTTTCACCGCTGTAGCTTGCAAGATTGTGGGCATCAATATTCCCATGCCCACTTATGCCTGAATGACATGTACTGTCTCTCACGCGTGTAAATGACGCGAATGATTATAATCTTATAATTCTTCTTTGAGAAATAGAGAATGCCTTTTACCCGTGCAGGGCTGTGAAATATTTTGTGGATGGTGACGTGAGGTGTCCCATTGTCTTTTTCTTCTTCCGGTGACGGTGTTCCCCTTCTTTTAGCTGTATAAGGAATCCCGTGGATGGATAAATTAATTGTCTATCAGTATGGTTTATTTTAAAGATCGTATCGTGTCTGGATTCCGTACCCTCCTCCAATCGATACGTGCCGTATGCCGTGGTCCGCGTAACAATACAAGCAACAGACTTTTTAGGCATCGCATCGCTGCCTGGACTACTTACACATAATAAGCATTCCCTTTTATTTCCAACTAGAAGCACTTCTCCTTCTCCCTCTCCTTCTCCTTCTCCTTCTCCTTTATGCGTGTGCGTGTATGAAAGCATAATGATATTCAAACACGTTTTTATGCTGTTGAATAAATAAATAAATAAATAAATAAAGTTTTTGGCAAACGAGATTTTGAGTTTTAGAAAACTGGCTTGATAGTTCAATGTTACAAATTTATCCGGGGATTTATAATTTTAATTGTTAAAGAAAAAAAAATGTAAGGGTTTATTTTAAGAAGGAATGGCTGGTTGAGGCTGATGTGATGTGCATTTAGAAAACATGTACAACAGTACACGTGTCTGACTAATTTAATGTCCCATCATGTCACGTGTGCTGTTTAAAAGTGCGTTATTAGTCAGTTCTCTTGCTTGTAAATTAATTAAAATAATATTTCTATTTTTATTTTTTAAAAGCTGTTTTCAAAATGATTTAAAAAAATAAAAAAACTATTTTTTTAATGTGAAACATTGTTTTATCCGCGTTACTAAAGTACCCCTGAGGTAAAGCAATTCTCTAACAGGTTTTCACAATAAAAACGATTGATTATTTGTTGCCAAAGTAGCACTGCCTGCGGTCAGCTTTTCCATGCCTGCATATTCTTTAAAAAGAAAGAGAGAGAGAGAAACGAGTAAATGGAAAACATGGGGCGACTGTAGAATCGTAGATAAGACAAATCATAGTCCTCAATATGTTCAGGCGATGTTTGGTTTTACATTTTAAATTTTTTTAATTTAAAATTAATATTTTTTTATGTTTTTAAATTATTTTGATACGCTGATATTAAAAAATAATTTTTAAAAAATAAAAAATAATATTTTAATATATTTCTAAATAAAAAATATTTTAAAAAACAACCATAACTATACTTGCTTTAAATGACCCGTCCATCCTCTCCATATAAAAAGAAAAAGAAAGAAAGAAAGGCATTGATAAGCCGTTCGTTATTTGGTAATTGGTGGTTTTAAATGCTGTATTAATTATACAAGTTTGAAATTCTTTCTTTTTCTGGGGTCTAATTAAATTCCGTTATGTAGATTTATGAATAGTGAACAGCTAAGAATGAAAGGGGATACATGTGTGTTTGGCTTGAAGGTATGATGGTTTTTTATTAAAGGTATAATATTTTTTAAACACAAACCACATCTTTAAAAGCTATAAAAATATACTTTTTATTTAAAAAACCACAAACCACCTTCCATTCAAACACCTTCTTGGTGGATAAGGAACAACTTTCATATGCATGGAAGCCAGAGAGGCAGTTAACAGAGGCTCTAAGAGGCATGAGTTAATAATTCCCGCTGTCAACCTTGAACTCAAAAGTTTTGTGCTCTTCCTTTCCTTTCATAAATAAACAAATGAAAGCATATTAAGCTAGGTGTGTCTAAAGCTATCCATACCTCTTAATCTGCCTATATTAGTCCATCTTAAAAGGGTACGGTTAATTAATAGGTTCATAAAAATAATTTGAATTTACTTAAAAATACAGCATAAAGCCTCGTAAGGAAGACTGTAATTTTTCGTTATTTTCGTCCCTTGTATTGTTGAAAATCTTGTTTTAGTCCTTGTATACGGTATTTTTCATTACAAACAGGCCCTCATTTGCAAGTTTTTTTTTATCCTCGAATTTCTTAAAGCCACATTTTAGTTCCTCTATCGAACAATAATTATACAATTAACTTCATGCATGTCAAAAGTTCATTTTAATTGAAATTTAGGTAAAATTTGTTAAAATTAATCCAAAAATATTTTTAAATTAATTAATGGATATATACTATAAACTGAGTTTTTAAATTAATTAATGGACATATACTATAAACTGAGTTTTAAGTGGTTACGAGTATCCATTTAAAAAATGTCATCCATGGATAAAAACAGTGACAAAGATAGATGCTAGGGAAGGGGACGATTTTCCCTTGAGATTTTGTACTTTCCTCTTTGGTTTTTACTGGATAATTATTTTTGCATTATGTTGAGAGTAATATCAATTTTTTTATATACAAATAAAATATTTAGAAATGGCTATATAACTCTGCAACACTGCTCATGAGATCATGATAAATTATAAAAAGAAAATCATGATAAATTTTAAAATCTAATTCTTAATCAATTCAATGCTGAAAGTTAAAATTAAAAAAAAATCAATTAAAAAAAATCTAAAAAAACAACATGGATAAACTCGGTTTACTTATCAAACCAGCAACTCGAGTCATGAGAATGAGATAATCTCATAGAAAAAAAAATCAAAATAAATTATGAAACTCAATTCTCAATTAACCCAGTGTTGATTAAATTGAAAAAAAATCAATTAAAAAAATAATACTAAAGAATGACTCAAATTAACCCAAGTTAAAAGTAAATTATGAAGTTTAATTCTTACTCAATTCAATGCTGAAAGTTGAAATTGAAAAAAATTCAATTAAAAAAAATTGAAAAAACAACTCGAATAAATCCAAGTTACAACTCGAGTCATAAGACTGAGATAATCTTATAGAAAACAAATCAAAATAAATTATAAAACTCAATTCTCAATCAACCCAATGTTGAAGAATGAAATTGAACAAAAGATCAATTAAACAAATGACACAAAAAAATGACATGAGTTAACTCGCCAAACCCATGATATGGTCATGAGACCAAGATAATCTTATAGAAGATAAATCAAAACAAATCAAGAAGCTTAATTCTCAATTAATAAACATTGAAGAATGAAATTGAAAAAAAAAACCAACAAAAAAAAACATGAGTCAACTTGTCAAATCCACTATCTGTATCATAAGGATTGAATAACTTCTTAGAAAACAAGTTGAAAAAAATCATGAATGTCAATCATTAACAAATTAAATGTTGAAAAATAAAATTGAAAAAAATCATGTTAATCTGTCAAATCTACAACTTGAGTCACGAGGTAAGGATAAACTAATAGAAATTAAATACAAAAAAAATTATGAAGTTCAATTTTTAATAAACCAAATATTAAAAGATGAAATAGAAATTGAAAGAAAAATAATAATATTTTATAAAATGAATTTTTCTATGAGATGGTGTAAAGTGAAAGGAACACTTTTTTAGGGGCCGTTTGAAATTGCGTTTCAAACCATGTTACTAAAAAAATTAATTATTTTTACTTAAAATGATTATTTTTTTATTTTTTTTGATAATTCTAATATATTGATATTAAAATAATTTTTTTAAAAAATAATAAAATATTATTTTAATACATTTTTAAAATCAAAATATTTTGAAAGTGCTGCAGTCACCTCCCTTACTCCGGTCCACGTATGATCCATACAGCATACACATTTAAACCTGATCACATATTTACCACCTCCAGAGGCAGCTTACTTACAGGCGACCGCATAAAGTCTAAACGTGTTTCTTGATGATCATGGACTGGCATCCCGAATTTTCCTAGATTTTGTAATGAGAACTCTGAGCTAGTAGAGTTGGCCGATGTTAGACCGGTCATCGAGCAAAATGCAGTTTCAAGGGCGATTGTATACCGTATATGTTATTGGGTCGATCCAAGTCCTCATTGTGTGATTTACAAAACAAAATATTTCAATCACTGGAAAGAAAAAGAAAAATAGCTCCAGATTTACTGCTTGATTTAGCTGCTAGGAAGTTAATCAGGATTTGATCACGTAACAACCCTGGAAATATAAACACAGTAAAGTTGCGAGAGGAATCTGCTAAACTTTATCGATGGAAATTAAAAAACTAAATGTCCATAATTAAAGTAAACAAATATCGACGAAGGAGAATGAATAAAGATAGAGCTTGAAATTCGAAATAGGCACCATCGATCGATCCTTGTGACATTCTTAGGCTTCGAATGACATGAAAATGGGAAAACATTATTGAAAGCAGTAGCTTTCCATGAGATGCCAAATATCTTTTGTCGACGTCTCTCGACTGTAGACCGACCGTGAAGCTTTAAATGAGCCACAAACAAACAATTGGATGAGTGATTGTGGCCGGTAAAAGCTAGAATGGCAACCGTACAAAGAGATGTTCATCATGCTGGGGAAAGCAGCCTCGCCACTGGCTTGCAGCAAATAGCTGAACCCCTCGGTATCTGTTATTACAGCTCCACGAGTCTTGGGTGCGGGCCAGGTATGACAAAATCAATTAAAAGTCATGCCAATATTGTCGCAGTAGTGAGACGCACGCCAGTGCAAGTGCAAAAGTGAAAGGATCACCTCTCTTTTTTCTCTCCCTATGTGTTCAATTGTCTTTGAACTACTATGTTCTAGTTGAAGAGGATCATGGAAGCTTTATTGATTTCGACTAGCTGAAGAAACGGAGAGGCCATGAAAGCCCTGCTACCATGCATCACCAAACTTCCCTGGTCAAATTAATCACTCCTCGTATTTGAAGAATTTATTTATTTCCAAAGCTTTAGGATCGTGTTCCATCAACGTTTATCGAGAGTCAATTATCATGCCAACCATGTCAAATCTAACCCACTACACGAATTAATTAACGTTAATTCAGTGAAGAATATGTTTGTTTTCCAGCTGAAGAAACGGGGAGGCCATGAAAGCCCTGCTACCATGCATCACCAAAACTCCCTGATCAAATTAATCACTGCTCGTATTTGAAGAATTTAGTTCCAAAGCCTTAGGATCGTGTTCCATCAACGTTTATCGAGAGTCAATTATCATGCCAACCATGTCAAATCTAACCCACTACACGAATTCACTCATAATTAATCAACGTGCTTCTCTAGTATTCCATTAATGTGATAATGCGATGGAGATTTTGAAAGTTTTATAAATAGGGTCAATCCAATCATGATATGTCAAGGATAAATTACAATAACTTGGAAAAGATAGTACTCATTATAAAAACCATTTGAAACTTTGATCACTGGACAAAAACCTCCTCCTTGTTTTTTAAAAATATCCAAAATGCCCTTAATTATTATTAGGAAACAAATAATTAAATTTAAAAAATATATTAAAAAGGAAACTCAAAACAACTTTGAATTATGATTAAATAACGCAACTAATATTGTTCATATACTACAAAAAGTCATGTCTTATTTTTTTATATTCTTTATCTAATTTCGTAAGATTTTAATTTAATCATATTTTTTTACAGTAATTAAACACATTTTAAGTATATCAGGACTCGAAAAGTGGTCTGTACAATTTTTTTTTTGAACGTGAAGGAAGATTTTTGTTGAATATTCAAACGTATAATAATTTTTGTGATATTTACAATATCTCATCATTAGAGTTATTTTTATAATAATCCACCGGATTTTAAAATTCGAGCTATTAGACTCAGGGGCAGAGACAGGGGGCTGCTGGGGTGCCGACCCCTGCAAGAAATTTATTTTCCAGCCCTTTTTTTAATAATGTTTATAGTTTTAGATTAAATAGTAAAACAATTGAAATCTTGATCCATTTTAATTTTATTCGGTCAATTCTAATTTTTTTATTAAAATAATATTGTTTTATAATTATTATTTTTTTAAATCAATGTTTTTAATATTAACCTACTCAAATTTATAATGAATTTAGCCAAATAAATTAATTGGATTTGATAAAATTATTTTTTTTCTGGTTCAATTTAGAACCCAACCTGAATCAAGTTTTGAGTCGTGAATCTCCTGGATAAACGTATCAAACTGGTTTTAAAAACTATAATGATTATAATTTTCTCTGTAGTTAAATTTCAATTCAAAAGGGTTCTTACATGGTATCCTCAAAAAAACATGACAAAAGAAAGGCCGTTAAAGTGTCCTTCAATGGTGCCAGTACTGTAGGCTATCTTCATGACCGACGATTCCTATTTCCCAGCAATAAAACTCATCCGGTTTCCACTAAAGTTTCAATTTTTTTTTTTTATCTGATGTTTGTAGTATGCGAAATCGACAAAAATCTGGCTGCATTTTTTTTAATGGTTACCAGTAGATATTTTCTAAAGCTCTTCCTGGGTAAGGCAGGTCATTTCATAGCAAGATTCAAGCATTCATGAGACTTTTTGTTTCCCTCCCTTGTCGCATATCCTTAAACTCGAGTTTTTTACCATTTGAAGAAAAAAAAAACGCTTGCTTGGACAGCTGACTCCAAACTAATGAAAAGAGAAAAGAATAGCTAATCAATGAGCTTGCTGCTCGTCAACGATTGTCCTTACCGAATTGATGGTGGGCAGGAGGGCATATAATAAGGGGCGGCCCCTAATTTCTTCAAGTCATCTCTTATTCTATATTAGGGTTTGAATTATGACTCGAATGTCGTATCTCTAACCTCTCTTACCGGAGCCTGATTTTGCTAAACTAACCTTGAAGCTCACCTTTTTGTGCGTCTATGAGCCTATTTCGAGGGGAAAACGAATCCAGCACACATATTTGATATAATTATATATAAATAAAAATGAGAATTAAATCAACTTTAATGCAATATATATCATTACATGGAACGGTGTGAGAGATGATGATAGACAGACGGATTCGTGGAATTTGTTTTTTCAAATGTGAGGTGAAAAGCATAACCGGTAACGTACCCTAACAAGAGTGTATAGGTTTCTTTTTGTGGGCCGGAATGTATGTTTGTTGGGCTTTTGCAAGGTTGAAGCAGCGAGGGTTTTTTTATGGGCTGTATCTCTTTGTTCGACGATTTGGAGGCTGGTCCTTCGTTATCTCTCTCCTTTTTTCCACGATGTGGGGCTTCCAACACGAAGTGCCCATAAGCACTTAGCAAAACCTAGGCATAGATGCGTCCAAACAGTTACTTTCATCTCTTGGAAACTCTCCTCTTTAATGGAGAAGTTTTCTAATATTCATTTAATGCTATTTATGCGAAACCAACATCCTCATCGAATCAATTTTATCCATGGTTTTCAAACCAACACCCTCGACTTTAATACGGTGTGTGTGTATATAATTTGATCTCCATTTCCTATCCATAGATGGATCGTTTGACACAAATAATCTACAACCTATCACAGAAATCTTTTGTGATTTCTCCGTTCTTAATTAGTCTCAACTGAAGTTGATCAAATGCTGTAATACCAACTAAACACAGTGAGAAAACATGCATGTTGCCGTCTTTGCATTCCCATTTGGTTGCCATGCTCTTTCTCTAATTAATCTAGTGCAGAAGTTAGCAAGGGCTGCGCAGGAAACACAATTTTCCTTTCTTAACACAGAAGAATCCAATAATTCAATCTTCTTAGCATCAAGAACCAACCTGCCTGATAACATAAAAACCTACAATGTAGCGGATGGCGTGCCGCTGAATCATGTATTTTCAGCAGATCCAATAGAAAGAGTTGAGCTATTCATAAAAGAAACGCCAAAAAACTTTAAGATGGCATTGGACATGGCGGTGGCAGAAACTGGCCAAAAAATAAGCTGCTTGATAGCAGATGCGTTCTTGTCCTTTTCCGGATCAGTTGCTGAGGATTTGAGCATTCCTTGGATCCCAGTTTGGATCCCAGTGCCCCATTCCCTCTCTACACACATTTATACTGATATGATTCGCCAACACTACGCCAATTCTCTTAGTGACGGTTGCAGCAATAGTTGCAGAGATGGCAACGATGTAGAGCTTGAAGAAAAAACCTTCCAAATCCCAGGATTATCTGAATTGCACATTGCGGATTTACCTGTAGAAGTGTTACCAAGAGAAGCACACGAAACACCCTTTTCTTGCTTGTTAGGTCAAATTGGAAACATGGTGCTAAAAGTAGATACTCTAGTTGTGAACTTTTACCAAGAGCTCTACCCTAAACCCCTCTTAAATGATCTCAAATCCAAGTTTTCGAACTTGCTAAATGTCGGCTTTATTAGCTTGTCTATGCCTCCACCATCGTTGCCACCGTCAACTGAAGATACCACAGGCTGTCTATCATGGTTGGATAGCCAAGAATCTAAGACGGTGGCGTATATCAGCTTTGGAACTGTAGCGAATATTCCTCAAAGTGAGATAGAAGAACTAGCAGAAGCTCTTGAAGTGAGCAGAATTCCATTCCTTTGGTCTCTTAGGGACAATATAAAGGATTGCTTGCCAAATGGGTTCCTAGAAAGGACTAGAATGCACGGAAAGGTGGTTCCATGGGCACCTCAGACCCAAGTATTGGCACATAGCTCAACAGGTGTCTTTATGACACATTGTGGAGCTAATTCTGTGTATGAGAGTATTGCAAATGGGGTTCCAATGATCTGTAGACCATTTTTTGCGGACAATAAACTGAATGCACGATTAATAGTGGACGTTTGGAGAATTGGTGAGAGAATTGATGGAGGTGTTTTTACGAAGACCGGAGTTGCCAAGAGCTTGGACCTCATTTTGCAACATGAACAGGGGAGAAGAATTCGGAGCAGAGTCCAAGCCGTTAAAGAGCTTGTATTGAAGGCATCTGCGCCTGGCGGCCATGCTACACAAGCTTTCAAAACTTTGGTGGAGAAGATCACATTGGTGTAACGTGTCCTTGTATAGTTAATTTGGAGACATTATAAAAAAGGCATTTGCATGTTCTAGCTCTTCGATTGAGAATAAGATTAAAAGTGTTTTTGGAAAAAAAAAATTGTTTTGAATTTGCTAATTGAAAAATAAAGTTTAAAAAATAAAAATAATATTATTTTAATATAATTCTAAATAAAAAATATTCTAAATACCAAACATACTTTAAACAATATCCTTCCTGTGCTTCAACAACGCCCAAATTTCTAGTGGTAAGAAAATAAAAAGAAGAAGACGAATCGGGACGAATGGAAGAGGGATAATTTTCCAGGGAATTAATTTCAAGCTACTGTCATGGTATTTTCCTGTCCCCCACAGAAATAGATGCTATTTACTCTATTGTTCTAGAAGTATTTATTTAAACAAAAGAATTGAACTAACTAGAAAACTCAATCGAATTGAATCCCCTTCCCTTTCTTGTCCAAACAGGGCGCAACCGAGTCTTGCTCGCGTACGCATCTCCACAAGTACTCGCCAAATTCAACGAGAATATTAATATTTTATCAAAGGACACGTTTCAGTAACAGAAGGCGAGTACTCAAGCGAGTAACTATATCACAGCACACAAAAGTAGGACATATTTGTCATTTCGTAAACCATCTGCTACAAAAGCGACTTCTTCGTTTCACACCTTCACTCTCCTAGGAAAATCATTCTACCCTCGCCTACCTCAACAATGGTTCCTTATTAGTTAAGATCTGAACAGAAGTCTTGCGAAGATTAAGTAAGCTGAGAAAAACTTCTCGAAGAGGCCTGCGTTCATGATGAGTTTTGTAGGGCTTTTGAAATTTGCTGTGAAATGCCTTGATATTCTTGCATGGTATGCATATGTATGTGTATCTTTACTTTGGCAATACGTACAAATGTACTGAAAATTCATACTTATTATATGGTCTTGATACTTGATTCTAAATTCTTACATCTCTTTGTTACTTCTAACTAACTGAAGTCTCAATTTCATATTTTATGATTGATTATGAGCAATGCTTGATTTTAAGCACCTTTTTTTTTGCTCCAACAATTAATTAGGAATGTCTTGTTTTCCTTTGCTTTGTGTTTTCATGACTGTGATGATCACTTGTTTCCGTTATGTGGTTGCAGGCCTGTTTTTGGTTTGGGTTATCCTTTGTAAGTCTCCCCTCAATGTTTGACTTTGTGTGTGTGTGTGTTTGTTCATGTTATTGACGATACAATTTCAAATGATGTTTCAACTATGTTATTCAGAATGTCAAGTCGGTATTTATTTATCGAAGAAGTGATTAAACATTACTAATTACCCGTACATGAACAGATGTGCTTCCACTCTAGCGATCGAGACTAATTCAAACTCAGACACCCAGAAGCTGATCACATATTGGGTATCCATTTCTGTGGTTTTGCTCTTTGAGCATACCTTTCAGCTTCAGTGGTAATTTATTTTATTTTCTGTGTTTTACATTATGCAGCTCTGTTTTTGTAGCCAATTGAAACAAATAAAAACATGATCTCTTGCAAGTCGAAACAATTTCAGTATAGTTTCCGATCTAGGGGGATTTCTTTTTTGTTCTGTAATTACTCTTGACTACGATCAATTAATGGAGGTTTATGTGTTCATCATGATTTTGGACATCGGTTCAAATTGTTGGAACAGGGAAATATGTTGTGTTATACTTGATTAGGACAAGAGGCAGTACATTACTGCTGAATCTCCTAACTCAGTTTCTATTTTTGTATCTCTATATGCAGGCTAGCCTTCTGGCCATACATCAAGCTAATAATTGTCGGCTGCTTGGTTCTGCCTTACTTTCATGGTTCCCTTTATGTCTATAAACACCTTGTTCTTCCATGTCTATCCATGGGCCCTAGAATTATCACCTGCCAGTTCAACAAACTGAATTTATTTTTCAAGAAAGATGATTTTCTTGTTGAGGTGAAGAGGTATATGAAGGAAAATGGCTCTGATGCTTTGGAGGATCTCATTGCTTCCACGGTATACATCCTTCTTCATGGCAACAAGACCTATGGAAATCTTTTGATTTGTACCTGGAATCAATTGGATTAATTTAATTTTACTTTCTTATCACGTGCATAAAATTGCATGCATGTTATGGTTGGATTGAATCAGGGTGACAATAAAATTAGTTTAATAGATGCTGTCTATACTTGATGTAATAAGTGTGTCTTTCTCATCATTGCTGCCCTCCCAAAAACTGTCTCTTTCTTCCAGAAAAAGAGTGCAAAGCCTAATGTCACAGTGAACGAGATCAGGGCAGTTGCAGCAGAGGATTGGGTAAGGCCACTAATTTCACTTGCATATTGTTTTTGTCTCTTTATGTGACTTCCTCGATCCAGATGTATGTAGAAACACACCTCAGCTAATGGTGTTGTAGGAATGGTATTTATAATGAGAGCTCGATCAAAGCAGCAACCACATAATTCACGTTTCCTTATTATCCATTTGTTATTATTTATTTTTGAAAAGAAGACCGTACTTATGAACTAATTCAATGTTCTTGTAGAAGAGTGGTTGTTAAGTGTGATGCTGTGGTAAGTACAGGGCTTTATTTCTGAGCAATCGAATTAGCTGTTTTCAACCATCTGAAAAGAAAGAAAAAAAAAGGAGCTGATCAAGAGTTTGATTCATGCAGCCAAAGTCCGAACAACCAAAACTTCCAGTTCGATATAAAGACAGTAATGCTGTCAAGATAACAGAGAAGATAGAAGTTGCATCAACCAAGCAGGTAATTTTGTTCAACTGTTGGGGTTTTGGGCACTTTTAAAGGAAAAGTCAACATGTGCTTTTGGAAATAATATTATGAACTGCGAAATCTTACTGCCTAATAAGAAATTTGAACATCTTCTGATTCATGCAGCTTAAGTTGGAACAACCTAAACTTCCAGTTCAACTTGAAGACAGTAACGCTGTGGAAGTAACAGAGAAAAAAGAAGTAAAAGAAGTTGCATCAACTGCGCAGGTTATTTTATTCAACAGTTGAAAAATTCAGCACTTTTTATAGAAAAAGTCCACTTTTGCTTTTGGGATAATATTATGAACTGTGAACGAAATGTTGCTTCCTAGTGCAAAATTTGAATATCTTTTGATTCATGCAGCTGAAGTTTGAACAACCTAAACTTCCAGTTCTATTCAAAGACAGTAATGCTGCGGAAATAACAGAGAAAAGGGAAGTCACATCAACCAAGCAGGTAACTAACTTCATTCAACAGTTGGATAGTATTATGAACTGTGAAATGTCAGTGCCTATTAGAAATTTGAATATCCAAAAATATGTAGGGAAGAACAAAAAATTTTGTGGAAAATAATCCAGGAATGTTGGCAAGGCCCAATGAACTAAAACAAGTATTGGCCACCTATACGTCCCAGCAGAAGTAAATGGATGTAACAAAAATTAAAATATATAACATTTGTACTTCAATCCAAACAATCTAAAACTTCTTTGGAACTTGTGTTATTTGATAAATTTTTTAAAAATTCCCTTTCTGGGTATCACAAATTTCCTTCCCCTCTATGATTTGAAATTTTACCTTCTTTATTGGTTTCTTTTTAGTCAATGTTCTCGTAAACATTGTATATTTACCATGTGCATTTTTTTGACATCCTCTAAGCATCTATATTTACCGCATTTGCAGGCTAGACAAGTAGAATCTAACATCAGTCAGACAGAAAACAGTACATTTCCACCTCTGGAGTTCATAAACACAGTAACAACAACAGAAGGAGGCAGAGATCTTTGCGAGATACTACCTCCCGAGAAAGTCCTAAATGTATGGACTTGTGCTATATGTCAAATGACAGTCCAAAGTGAGACAGTTCTTAATTCACACCTCCAAGGGAACCGACACAAGGCTGCTTGTGAACGGCTAAAAGTCAAGAATCAGATACCAAAAAGCGAGGTTCCCCCTGTTTCAGAGGGAAAGAAATTTAATGTTACCACAGGAACCACAGGGATTGATGTTACTTGTGTTGTATGTCAGTTAACACTTAAAAATCAGATAGATCTTAGCTCACATCTTCAAGGAAAAAGACACAAGAAAGCTTGTGAGCTGCTGAACTCCAAGAACCAGGCATCAAACAGCAATGTTTCCCCTGCATCAGTGGGAAAGAACGCTAATTTTCCTGAAAGCAAGCCAGAGAAGTGTACAGTCAACAATAGTACTCCACCTGAAAATAGAATACATGAAGCGAAGAAGCTAGAGAACCTGATGAAGAGCCGATTTGTAGAGATTAGAGATTCTAAGTGGTGGTGTACAATCTGCAATATAAGTTGCACCGGTGAAGGAAACATGCGAAGTCATCTTAATGCGAAGAAGCACTTGGCTAGGATGCGAGCATTGGATGGTCCTGGAAGCGGTGTCCATGCCTGAGTCACTAAATATGCTCATAACATTATTGCAGAAGACGTTCTAATCTGGAGGTCAAGGTGGCTGTGAGCATCCAAGGTACCTGTAGATTAATTAATCACTTAGATCTTAGCCCCCAATTACTTTCTGTATCCCTGAATCCATCTTTTGGTTTCTAGTTACACAAGTAAAACTTTTCAAGGCAAGCGTGTCATGGTATAAAGATGAAAGCATATTTTCCCTCGGTCCATGGTATACACGACTCAGGGTCGCCGGACAAATAAAAATTAAACAACCACTGAAGGCAAAAACTTAGAAGGCATATGTAGGCTAGCATTTGAAATTGAAGGCTTTTATTAATGAAAGAAGTTTCATTGGTCCAAAGGAAACAAGTAGGAGCTTATACTGACAAAAGCGAGAATCCAAATAGGATTACAAGAGAAATAATCAGAGAACTAGCCAATGATTCCATTTGCATATTGCATGTGAATAACGGACCTCTATGGACTGCTCGTTGAATTCTTCTTCATAAGGGAACTAACCGACCCAATGATTTTCAAAACTGAAAATATGGTTTCAGATAAAAGAGAAGGCTGAAAAGAGGGTTGTGGGGGAATCTGTCACGCAAAACCCTCATTTATTGGCGGAGGCATTGACTTCATCAACTGTTGAGGTGCGAGCATCTCAAATGGATTGACGATTTTGACAATGGAATCTGAACCCGTGCATGATAGAGAACCAGGAAAGTGTTGGATCGGAGAGCTCTGTCCATATTTGCAAGGGTTTATGTCAAAGAGAACCTCTCAAGTTACTCTTTCGTCAAAAGTTCACATACATTCCTCTTGTAGACTTCATGCTTCTTCCGTTCATACTGGGTCCAAATTCTCTAACTTCAGAGTGTTTGGGAAGGTCAGAAAAACTAGCAGAGAATAGACGGCGATAAATAAAGGAAGTCAAAGAGTCCCATAAAATGTGCAAGGATAAATCTGCTCATGCATGCATGAGGCAACTGTCTTTCTCTCGGCTCAATGGTGCATGGGAATCAAATATTTCAATATTCTTATTAGGTCTAACTAAGATGGTGTTCATAAATGAATTGATCAGTAATCTCAATGGAGACTAAGACCAATATGGGCCAGTTACTTGTCGTAAAAAACCGACCTTTTTATGACTTTCGTGCAGTATCTGAACTCGTTGATTAGGATTGGTAAAAATTAATCTCCCCTAACATTCAGCAACAGAGAGTCAGTTAAATATTTCAAAGCCTAACTACTCTCGATTTAATTAGCTACATAATTGGGAATTAGCCATGGAATTAGCAACTACTTGAACCAAATTAAAATGTGGCCACCAAATTTGCCATCCTCGTGTCATTGAAATCACATGAAGAAATGGCAGCTATACCTGAAGGCTGATTACCATTTTTATGCAGGATAGATTTAAAGGTCATGATTCTTTTCCCGGAAAAACTGAGCAAAAAGCTCATGAAGCAGGTGCACTGTGCATTTGGATATCTCTGCAACCATGATGAGAATATATTCCAATATGGGCAGCTAGCTCTATGAGAAATGAAAGGTCATGTGGTTGAGGCAAATTGATCATGGTGAAGCCAAATAATGTAGCAAATCTGAATCAGATTTTTATTCTTTCGTTGGTTATAAATAGGATGTCAAAACCATCACATTTCCAGCGTGAATACAGGAGGAAGAGAAGCCTAACATCAAAACAAGAGTTGTTGGCTATCCAAGGACGGCTTGCCTGGTCCTAGTAATTAAGGTTATGTCCTGGACAAAGTGGGCAGAAACCCACATTACGGGTTTCAGGCAGTCTCCTTGGCTAGGTTGACAAGCTCTTCTTTGCTATGTCATTTCATTGGAGGATGAATATTTGAGAGGAAGTCAAGTCTTGCATGAAGATAAGAGTCGTGTTTGGTAGCCAAGGATGACTTGCCCACTCCATTGAAAGAGTTTTTCAAGCATATGGTAGTGTAGAACTTTTCTTTGGTTCTGGGCAGTCATCTTGGCTATCGCGCTCCCCCCCCCCCCCCCCCAACCCCCCCCCCCTCCCCCGGCAACCGGCAAGTCCTCTGCATCAACTTGGAGCTCCAACTGAGTTCATGCAGCTATTCCATAAAATGATGCAATTAATTGTGCTCTGAAATCAGCAGTTAAAATTGATATTAAGAGACTTGATCTCGGATTTTGGCACATTTAAGGGTTTTTTTTTTTCATCAAAAGATTTGTTGGACTTTTAGAGGATAAATAACTAAATAAATTGAGGTCGTAAAAACTCGAATTTACTTCACTAAAAACTATAGAACATACAACCAATAGCCTATATTTATCTATGTTTCACACGCTTAGTTTAACTATAATGTATTTTACCTATTTCTTTATCTTCTTTTTAAAAATGATGTATTTATGTTCTATCAATGGGGATCCTATAGTTAAAGGGAAGCGATTTTGTCACTTGTCGAAACCTTGGATCTTCCAAAATTAAATCTACAAGAGCTAGTTTTGTTATTTTTTGGATTTATTATTTTTATTTCAGATTTTATTTTAATGTTTTTTAACTTAATTTAGGTTGTTTCCTAATGAACACAGATTTTCTTAATCTATTTAAAAATCTTATAATTTTTTTGAGAAAACAATCATCGTATACTTAAATTTTAAATAATAAAAATATGAATTGAAAGCTTACATTTATAATTTTGCTCATTAAAATTCATATAATTTTTATATTATTGCAGTCCTAGTAGCTTCCGTCTATATATATATATCACCATTGGAAACACCATGGATCTTGGGAGGATATAAGAAAGGGTATGACACTCGACGTTATACGTTTTAGAAGAGCACCCCTCTCAAGTCTTGCCTATAAAACTCCAACTTTTGTGAGTACCTATCTTAATAAGATTTTGTTCTTTCCTTCTCATGTAGGTTCAGCATCAATGCTTTATCTTATTACGAAAATACTAAGAGCAAATAATAATAATAATAATAATAATAATAATAAAAGGAAAGAGAATAAAATGCAGCAATAATAGAGCGTTAGTATGCTTTCGCACAAATATTGTGCACACTCAAATTTGGGATAACCTAATATAAAATTTGTTAATTATGAATACTAATTTGCAAAACACAACCAGAGCTATTAACTTGATAACTTTACGGTGGAAAGTGGATCACAAGAAAGAAATTAGACGACACGGGTAGCAAAATAAAAATCTCATTAACAACTAATTAATAACAAGATAAAGGGGAAGCAAAGCCTCTTATTTAGTGTTTGTTTCTAAGCTTAAATTGTGCTTTTGATTGTTTTTTTTTGTTTTAAATTATATTTTATGGTTTTTTTTATTGTTTTAATATGCTAATATTAAAAATAAATTTAAAAATAAAAATAATATTATTTCACAATATTTTTAAATAAAAAACATTTTAAAAAATAATCATTATTATATTATTAAACATTAAATAATTTTTATTTTATTTTTTTAGCAGGGCATGCCCTGATGAAAAGCGCCTGAGCCTATCGTGCCTACGGGCTTGCTGCGCGGTATAAATGTGATTTAGATTCCAGTCCCCGTGTTCATGCATGGTTAGACTTTAGTCCTTGAGCTTTCAAAACCTACTCTTTAACCCCGATGGAGTACACGTAGCTATCTTTCAATCAAATAAGAACCTCTTTTTCATGGTTATTCCAAGTCAATCTATACTTGTTATTAATATTATTATACACATTGTTTTAAAACCTACTTAACAGGTTTGGTTTGTGACCTGAGACTTAAATTTGAGATTTAGATCAGGTTAAATATTTATAAAAATAAAAAGAAAATTAATCCTATATAATCCAGTTAAAAACTCGAATTGACCCATAAACTGATCAGGCCAGGTAAAAACTAATAAAAAATTATTGATTTATTTTCTTTAATTTTTTCTCAAAATGATATAATTTTTTATTTTTTTATAAAATAAAAAAAATTAGATTGGCTTAAATTGACCAAGATCAACTGATGTAACTGAATGTTTATCCTGAATTGGGTTTAAAAATTATGATTACACAATCACAACACAAAATATATATTATAATTTTTTTAAGAAAATAAATATCGCTCACTTCAAAATAAATAATAAGTTAATATAAACCATGAAGAACCATCTGATCTTTTTATAATTTAGCTAATTGTTCCATAATTATGATAGTTTAAATAGTTAATTATTATGTCAACGGAAAAGATTTTTTGTTATCTCGGAGAAGAATAAATATTATTTAAATCATTTTTAATTGACCATGAATTAATAAATATTTAATCTTATTACATTGTAGATGTTATTTTATTATTTCACAAACTTTATAACACAACAGTTATAACGCCATAAAGGTGTAGTAACAAAAGCCCCTTTAGAAAACGGGGTGAAAGTTATTTTAAAGTATTTTTTTTATAAAAATAATATATTTTTAAAAAATTTTATTTTTAATATTAATATATAAAAAAATTTAAAATTAATAAAATAAAAATTAATTTAAAAAAATTAATTTTTTTAAAAAATATATAGAAGGTGAGTTTCAGAAGTTCGGGAGCGAGAGTGGCTTTCACATCGCCCACCCCTTTTTGCCTTTACAGGAATTTGTCTCACAAATTGAAGTCAGGGTCACTGGTAATGTCGTTACAGGATATCGGAATTCAGCGCGGGTTTTTTCGAAATTCAGTAAAAATAAATTATCAAAACACACTAGATTTAAGAAAATAGTACTTTTAGAATTTTTCACAAGACCAGTTTGTAATTTCATTAGGAGTGTTTGGTATTAAAATACATGATATTTTTTTCAATTAATTTTTGCTTATAAAAGTATAAAAATAAATTTTTTTATATATTTTTTTATTAACATATTAAAATTATAAAAAAGACATCTAAAATCAAAACAAAAGCTGAAGTTGAAGCCAACACGTAATAAAACCTCAGACTTTAAATAATTTACCCCATAGAAATACCATACTGGCCTTTCCTTTTTCACTTTCCTTTCGTGTTGGCGTCGATATCTTACTTCCGTACCAACAAGAATTTTGCTTCACGTGAGTAGTTTTTAGACATTTAACTAAAAAACTGTCAACAAAAATAGCAAGCTTGCTGGGAGAACCAAAAAAACCAAAATCCAATTAATCTGAAAAACTAAAAAAAAATAACTAAAAAACCTAAATTATTAAAAAAAACCAATTAAACCGATTAAAAATTTAAAAAATCGATGAATTCTGTTTTAATTTTATAAACCTAAAACCAAAATAACCAAACCAAACCCACCGAAAAAAACTAGAAAAAAAAACCAAACTAGTTTGAACCAGTTTTTTCCCTTAAATAACCAAACCAAAACCAATCGGTTTGAAACATTTTTGGTTTTATAAAAAAAAACTGATTTTGGTTATTTTTTTAAAATAAAAACTGGTTTTGATTATTTTTTTTAATAAAAACCAAACTGAATAAAAAATAATCTCCCTACATGTATGTATTCCCTTTTTTTATTATTATTTTTTTCCATCTCTGGAACGGATAGGGAGGAAGGCTGGAAGCTAGTGAAAGGTTCCTCGCTTTTCTGTCACCTAATATTTGTGCCCATAATTTGTTATTGACACGATGAGGATTTTGGTAGGCCCGCCAGAGACGAGAGGGATACATGTGCTTAAAAACGACAAGGAAGGGGGAGCAGAAGACCTCGAATTACTTTATTTACCGTTTAAAAAAGCATTGCAGATGATAATTGGCAGAGACATGGCATCGTTATAGTTTCTGTGAAGTCGGCATTGCTAGAGAAACTCCACCACCTGGTAGATCCTTCCATTGCTGAGTTATTGTTTTGATCTGGGTGAAGAAATTAACCCCAGCCTTGCCTGCAATTATTTATAAAAAGAAAAAAAAAGTTAACCATCTCAAGGATGTTTACATGGCCGCCAGCTTTATACAACCAGCATGTTGGTGAAGAAAATAAGAATGGTAACAGTTTCAAAACGAAAGAGCAAGGCTTTAGAGGACGAATGCATTACCATAGAAATTGAGATCGCCAGCAAAAGATGCCTTGGAGCCAGTAAAAGAGAAAAATGGCAAGGGAACTGGTATAGGAACATTGATGCCAACCTGGATAATAGCGAATTATGTTAAGCATGCATGCATTTTCCAAGGTGCCTATTTCAACAAAATATGAAAGTCAAATTATCCTGGAAGTAATTTTCAAAGTTCCTCTTGTGTGGTTTGAGCTATCAAATCTTGCCATAGAAAGAGTGATCAGTGAAGCGGGGAGCTAAAATTGTTGCCCTTAACAGATAAATTATGCAGTTGTATCCCTTAAATATTCTTTGATGATTGTGCAGTGTTTCTTCGTTTCTTTACCTGCCCAGCCTCTATCTCAGTTTGGAATTTCCTTGCAGCAGAACCAGATGTAGTGAATATGGCAGCTCCATTGCCATATCTGTGACAAATATTACAAACATGTAAACCAGATATGATTCATGGAAGGAAAAATGATAACAAGCAAATGAGAAGTCATAACAAAAAAGTACTTATTTCTGTTCACGAAGTGGATGGCTTCTTCAAAGCTGTCAGCCTAAAGTTAAGAGAAAGAAGTTAATTCATTGCCATGCTAATCGATCAGAGGCCTAATTATCACAGAAACACAAAGGAAGTATTTAACCCACCTCCATGCAAAGAAGAACTGGGCCAAAAATTTCCTCCTGCAAAGGAAATGCATGGAGAGTAGATCAGTCAATTTTTCACCAAAATTTGAAGTCTACATCTTCATACATTAGGAATTTAATAAATTATAGATTTCTTGGAGCATGATCTACAAAATCACTTTAAAAAAACCTTGTAGCAATCCATATCAGCTGTGACACCGGATAAGATGGTGGGACCAATAAAATTGCCATCCTCGTATCCTGGAACCTGTTTATCACCAGAAACAAATTGGTAAGCAGAACAGTCTCTTTTCGGTTAAAACTTAATTGAGAATAAAGGATATAAAAGGAGCAAAAACAACCTTGCAAGAAAGAGGAATAAAAAAAGCACAAAGCTAATTTAAAACTGATGAATGTTTGAGATTAACAAATGCTGGACTCAAACTCAGTACCTTATCCATCTTGCTTTACAAGAGAGCCAATGCTACAAGACTACTGGTCCTAATGTATTTTCAGTTCCTTACTACAAAGAGAAATGCTATTTGCTCTTCCAGCAATTACTAAATTAATCCATCATTTCCACTGTATTCCATGCTTCTGGTCTCACATGCATATTTAGGTGGGTTTACTCAACATTATATAAAAAAGAAGTATTGGGTCCCATCAACAAAACAAAGATGCAATAAAATACCACTATATTTCTTCCATCAAGCAGAAGTCTGGCACCACTTTCGACACCACTTTCAATTAATTTGCATACTCTTTCCTTGGCCTGCAAAAACAGAGAAAATTTCCAAGTAAAAGTTTGATCATGGTAGTGCAGAACAGGTTAAGAATAATTCTTAAAGATACCTGTTTGCTAATCACTGGACCAAGGTCTGCATCAGGTTCTGTTCCTGCATTTACTTTTAGAGACTTTGCACATTCCACCAGTTTATTCTCCCTAGAAAAGTTTGAGAAGGTTCTATGTTATACAATTACATCTCGGCCAATCACCAAGTTACTCTTATTTTCTAATTTTATAAAACAACATAGTAAAAGTTTGCAAGGGGATGTGATCTATGTACAACTGTGCAAACAGTGATAAAGGCATGTGCCAACTCTCAACAAAGGAGCTGTGTCCTATTCTGGCTACTAAAACGGATCCAGATTCCTTGACATGGCTGAAAAATCATTCTCTCAACAGCATTTTCCTTTGCAGCTAGCTAACTGACAGCATATTATTTGAAAAATCCAGCTATAAGTTATTAAGTCAATGAGTTGTGGATTTTAATTGGAAACAAACTTACCATGACTGCGAGTCTCCAACAAAAACTACGGTGCTCAGTGCCATACATCTCTGTCCAGCTGCACCAAAACCAGCAGCAACCAAGGCATTCAAAGTGGCATTGGTGTTGGCATCCGGTAAGACGATTGCATGGTTTTTAGCTCCCATGTTGGACTGCACAAAAGAATCCAGATAGCCAGTTAATTCCAACTTCCAACCATTTGAAGAAATCATATTGATCCCAAGAGACTGAATAGTTATTACTAAAGAAATGATGTGAACTCACTTGTACACGTTTTCCTTTAGCTGATGCCCTTGAATATATGTGCATTCCAGCCTGTGAATATGATAACAAAAAAATCAAGTACTAATGTGACTATCAGGTAGATAATAACATATCAATTTTGCAGAAAAATGCAATTATCTCCAGAACGGTGCCCACCCAAAAATAGCAAGAGAATAATTTAAAGGTTATCCACCTAAAAACTGATCTTGTTCAGGATCTTCATTTTTCTCAGAATGCTTGAGGAGTGAAATGTAAGACAATAAAACATTAATTAGGAAAACCTGGATTTCGTGCCGAGTAACTTACAGTATTAGAACCCACAAATGATATAGCTCTAATGTCGTCGTCATCACAGATAGCGTTAACAATATCCTGCCACAAATAGAAACACGTTATAAAAACAATGCTGTAAAAGACACATCAATAAATAAAAACCACAAGTCCATATCATAGGTATAAATAAATACAGCAAATATAATTGTTTTTCCACTATGTCAAAGCCCTTTAATTATGTAGATTTACTAAAAACTCTGCAAATGAAACTCCGAATCTTAATAATTTAGAATCAATTAAACAAAATCCTATTTCTCAAGATTATTTTCTTAGGAAGCTATAGCTAATAAATCACAATAGAGATTAATTAGCTAAAAAGAGCTTATTGTTGAACAAAATCATACATTGGTGCCATGAACAATATTTAAGACGCCATTAGGTAAACCAGCCTCCATTGCCAATTCCGCAAGTATTATAGAAGCACCTGTTTCACCACCGAAGAACAAAGTTACTGCTATGGATAAAAGTAAGATGATTGATTCTTTTGTGCAGAATATGCCTGGATTTGGAACTATGATTAGTGATCATCTAGGTAGAGACTGCCTTTGTCCCAGACCAATGCTGTTTGCCTGAATTTTCAAGGACTTTCAAAACGACATTTCTTCACATTACTAAAAAATGCAAGAGAAAGCATCCTATGGATATGCCAGGTGCAATTTTCAAATCTTTGAACAATTTCCATTAACTATTCAAAGTGGAAAGCTATTTTTAATAAGAGGAAAAAGAAAGGCGAACACCATTTATGACAGGGGCAAAAAATCTGACACAAGATTCAAGCTTCCAAACACTTTTCTTATTGAATAAAAGAGGTCACCCGATGGAAAGTCCCACAATTCTTGGCCAAAGGTGCTTCCAATACCCATAGGCAGCTATTACATTATCAGTGTAACCAACTTCTAAAAGCTTTTATACCACATATCTATGACCAGAGAAGATAGGAAGTATCTCTCTTGCCTGAATATAGCACAACTTGGTACCATGAAGAGGTGCCCCAAACCTTATACACAAAGTATGGACAAGTAAATTCTCACCAGGATCTTTCTCTGATGGCTTCAAGACAAAGGTATTGCCACATGTAACTGCAACAGGGAACATCTGCAGCAAAAAAGGTAGCATACACGTTTTTAAATTACTTTTTTTCTTTGACAACTCAAGATTTGTTCACAACAAGAGAATCCTTTAAATGTTTGTACAGTTGTGAAACATGATCAACTTCAAGATGAAGCTAGAAGTTGGCCTGGTTAACTGCATGTTTTCATCTTAACAGCAAAATTTAAGTTCCACCTTTGTGATAATGAAATATGCAGGCATCGTAAATGCATGGAAAAAACAAACTGTGAAGAAGAATACTGAAGGCTTACCCATAAAGGAATCATTGCCGGAAAGTTGAAAGGGCAAATCCCAGCACATACACCAAGTGGCTCTCTGATGCTAAAGGTATCAATTCCATTTGCCACATTTGGGACATACTCTCCCATCTGCAAAGTTGCCATTCCACAAGCATGTTCCACCACCTCTGTATGAGAAAACAATCAAAATCGAGAAAGCATAGAAGCAATCAACTGCATTCTTTTCACCGAAAGAGATTTTAGGAAAGGGAATAAGAGATAGACTAACCTAGCCCACGGAAAACATCTCCATGAGCATCCTTCAAGGTCTTCCCCTGTTCAGTAGTAATATTCATCGCAAGCTTATCCTACAACAAGATCAAAGTGATTCTAATAATCAAAAGCCAATAAAAAAAATAATACGAATAAAACGCAACATACGACAAAACAAATTCTAGTGTGCTTACAATGTCTCTACGAATAAGCTCTTGAAGCTTGAGCATGACACGCTGACGGGTAGTAATTGGCGTGTTACGCCACGCCGGAAAAGCATGCTTTGCTGCAGAGACTGCAGCTTTGAACTCTTCATTCGTCGTCAAAGGAATTTGTGATACAACTTCTTGTGTTGCCTATCCCCAAATGTCAATCCATTAAACCCAAAACCACAACAACTTCCAATAAACGAGAGAAAGAACATTATAAGTTCATATACTCACGGGATTTATCACATCAATGGTGGAAGATGATTGCGAATCAACGAACTTTCCTCCAATAAGATTCGGGACTCTCTGATACAACAAAAAAAATCAGAAAAACGAGATGAAGAAAGCAATAATAATCTTGTATAAATTAGATAAGTGAAGTAGAGTTTCTCAAGCTTTTGAAGAACTTTCTAAGAGACCAAACAGACCATAAAGCATCGTATATACACCGTATGTGTGTATGTGTAGATTTATACAGTGTATTACCGGAGGGCTACGGAGGCTTGAAGAAGGCTCAACAACACCAGTGGAAAAATAATAAGAGCTTCTTAAAGCAAAGATCGAAGGCTTCAAGGCCTTTAGATTTCTCGCTGAAAAAAAAACCAAAAGGATCAAAATAAATCAAGATTACCTTGTAACACGGCTTAAATAACTAATTGATGATTAGTTATGAAATCATCTTGCGCAAGTTTCTTACCTCGTTGAATCGAGATTTTAAGAGGCAACATAGTTTTTTTTTTTTTTGGGGGGGGGTTTCTTCTTTGATTCAACGATTTTTATGTTTTTAGGATAAATGGTATTTTTTATATAAGATATATATCCGTTTTGGGCATGCTAGTAAAGAGTGATTAGTGTTGTGACCAGCAGACGGGTTGAGATTCGAAGACAATGATTTGTTGGGATGTGAGCCGATGGATTGGAGTTACGTGCTATCCGACGGTGGAGATTCAAAAGTTATTTTATAACGTGGCAGTCATATTAGAAAAAGTTTTCCTAATATGCCTTGTTTAAAAAAAAGGAAAATGTTAACATACAAATAAATTCACTTGAGCAAAGATTCTAAGAATGAAATTTTGATTTTATCAAATGCAGAATTGTAAATATAGGAAGAAAAAGGTCTTATTTAATTGCTATTCTTCAACACCTTGTCTATACCCATTACTAGTGCTGTCTATACCCATTACTAGTGTTTTCAGGAAGAAAAATAAAAATAAAGAAAAATTTTGTTTTTTTTGTCTCAGGTTCGAGCCTTATGGTTGCTCATATGATAGCCACTGAAGGCTTACATAGTCATTAACTTCAGGGCTGTGGGATTAGTCGAGGTGCGCGCAAACTGACCCGAATATCCACATTAAACTAAAAAATAAAAAATAAAAAAAGCACCCAGGTTCTGGCCAAGTGAAATGGGACGGAATTTCCTGGCTCTGCACTCTAAGTTCATATTTTAGTGTGCATGTTTTTTATTAGGTTCACCCTGCAGTCACCCAGGTTCTGGCCAAGTGAAATGGGACGGAATTTCCTGGCTCTGCACTCTAAGTTCATATTTTAGTGTGCATGTTTTTATTGGGTTCACCCTACAGTTTTTTATTTGTTTATTGGGTTTGTAAGGTGTTTGATAGATTTGAGAATTAGTTATAATACGTGTAAGTTAGTTCAAACATCCCAGGTTATAAAATAAATAAATAAATAAATTATATACACAGGTGAATTTAATTTTTAAAGTGTTTTTTATTTGAAAATATATTTAAATAATATTTTTTTTATTTTTTAAAAATTATTTTTGATATTATATATTAAAATAATCTGAAAAAACCAAAAATAATATTAATTTAAAATAAAAAAATTAAAATTAAAATATTTTTTTCAAATATAAAAGTAAACAGACCAAGCGGATATACATGGTTCTAATCCGCAGGGAAAGCTAGCAACCAGCAGGAAGAGAAGAGAAGGAAAGGAACAAATTTTACTCCCTGCTATCAGCGATGTTGGCCCCGCTTTCTATTTTCATTTGTCTCATTGTGAACTTTTATTCGGCCGTCCAAAAAGCATGTTTAGAAAAAAATATATAAATGAGAGTTTTTATTATAATTTATACAAATCTATAATATATATTAATTAATAAAAAAAATCATAGTTTAAGGCAAATTGTAATTTCAAACACACCACGCTCCCAAATAAATACTTAATTAACATTTAAAAAATATATTTTACTGCAATATTTTTAATTAAAGTTCATTAATAAATAACAGATAATTAAAAATTATTCTTAAAAACAATAATATTGATTATTAAATAATAACGTTATTAAATATGTGTTAAAAACAAATTAAAAAAATTGCAATGTTTTTGAGATAAGGGAGGAGTGAATCTTGTTTTTTTGTTTCTGTTTGGTCAAAACCATATATCATTTCATGAAGAAGTTGATTTGACAGAAAAAGCCTCCACTTAACAAAGCGTACGTGCACGCAACTAACAAGTCAACAAACAACAGCTCAGCTACATCCATTCAAGTTTCGAAAATCTCTGGTAACTTTTATTGTCATTAAAAAATTAGAAATACTGCTGCGTTTCTTACTCAGCAGTTGGCAAATTCATCCAGTAATCCACATTGAAGGGCTGGTAGGGAGAATTAAAAAACGTTAATTGCTTTAATTGCATTAATTGCTTTAAAAAACGTCTCCGTTCTAAAAGGCCACACAAACGAATCACTGCAGAAGAGAGAGAACCATGGCCATCACTTTATAGCATTTGATTGAAAATAACCTCATCACCACCTATAGCTCCACACTGGGTCGTCATTATCCAGGAACCATAGCATTTTTGCTGTCGCATGGAAGAAACAACCAGGCAAACAAAGAGAATGACACCACTCTGTGCCAGGACCCAAAGGCGAGATTGATTATAAACAAAAGGTACAATCTCGCCCTAGTCCAGGAAGGTGAATAATAATAATAATAATAATAATAATTTAGCAATTTCTGTCTCTTCTCCCTGCTATTTCTGGAGCAGTCTCTATGTAGGATGGTATCTAGGAGCTTGGCAACTGGTGAGATGACGAATCGTCACTCACTAAATCTCTCCATTGTTGAGTCACTGTTTTAACTTGGGTGTAAAACTGAATTCCAGCTTTTCCTGCGGCAGTTTATGAAACTCTGCTTTAAAACTTCAGAAACTAAGATCCCCTAAATGTGAAAGCTTTTCAAATAGGAGGCAATTCACATAGAAATCATCCAAACCACACATATTTACCGTCAAAGCTGACATCTCCAGCAAAAGATGGTTTTGCGCTAATAAACGAGGAGAATGGCAGCGGAACCGAGATAGGAACATTTATCCCAACCTACAAAAATTCCAGTTCATGTCAAACATAAAAAATTTAATGAATAAAGGGAATTGTCACAAACAAATGTTTCACATGGACAACAATACTTCAGAAACTAAAGCTTTGCAGATTGGAGTAATCTTATTTCAAAAAAATTAATAATTAAAAAAAGGACAGCAACATGCGAGGCCTTGATAGTGAAACACAAGTCATTCAGATGAAGGTTTCACTGTCTCTTCATCTTTTACCATTAAAAGCAGACCCATGACAGGCTGCACAGGACTATCTTACCTGCCCAACCTCAACCTCAGTCTGGAATTTCCTTGCAGCGACGCCAGATGTTGTAAATATAGAAGCTCCATTGCTATATCTAAAAGAAGGAATCAGGCATAGACCATGAGACAAGTATTCAATACATTCCAATTCTATGCATGTACTGGGAGAAAGTAATAGTTGAGATTACTTATTTCCATTAACAATGTTTATGGCTTCTTCGATGCTATCAGCCTGAGAGACAAGAAAAACACGTGTTAATGTCCTGGACTATATAGCTGGTGAGACAAATAGGAGGATGGATGGGTAGCAGCAAACCTGCATACAAAGAAGAACCGGGCCAAAAATATCCTCCTGCACAAGCAATAAGCCTCATTTAGTTTATGATGCAGTCAAGCTTGCTGGAAACCATCCAAGGTCACTTCTGTAAATATCAAATAAACTACCTTGTAACATTCCATGTTGACTGTGACATCCGATAAGATGGTAGGACCAATGAAGTTCCCATTTTCATATCCTGCAACCTAGCATTAATAAATGAACTGAATTATAAAAAAATGATCGGCTTGATCATTTAAAAACTCCGGAGCAGAAACACAATTATTGGCAAGCTTCTCAGTATTGCTTAAAGCACATCACAGCTTTCATTTAAAATTCAAAACATTTATGCAGGATCCATTATAAATAATTTAACTATTTAAACTGTGAAAATCATGTCAGATGTAAATTAAACCAAATTATCTTATCTTACTGTTGATAAAAAGAACACATACTATAAATTTGAGCAAAAGCTTATCAAGAAAACTGTTGAGACCATAGAAGACAACATAAAATTAGATACCACAATATTTCTTCCATCAAGAACTAGCTTTGCACCACTTTCAACACCTGTTTGAATCAATGTGATTATCCGTTCCTTTTCCTGTTGAGTAAAAAACAATATTGATGAATAACAAAGGTCACTAGTTGGAAATATAAATGAAGAAAGTGAATTTCTCATATACACAGCAGAAGCTGCAAACTCTCTCAAATATCGCATAGATGATGGGGCATTTCTCATGATCAAAATTATTATATATCAATAACTTATAATTACTCTCTCTAGAATGGAAAACTTGATAGGTCAGGAATCTGACTCTACTATGCACCTGCTTACTAATAACTGGACCAAGCTCTGCATCCGGTTCTGTTCCAGAGGTTACTTTAAGTGCCTTGGCATGCTCTACTAACTTCTCTTCCCTGGCAAAAAGGTCTAGCAAACTCAGTGAAGGAAATGCCAGTGTTCTCTACTGAATCATAATTGGGAAAAAATAAAGGAATAAATTTACAAAAGAACGTAACATTGTAACATATATCTGATATCTATGGTTTCATTCACCACCTTCGTTTGAGATAATTCACCCCATACCTTTCAAACATTTTGCTTTGGCAAAAGTTCTTTTTTAAGAAATGTAACCTCAAAATTCAAACAAGGTTTTATTAAACTTAAAGGATATTGCTATTGTTTTCACGATAGGGGTGCACCTGGACCAGCACTTAAGCAGCCAATAAATCACTTCCTAGACATTCCATTGAAGGAAGGGGGTAAAAAAAGACATGATCGACTACCAACCACTAAGGGGGGTCTAGGACCACTGACTTCCATAAAGAATCGCTGCGACAAATTATATAAGTTGGTAGGTCTAAACAAAAAATTCTCCACAAATGCTTACAACTTTTACCTCCAACAACTTTAATTCAGTTTTACCAGATTAAAATCCAAGGTATTTTTTTTAGACAAAAAAATCCAAAGAAATTAAAACAAGCATAAAAAAAAATACCATGGGCCTAGGCCTCCAACAAAGACAGCCATGTTCAGGGCCATGCACTTTTGTCCTGCTCCACCAAAGCCAGCAGCAACTAGAGCATTTATGGTAGCACCCACACTTGCATCGGGCATGACAACTGCATGATTTTTGGCTCCAATATTGGACTGAAGTAAAAAGGTCAGCCAGCAGTTAATGTCCAATAACGATTCATGTCATCCATATAGCCTCATAAAATGAACTGCACACTTACTAAAAGCATTATTTGGAGTTACCTGTGTACGTTTTCCTTTAGCTGATGCTCTTGCATGCACATAAGCACCAACCTATGAGAACATAATGACAAGATTAAAATACTCTTCAACAATACATTCAAACAAGGCAAATAGAACCATACTTCTTGTAAGTTACACTGCTGAGTCTAGCTCCCACCCAAGGAGCAAACCGTCAAATAATAAATCCACAACCTTGAACTTGACTTAATAATACAAATTAAGGTGATGTTGATGCAGGGCTTCAAATTACCCCTGCAACCATTATCCTCTTTCTCTCGTACAATTTAGAGATGGGCATTTAAGGAGGGTAACAATTAACCCCCCCCCCCCTCTCATCCCTAATGTTCTTATCTCTTTCCACTAAAAACTTATCCTTCCATCTAATAGCAAACCAAATATCCTTGTAACTTTCACACAGTTGCAGCATTACAGTTACTCCTATAGCAATTCGCCTACACTATTTTAGCTCAGAACCAAAAGCAGCTTAAGCGGGAAGTGATTAATTTTTACCAAAGTAAACCAACAAAAATCAGTGAATCCATCCACACAACTTGAGGGAAAATAGCAAATTCTGTGATAATATACACCTAAAAGATGCGGATTCTGCAACTTAGTGCAAAAACTTGACAGGTTGAAATTACTTACCGCATTTGGACCGACAAATGAAATAGCTTTAATATCATCGTCATCGCAAATACCATTAATAATTTCCTGCCCATATCAAATTTAGAAAATGAGAATTAAAAAAATAAGAAAAGTCACTGCAATCAAAATAACAGCGCTCATGGCAGTGACGCAAACACATAGCAAGCTCAGTTTAGTTAAAAGTTCATATGAAACCAAGGACGTATTGCAAACAAGTCATGTGTGGTAGGCATAAAAAAAAAGGTCTTGTTTGTCACGCCTTCAATTGAAAAGGACTGAGTAGTTAAAGCAAATGTCTTGTATTTGTTTCAGCATATCTAATTCGATCCTCTTATGCTATTCATATGGTCCACAAAGGCATGTAATGATGCAAGCAATAACCTGCATGCAATTCTTAAACTGGAAGTAAAAATGCAAAACCAAAATTGTAATATTTAAAGTGAAACCTTACATTAGTGCCATGGACAATATTTAAGACACCATTAGGCAAACCAGCCTCCATAGCTAACTCTGCAAGCATCACAGAAGCCCCTGAAATAACACCAACCAACATATTGCTTGTAACCTGCAAATGTCTAGTAAAAAATCTTTCAAGTCGTATTAAAAGCAGATACAGAAACTCTAATTGACCTACAATCTTGAGAGCGGAGCTGCAAATAGCATAACACTTTGGAAGGCAGAACTATCTTATATCTTGGGGGTGTCATGGGCTCATGGTGCCCCAAAACTTTAAAAATTTCTTTATGCAAGTCCTAAAAGTTATTGACACTATTCAAATTTACCATTATTTCATAGGAAATAAACATTTTGCACTGCCAGATATTACTACCATTCTATAAACATCATTAGTTTATTTTATTTATTAAACATACCCCTATACCATTACATTTAGGCACCCTCGTTTTTTAAATCCTGGCAGATTTGCAATCCAACAGTTTACACCTTTAATGTGCTTCATGCACCAATAAAGATAGTGAAAAAGCTTTACATGAAATTAAAATGCGTGTTTCAGCTACCATGATCTAATACACCATATCAGGAAAATGGAGACATAACCACCAGGAATCATTTGGCAATCACCTGGGTCCTTCTCCGATGGCTTTAGAATAAAGGTATTACCACATGTGACAGCAATTGGAAAAATCTGCAACCAAAAAATTTAAAAACAAAGAGCAAAACCATCAGTGGTCATATCTAAACCATGTAATTTCCGTAGTCAATGTTCCTGGAGAGCTTTGAAGCAGGAATGGTTTCTTTTAAATAAGCAGATAATAATAAAATGTGAAAAAATAAGTTTATTTTCATAACCATGATCTCATTTTTTATTTCTCAAGCACATAAGTTGCAGATACAATGGTGATCTGACATATCAGATACTTGAAATGAACCTGAAGTCCATATCAGAAGGGCAGGTAATAACAAATGATAGTTCAACTAGCTTACCCATAGTGGGATCATAGCTGGAAACTCAAAAGGGCATATCCCAGCACAGACACCAAGTGGTTCTCTAATGCTATAGGTATCAATTCCACTCGATATGTTGGAAACAAACTCCCCAATCTGCAGAGATGCCAATCCACAAGCATGTTCCACCACCTCTACGAGGGAACATCCAAGACTTTGTAGAGCAAAGTGTCAACAAATGAGATTTCTCACAGATAACAGAGAAGACACTAACCTAATCCTCGTAATACATCACCATGTGCATCCTTCAAAGTCTTTCCATGTTCAGTAGTAATGCTCATGGCTAGTTTGTCCTGCAAAAAAGTAGTAATTCACATCAATTGGACAGATATGCAGGCTAGAAGTTTATAAATCCAAAAATTTACAATATCTCTCCGAATAAGCTCTTGGAACTTGAACATGATGCGTTGACGGGTGGTAATAGGTGTGTCTCTCCACTGTGGAAAAGCTCGCTTTGCTGCAAAAACTGCAGCTCTGAACTCCTCATTTGTAGTTAGAGGAACTTGAGAAACAACTTGCTGTGTTGCCTGTCATGTTTGGATAGCATAATCATAACAAATAACTTGATAATTATTGACTAAATAACTTTGGATACATAAATCCAAAATGATCTTTTAATGGAACTAAACTCACAGGATTTATGACGTCGATGGATGCAAATGACTGTGAATTAACAAGTCTACCGCCAATAAAATTAGGAACCCTCTGGTACACAATACTTAGTAGGTTAAAATCCAGCATGAATATAGTGAAAAGTCCCACCAAATAGGAGCAGAACAAAAAGCATAACTCAAAAGGTAGAAATTTCTTTTTGCCTCTCATCCAAGTAGCTGGGATGACTCCTGTAGGTCTAAGTTACTTCTACTTATGTCTGGGCTTACCATGGGGTAGCGCTGCCTCCAAGAAGGCTCAGCAATTGAGAGATGTTTGTCCCTTCCAGCAGATTTCTCAGGTCTCAATGACTTGAAATTTCTCACTGCACCAAAAAAAAAATCAATCACCCACTGTAAGGAAATGGGCGCTTAAATAAAGGCCACCTGCCAGTAGATAACTGTATACAATGTTCTTCAACAAGATCAAAAGATGCTGTGATGTTGTATAAATTAAGGTGGTGAGATATACATCATGAAAATGTGCTCCCAGCTACCACCAAAGAAGGGGGCTCTGAGCAAAGAACTAATGCACAGATTGGGTTCATCCGTGGTAATAGGATGAATTAAGTTAAAGACATGAAAGCGAAAGAAGTCAGCAGCTCCCCCCACTTTCAGGTCTCAATTTAAGAGTTTTCATGGTGTGGGAACCATAATTAATCATTAATAGTTACTTAATTCATTGTAGCAGCAGCCTTGGTACAAGTCAATGGGGGAGCAAATAGAGTCTGACAAGGTTCAAAAAAAAATTATCAAACCTAAAACAGCCGAGTGACGATAATATGTTCAAGCAGCCAAAGTCACAGTGCATGAAGTTCATAAAGGTCAAACTTAATCATCTGAACATTGACATTCTTCATCAAATACCTGGAAAATGTAGAGAGTCCAACTTCATTGGATCATGAAATGAAGGTTTCACAATGACAGATTGCACACATTTAATATGTTCAAAGCAGAATGAAAGGGGTTATAGTAAGGGAAAAAGGAAAGGAAAAAAGAAAAAGAGTGCTTGATAATAAAATATTTGCAAAGTAACCTGCCTGTCATATTTCCTTGTCGAAGTTTGGCTTTAACATTGTAAACATGCTTTGGAGTGGACAAAAGCTCTGGATTGCTTTGTCTCAGTCGCTTCAGAATCTGGCGAGGTTTTAATCCAGCTTCTGTCATCTCCTTAATCAACACAATCTCACTCTCAGAAAAGCGTCGAGCAGAAGGATGTTCTGTAATGTCCTTCAGTGGCTCATGGTTGTGTGTTCCGTTTTTAATAGTAAGCACCCACAACCCGTCATCCTTCTTACCCACAGCTTCAAAGGGACAGTTAGTAAGTCGTGAACCAGATCTTTTTCTGCGCTTCCGTTCAGCCGAAGTCTCTTCATCAGCTTTCTTCCTGTTACGGTAAACACCTCCCCTATCACAGCCAAGTACCACTACTCTTTCTCTCTTGGACTGCTTGATGGTTACAACATATCCTTGAGATACAGCAAAGTCCCCAACATGTTGTATAAGTTCTTCACGATCTACAAAAGTTCCAGGAGGAGGTGGTTGCATCTGCATTTGAGCTTCATCCAATCCACTTCCACTACTACTCTGAATATCCGTCATTAATATACAAACGAAACGACCTGCAACGAAGCATAATATTTATCGCATAAACATATCTTCAAATTTGGATGAATTGTCTTCCACAATTGCCAAGATAATTCTCTGCCTTCTCGTACAACAAAACTAGAAAATAAAATGACGACTTGAATTCACTTTCTTTTTTTACAAAGGGATCCATTGCATGGTCTCTAGAATCACAATTTTAGTTAGTTCCAGTTCCTGTATTTTCACATTAACCAAACAGGTAGCAAGTAGGGAAAAAAGTTATGTGCAAACAGTGCCGAGTAAAACAATGAAAAATTTTAAAACTTAATTAGCATTTCAAGAATCAATTGTTTATCAAAGTGTCAGCACAAATATTCTCCTTTAATTTTTTTTCTTGTTTTCTCGGTAACCAAACTGCACAGATAAAAGTGACGGAAACTTACAGGAGAAATTGATCGAACGGTAATCGAAGGAGAAGGACGTCCGGCAAATCTAGGGAATTTGAATTTTTTATATTGCATAGATCAGTGTCGCAGAAGAATTACGAACCGTTTGTAGAGGAAACGAGTTAGGAACTGTAATTAGCTAGTTTTGGGCAAAACCAAAGTCTAGTGTTTGGCTTGAGTAAATTGAGGGGGCGTACTTGACGAGAGTGCAGCGGATTTATCGGGCATTTTTTTTTTTTCAAACAAACAGCACTTTGGAAGGAATATTGGATGAGGCGATTTGTAAAATTACTTGTAGTGCATTTTGGTGTGTATTTGCCTTGCAATATTGTTTTTTTTTGTTTTGAAAATTATTAAATATTTTTTTTTAATATTTTTTTATAATTTTAATATCCTAATATTAAAAGTTTTAAAATAAATTATTTTGATATATTTTTTATTAAGATGATGTTTAGGAGTGTGGTAAAGTAATTTTTTTTAGAAATATATAAAAATAATTTATTTTATTTTTAAATTTTATTTTTAATATTAATATATGAAAATAATTTAAAAATAAAATAAAATAAATACATCGCTAAAACTAATTCTACATCGCATTTCAAATCACAGTTTTGGTTAAATTGTTGCTGATAATAACATCAACCACAAAAAATCTTGAAATTTAAGGGTTTGTTATTATTATTGATCTAGTACCTAAAATACCCTTATAAGAAAGAACAAGAGGGACAAAACAAGAGGACAAAAAAAAGAGAAGGAAACGACACTATAGAAAAATCAGCAACGCCAACAATGGTAGCCTCGCCACCACCGCCAGAACCACCTCACTCTCTCAAACCATCAGCCCCCTTCCTCCCTCACCGACCAAAAAAATCTTCATTTGTCCTCTCTCACCCACTAAAGCAACCTTCCCTCTCTTACAAGCACAACCACCTCTCTAGTCACAACTATTGCTCTTCCACAACTACACATCAACCCCCTTCACCACCATCGTCATCGATCAACACTACCCAGCCTTGCCAGCATCATCTTCCCACACACATTTTAACTGAAGACAGTCGCCAACCAACCCATCTCCTCACATCATCACCAGCGCCAATTATTTTTTTTTTTTATTATTTGGAATGTTTGAGTCAGGTTGGTAGTATTTTAACTAATTCTTATATATTTTAAAGTTAATAATCAATTAAACCTTTATAACTATCAATATTAATAATCACAAGAATTCAATCTTAAATTAAAAAGAAATTATCAATATTAATAACCACAGGATCCAATTTCAAACTATAAAGAAACAAACCCTTGCTATTAATCTCTTACTACATGAAAGCTAATTATTCATTTTCTTGTTGCATGAGTGACGACCCATGAATGATAGAGTGCGGTCATGAATCAAAAAGAAGAAGAGAGGTGTTTTCTACTGCAATTAATTACGAATGGTTATTTACTTAGTTACACTTTCTTGCTACACTGAAATTTTGTCCAATCATGTTGTAATTTTACTAATTACCATATAATATTTATAGTTACACATGATGAAGTGCAATTTTTTTTTACTTTATAAAAGGAAAAAAATGTTACCGCATTAGAAGAACGTTGGCCCATACAGTTTGTTTCTTCCCTTAGTTGCTGTCACTGCGTCACATATAGTGGAAAGAAAATGAAATATCACAAGCACCAAGAACCGAAAGAGAGCTAATTTTGTAAGGAATCACAGGCATCATATCACTGTAAACGATGCAAAGCTTCAGTATCTGCTAAACCAGGATACATGCTAAGATGCAAATGAAAAATCTTGCAGTAATGGAGTTTAGCTGTCCAGCTTCTTAAAGACGAAAGAAAATCAAGAACCAAAAAAAATGGCTTTCACTTCCCTGCCCCAGGTGCCATTGGCGTGACAATTTTTTTACCTCTCTTGCACGTCATTCTAGTCGTATCCACACACATTCTGCGAAGCAGCCATTGCTTCACAGGTTGAGATTATAATGCGTAATTGAGTTTTCCGAGCATTAGAAGTTAAATATATACTAGTACTTGTAAGGAATTGCGGTCCAGGGTCAATGCCAGTGGGTATAGAGAGTTGATTATTAAGGAAGAATCAGAGTTGGAGCTATAACTGGGGACGCAACATTCAGTTTCATGGCCATTCAAAAAACTAGCAGCCCGAGATCGATTGCAGTACCAATGATATCAAAAAATGAGCAGCCTAAGATTTATTGTAGTTCCAATGATACACAAGTTACGAAAAAGGATCTCTTATACGTAGGTCGAAAGCACGAAGCACATGATCCATGAACAGGGCATGTTATTCTACCACAGAGGATTTCTGGACACTTTTAGTACTGCGGTTTAATAGCATTTAAAAAAAATAGAAATTTTTTTAATTTAAATTATTTTTTTACATTTTTAGTTTATTTTAATTTATTAATATCAAAAATAAATTTTAAAATATATATATATTATTTTAATACATCATCATCTACCAAGAAATAAATCGTTGCAGATTAAATTAGAATTAGGAAACAACATGACATCAACAGTAGCTGAAAAGACAGTGAAACGCATTTACCCCAGGTTGTCTAACACTATATTAGAATTAGGAAACAACATGACATCAACAGTAGCTGAAAAGACAGTGAAATGTATTTACCCCAGATTGTCTAACACTATCAAGTGCTTCCATGAAATGCATTTGCAGAATTACACGAATACATTGAATCCAAAGACATTAAGAAAATACAGATGTAATAGAAGTGTATTGTAAATGCTTTCCAGTACATGTATCATTTCTACAAAGGGCTTATTTCACCCAGATCAACTCAATACAAGTCAGTGAAAACCTGCACTAACCAATTATTCAAGGTGCCATCAAGAACTCAGAGAACTGAAGAGTCCATGTTGTCAAGAGATAGATTCGGCACATCTTCAATACCATCTTCCATGGCGGAACGAAGATAGTTCATCCTTGCACCAGACGCTTCAAATTGATCCACTTCATCACTCTTCACATACTGCCTCAGCTTTTCTCTGTACAATCTCAAATTCTCCTCCATTTCACTCCTTTCATGCTCGAGATTGATTATGTCCCATTGCAATGATTCAATCACTTCTTGAAGAAATTCTTGTTTCTGTTCTGCCAATTGGCGATACTGTTTGGCTTCGATCTCCGTTGAACTCTTTTCATTCTGAAGCCTTAAAATCATTGCCATAGCTTCATCAGCCGCTGATGCAGAAGCCATTCTCTCCTTTTCAAGTTCTGCATGAGCCATATCTGCTCTCAGCCTCTCAATCTTGACCAATCTCCTCAGTGCCGTCACGTCATATTCCTCATCTTCAACACTATATTCTCTTTCACAATCATCATCGTCAAGAACACCATCGTTCACAACTTCTTTTCTCGTCATTGAACTGTCCTCATTTTTTGCTTTTGAATTCTCCAAGCAAGACGGAATCTTTGTATCACACAGTTTATCAAAATCCAATTTTGAACAAAACCCATTTTTAGGATCACTCGATTCCCCCCTAAAACCACGTAGAAACTGAACCAGAGACTTACCATGCCAGGTAAACTGCAAAAACCTCAACCCTAAACAAAACATAAAAAACAGCCACAAAAAATTGAAAACCGACGAGAAATACCTAAACACAAAAAACCCACCTATGAATCCACCGTTTTGAGTCAGAACCTTCAAGTGTGATACGCAATCCATCATAAACAGCCCCAAAAAAGCCAGCAAGATTCCCTTGTACAATTCAAGAACAGAGCAAGTGACAATCAACTAACAAACACAACCCAGAATCCGCATGTGGGTTCAATACTAGTAAAATCCTCTCGTTCTATATCCTTCAATTAAATGTCGAAACCTCTCAAAACTTATGACCATGACCATTTAACCAATGAATGCCCATCAAAAATGGAAATCCTTTTTGTATGATAAACAAGAAAGAGACGGAGGATATGCCAAATTGTAATTAAGGCGTTAGTGTTTTGAGGAGTAAAATTACCACGTTCATTAGGCAAGTAGAAGTTTTGTTGTTGGTGACCTTCGTCTATATTAGAGAGAGCCTTGATACAGAGACAGCCAAGGGAGAGATTGGTGTGCTGGGGTAAGTGAGGGAGACAGCGAAAGGAGGGGTATATATCAGGAACCGAACTATAAGCGAGAAAATCGAGGGATTTCCTTTTTGAAGAAAACAATTATTGAAGTTATTAAAATTTCCACATGCTTGATTTTTTTTTTCTTCGTTTTGCTTCGAGAAAAAAATTACCATTTCTAACATATCCAATAATCTAATAATAGAAACTTATTAGATCATTCACTCATCGTGGATTGAATGAATATTTCTATCCAAGTTTTATTAACATGTTTTTAATAAAAAAAATTATATTAAAATTAATTTAATATAACATGATTTAACTGATATAATTTGAATATTCAATAAAAATATAGTTTAACTAATAAAATCAAGATGATATTTAAAAAAAAAATATTTAAACGATAATATATTAGATTGACTCGTATCAGCACAGGTTAATCCATCAAATATATTAGTCGAATAATGAAACCCTAGTAATCTTGTAAAAGATAAATAAAAAATATTAAACTAAATTCTCAATCAATCTATTATTAAATAATAAAATTAAAAACAAAATTCAACTAGAAAAATAAATTAAGTCAACTCGAGTTAACATACCAAACCTATATCAGGAGACTATAATAGCTTTATAAACCTATTATTGTAATTTTTTTAATTAATTATCTTGCCATGATAGTATATATTGGTCCTGATTTTTTATTATTGGGTTTATTGGGTATATATCTTCATAATTTATTTTGTTTTGTCTTTTTATAGAATTATCTCGGTTTCATAACCCAGGTCATGAATTTGATGGGTTAACCATGTTGACTTTAATTTATTTTTTTTAATTTCATTATTAAACGCTGGGTTAATTGAGAATCGGACTCTAATTTTTTTTTTAAAACGCTTTTTATGTAGCTATCTCAATTTTTTGATCTGAATTTGACAGGTTAACCCAAATCAACGCGAGTTGTTTTTTGTATTTTATTTTTTCAATCTAATCCTTCATAAATGGCTTAACTGAGAATTGAGATTTATATATTTTTTTATGTGATTATCACAATTTATGACCCAATCATGAGTTATACCGGTTGACTTAGGGTTTTTTTCCTCCTTTTTTTTTTAATTTCATCATTAAATATTTGTTGATTGAGATCCAGGCTTTATAATTTATCTCGAATTGCATTTTACGAGGTTATTATAATTTCATGACCCAAGTCACGAGTTTGTTTTGTTGACTCCAATGGTTTTTTATTTCTCTTTTTTTTATTTCATTTTTTTAATCACCCTTCATCATTGGTTGATTGTGAATTTAGTTTCATAAATTATTTTGATTTATTTTCTATGTAATTATTCCGGTCTTATAATTCATGTTTGGTTGGTTAACTCGAGTTTGTGTTTTAAACCATGTAAAAAAAATTAAAATCTAAAAAAATATGTTTTAGTTTGATTTGAGTTTGAGTTTGTGGACTAATTATAGTGTGTTTTGGACTTAAAAATAGGGTTGCAAAAGTTTCTAGGATTTTTTTTTTCGTGTTTTCAAGTAAAAACATATTGAAATCTGGTGTAAGAAAACCCAAACCTTGATTTCTCAACATTGAAGGTGCTCGAAAAGTGTTACAGTAGGTTACATGTCTTGTGCTCTACCTTGACGAATAATATATCACTTGTTATATTTTTTTAAAAGGTCAAACACGTTAACTTAGCCTTCCAAGCCCAACCACGCCTAAAATTTTTTCAAGGCTAAGAGCCTTACCTCTCCTTTCAAGTGTGGAACAACTAGGCTCGACTATCCTAACCCTTCCCTGTTTTTTATCTACTTATTTTATTTTTTTAAATATTTTTTTTTAATAAAATAATTACAATGATACTTGAAAAAAATTAAAAAAAATCATAGGATGGTAATATAATAAGATTAGAGTTTTCTTTTTTAATAGTAATGTTCTCTATTAATAATTATATATGAATTTTAATACATAATTATTTTAAAATTTCGGATATATATTCAATAAAAATAAAATATTATTTTTTTATTTTTTTAATAGTGATTCTTATACAATTATCTCAAAATAATTATTGCTTTATTCTCACATACAGTCTCAAAGTAAATTTTTTGATGGATGTTAAATGAAAATAAAATATTATTTATTTATTTATTTAATAGTGATTGTTATACAATTATCTCAAAATAATTATTGCCTTATTCTCACATACAATCTCAAAATAAAAATTCTGATGGATGTTAAATGAAAATAAAATATTAATTTTTTTAATAGTAATTCTTATACAATCATCTCAAAATAATTAATGCTTTATTCTCACATACAATCGCATATCAAGACACGTATTTTTTTTATTAAAATTTGCTTTCAAATCTTGATAATTTTTTATTAAAAAATATGATATAAAAAAATATATCTACACAAACAAATAAATAAAAATATTTTTCACTGAATAATTTTTTTTCAAAAATTCATAAAAAAATTGTTTGTCCATACAATGGCGTCCCAACAATTTTTTAAACAAACAAAAAATCTTTTCATGTAAGAGATGTTTTTTCTTTATAAAATATTTAACCGGTTCCTCGTATCGTGACAAACCTTCTTTATAAATAAAGTAAAATGAATTATATATATAAACAAAATTTAATTTTTGGATAAAAGGATTTTGAATTATAGAAACATTATCATTTTTTTTTAATTCACTCCTTCAATGTACTCATAAATTAAAATAGAAATCCGTATCACATATAATAACATTAATTTTATGTAATTGATCTCAAATTGAACTCTCATTTTTTGGCTTGTTTTATTGTCGTAGTTAGGAAAGGAAGCCTTCTCACCTCTAGTGACATCATGAACATGCAATGAGGACAAAAACAGAGTGGTTGGGATACATGCTAGAGCAAATTTGTTTTTGCTGTTGATAAATGTTTGTGTAATTTTTTTTTAATTTTAAATTATTTTAACCGTTGAAATTAAAATAATTTTTTAAAATAAAAAAGTATTATTTTAATATATTTTTAAATAAAAAATATTTTTAAAAATAATTGTTATTGCTATTACTCGTGGTTGCTTTCATTACTTAAAAGGTGTTAGAGAGTGTGATTTCGGTTGTTTTTCAAAGAGATTTTTATTTTAAAACACACTAAAATAATATTTTTTTAAAATTATTTTTGATATTAACGAATTAAAATGATATGAAAATATAAAAATATATTAATTTAAAGTAAAAATAAATATATTTTTAAAATTGTTTTAAAATATTTTTCAATTATAGTGTGGAAAACTGCTTTAGTATGATTGCATATATAAGCCGGACACTCCCTGGCCATCAACCCGAGTAACTTTTTTTTTAATGCATGGCGAGACCTTCAATTAAAATCATATGACATTATGGAACAACTTTTAACTTCAATTCATCGTATTGAAGTTATTTGTTATAAATAACTCATAATAAAAACAAGTTAAATTAGAAACGAGTTTCATAAGACAATTCAAAATAATTTTTTTTTAAAATAAAACAGTATATATTAGAATCCCGTCAAAAAATTAACTTTTAATAAATTAAATAAATAATTTTATTCAAGTTTGTAACAAAATTTTATCACAGACTAAAATTATTTCCCAAATATATTATGATTTTTTAAATAATTTTTTTATAAAAACAACTCTAACCAATTTGTATAAATCATACCTAACAAAACTTATAATCTCACAATTCTCATAATATTTTGAAATGAACTATAAAATAGTCTCTTTAATTTTATAAAACAAATAAAATAATTCTTCTAGTTTTAAAAGCTATTGAATCCAAATTCTACTAAAATCTGATCTTCACCACCCCATCGAAACGATCTCAACTCGGCATCAAAATCCTCATGATCGGTGGTTAACAATTTGTGTCCGCAATCATCTTGAAATTGGTTGGACAATGGAGTTCGGAGTATTGTGTCGGCAATTTGTTAATAACGAGTCCTTTATTTCACTGTTCATCAGGCTAGGTAGGAGTTCAGTAGAAAAGAAAGGTTATTCTGGTCACTTGAAAAAATTGCCGTGACAATAGCCAATCCTTTTTTTAAAATCAATTTCTTTTATTTTAGCCAAGTAATTAATTTTTAAAATCTTTATTAAACACTTTTAATTACCTTGCATTTAAGCAGAGCAGTAAAAGTAAGAACACGTAAAAGGCCACCCGGACTCTTTAACTTTGTTTTTTCTTTTGTTCAGGTTTTAAAGAGTTTTTAAGATATGTTGTATAATATACACGGGGATTTGACAAGAAAAATGAGAGGGAAGCATGAAAAATACAAAACAAAAATATGAAAAATCAATATTATTGCTAGTTATTTAGCAGTAAAAGGCAAGATTGATGTTTTTTAAAACTACACATAATATGGAGAATTTTGTATATCTAGATCGATGCTTCATAAAAAAAAATGTTACATTGTTTCAATTTTTAAATGAAATGATATTGTTTTTTTTTTTTAATTATTGAAATGAATTCAGGTTAGACAACCAAATTTAATTGAATTATCATTTAAAATAATTTAAAATAAAATTTAACCCCAACTAAACTCCAGATCAACTTATTATAAAATTAATTTTTATAGCTGAAATTATTAGCATCGTTTGATTTGATCAACTCATTATAAAATTAACTTTTATAGCTGAAATTATTAGCATCATTTGATTTGATTTAGTAATGTGTTGTAGGTATGAATAAGTGTTATTCATTTTAAAATTAAAAATATATTAAAATAATATTTTTTTTAATATTATATTAAAATAATAATAAAAATCAGAAAATATTAATTTAATTTTTTTAAAAAAATATTAAAAAGAACATTTTAAAAGGATTTGAAACCACAAAACACAAACACTCCCCAAACATTGGAAAACCTTGGATTTTTTGACAGGAGGGGAGACATGATGATGATGATGATGATCCTTTTAGCAAATTCTATTAATTATTCTGTTTACTCGGAGGCCACGCAATACATTAGTGCGGTTATTAATTTTCTGATCGAGATATCGAGTGTCACGCTCCTCTCTATCCCCGCTTTCTTTCCACACACAAATTTGTGCGCAGAACTGCAAATATGGGTAAAAACGAAAAGCAAAAGAGCAACATTAAGCAAGTTGTCATATTAATTATGACGGATTTACTACAATAAAGTTGTAGATTTATTTTTTAAAAATTATTAGTTTAAATCTTATAAATTATAGAATCATTAAAAACTTATATAGTTATTAGTTTTAGGGACCATAAGATTAATTGAGGTGCACATAAATTGACCCGAACACCTATATTAATCTAAAAAACAATATCATGGCAACTTAACTTGAAAGGTAACTTAAATGGTCAGATTTTGGGTTTGCTCTATAATGTTCATGAGTTCGAGTTTTTTCAAGGCCATTAAATACTTATATGGTCGTTAACCTCAGGGCCTATAAGGATTAGTTGAGGTACATACAAACTGGTTTAAACACCCATATTAATAAAAAAATCAAGTCAACTTATTTTATTTATAAGATTATTAATAATATGGTTGAAATTATATTTTTATATATTTTAATGTATTAATATTATACATAACTTTTTAAAAATAAAAAAATATTATTTTAATATATTAAAACACTTTAAATAACAATCACCAACACATCCAAAATCATCACCCTAACATTTGTTACATCACAATAACATTTGCTACAAGGGAGCGACGAAGTCACCAAGAGGAGCATCACACAAGTGTTAATCTACTCCTCCATGGCTTCGAATCTCGGATGAAAGTGTTGATAATCAACCACATGTCTTCAACATCAAATTTCATTGCTCGCGGTGGCCGTTCTCTGGAAATCCAAGGATTCATTTTCTGCGATCCTCCCATGGTAGTGTGGTGGCTCAAGGAAGTTGGCTACGGAACGCCTTTGAAAACTCATATTATGAGATACCACCTTGGGATTTCAAGGATCCATTTTTATGCGGTTTCTTGTCTTTCCAGTCAAAGAATCTGAGAGAGATTGCTTTTTCTTGGTTTTGACAGGGATTACTCATATCCTGCTTTTGTGTTTTACAATATGCGTGTGCAAAGGGAAAAAAATAAATGAGTGAAAGAAGACAGCGGAATTATCGATCCCAATTGCTCGAATCTATCCTGTCCACACTATTTAATGCGATTTACTAATGGAATAGGGTTCGAGGGAAAGTTCTATGTTTTGAGTTCATAAGGAACTCTTGCAGTGATTGAACCCACTGATTCCCATCCTAGAATCACAGCTTTGGGTGAGAAAAGAGCCGTTCCTTCTGTTTAATCTACGCATTTTAGAGAGTGTGTGCTGGAATCAGAGGGAGAGATTTTGCTAGTCTTTCTTATTTCTAGAAAATCAAGTTTTAAATTTTTAGATCATGTAGAGGTTTACCGGCATGATCTTTTAAACTAAATTGGATTAAAATGGAGAAACTTGGTGATCGAACATTGTTTTCGGAACTAATAGCAGCATGTCTGTCTCGGCAAGCAAATTGTCTATTTTAACCATCGATTTTGGGTGGTGGATATATGATTTGGGCCAAGGTACAATCCGTCCTTCCGAAAAGTCTCTAGCTTGGGCTGAACCAATATGACAAAAAAAAAAAAAAAAACTTGTCTGTTGTTTTTATTAATTCATGTTTGTGCTGTGCGGAACTCGAGAAAGAAATGCGAAGTCCAGATTTTTCCTGTCTTTATTTTTTTTAAAAGAACAAATTTCTTATCCAATATTCCAATTACTAGGAATCGGTGTTGTGCAATTTTTTCTAATCCTCTCGTACGTATATTGAACTGCTTGTTAGTTGCCTTGTGGAGCTGATAATTTCTCGAGGAAGAAAAAAGCACACAGTGGATTTTCGACGGAGTTTAATTTCAGATGCAATCTAAAGTTCATGTTCTTGGGCTTTCCACAGATTACTGAGATGGTGGGTTGGGGACCTAAAATGATTGGGATCTTCTCATATATACATTTGGAACATTATTTATCACGTTAGCTTAGCCTTTTTTTTTTGTTGCACTGTTAGGCCACTGCTATTTTAATTTTTAATTAACACACCTCCCTTCCAATCTCACTCTTATCCATAAAAATAAATATTTTTTAAGATTTTCATCATAAAAAAACAAGATAAAAAAATGTTAGGTAGATATAATTGGTGATTTAACGATAAATAACTAATAACATTTTATTAATATAATTATTATATGACATTCACTTTAAAAAAAAAAAAAGATACAGATACAAGAACAAGAAAAAAAATAATAAACGGAAATATTCTTATTATTATTTTTTAAAAAAAATTACTTAAAGTATTTAATAGAAATATTCTTATTATTTTTTTAAAAAATAATTATTTAAAATATTTAATAAAATATCACTAATTATCCATCAACACTATAAAATCTTTCAATTTAATCTAGCACACCATCTTTCTTTAAAATGGTTGTTATGATAGATATATTTCATAAAATTGTAAATATATTTTCATTAATTCCATGAATTTTCTAATAAAACAATATTCCATTAAACTGTCAAAATAGTTAAATTTTCTATGTTGATACCTTAAAAAGCTCAAAAAAAAAAAAAACTCCAACCTAATTAAAGTTAAAAAGTTTAGAATCGTGACAACCTTAACCAATGTTTTGAATAATAAACCGATTATTAATAATCTGGAGAGAGAGACAGAAACTCGATTAATTAAGACTACTGACTAAACTAATTACTCTATAAGACAAATCTTACCCATGTCCATTTGAATTCAACAGATAAAGATCAAGAAACTTAAGAGGAACCGAATCCAAATAAAATCATCAACATTTCTAAAAAATTAGAAAGTGGGTCCTCCTTATTTACTCATGTCCTAACTCATAGTATAATTTCCGGGTCTTCTAGACGTATATATCCTGTGCACGTATATACTTTATCTAATGCGAACTCCTATACGTTCCTTGCCCCCCAATCTCTAGTAAAAAAAAGTAAAGGAGAAATTAAAAAACAGGCAAATAGAAGTCAGATATACATTGGGACTTCCCCCCCTATAATCTACAAAATGTATTTCGTAAATTCTGTAAAGTTTTATTGCTTGGAGGACAAGAAAGAAAAAAAATTGCATGGAGGCCACGGCATCAAAAGATGTTTAATTTGTTGGGTTTGGGTCGTTCTAGAGTGCCTGCACCATGATGGGAAAGTTCGATGTCATGATTGTCAAAAATGTATTTTAACTTGTAAAATTATATACTCGTAAAAATATATAAAACATGTACGATCAAGGTTAAAACTTGAAAATCAGTAAAATCAATAAAACCCGGTCAAACTCGCATAAAATCAAGCCAACTTATAAAAAACAGTAAATACATACCGATATCATGATTTCACGTGAAATTTAAAAGAGTTGCTCAGTTGTTGTGCTGACTCAGCACTTTCCTTTCCCAGTAGTCCCCACTTCCCAGTCCCTACTAGCCACTCCCCCACCTGACACTCCACCCTTCCCCTTTCCCCAAATCACCAGGAAATAAGAAATTGGTTGATTCGGTTCCACTCTCCACTCACCAGCAGTGTCTCTGATCTTAATCTAATTTTCTTCACTTTTCACTGTTCACTCTCCACTCTCCACTCTCCACTCTCTTAGCTGGTTTTGCTTGCTATCAAGATCCGGAGCGTTCTTGACGAGATGAAAGTAATAATTTATTCCCAAGCTTTATTTTTTCTATCTTGTCTAGTATGTGAATAATGGTGGTGATTCTGGTGAAAGTTTTAGTTTTGAGTTCCTGCACCATGTTAATAATCTAGATGCTGTGATTAGTGGAAAATGAAACTTAGCTTTAGGATATTTTTATATGAAAGAATTGAATATGATGATTTGCTGATGATTTCATTTTACACAGGGAAATTTTCTTACCAACAACATGATTTATTATCAATATGTTAATAATCCAACAAGCTATGCTAGATTTTTAATTCTCTGGCTCAAAAAATTTAACTGGATATGTAGTGACAATCTCTGTTCCCATCTTTGGTAGACAAGTATTGTTGCCGCTGGTTGCCCTTTCGTATTACTAGTTGAAGAAATTTTACTGTAATTTTAGACAAATTATTCATACAGACTGAAACACTCCCATAAGATTTCTTTCTAGTTGCAACAACATGATTTGTTAATGGGCCCGTAGGAATATTATTGTCGCTCATTCATGTAGGAATATTATTGAGTGAAAGTTTTTTAATCTTTAGTTTTCATTGGTTGAAGTTGGAGTGGAACTTTAAATATCGTTATTGAATTATTGAAATATAATTGAAAACAATTTGTGATTAGTTAACTATGATCATATTAGTGATGTTACCATTGGAATTTGATTGATTGAATGAGTTTGATTAATTGAGTTGCTGAATTAAAATGAGTTAATTAATTTTAGTCAATAAATTAAGATGGGGTAGAAATAGCTTATTACTGTTTCATAATGATAATTTGCAAGTCTGAATAAAATAATGAAAATATAAAATGGGTTATGATACACCAACATATTGTTTGTTTTAGGTTTATTAACTTTTAGTTAATAAAATTTTATGGATATGCATGAATTTTTATTTGAATTATGTATTTTAAGGTATTTGGATATTTGTATTGTTTATTTCACTTTTATTTTAATTATGTCATATTATTATTTACTGCTTGACTAGATCTTACAATTTAATTAAAATATTTTGCTTGTAATTTTATGGTTTTATAATTCGAGTTTATATTGTATGTTTCATGTAGTATTAAAAAAACGTTTTTGACAACTTTAATCGATTCCAATGCCTTTGTCTCTACGTGTCAAAAATGATTTGAAGGTCCAGATGCTTTATGTTATCACGTGCTATACCACATGCAAGTATGTTCTTCGATGTCAATTACCAAACAACCCTTAGTTAAAAAGAAATATTAAAACTATTTCGTGACATGTATAATTAATGGTGTACTATTATTTAGTATAATAACTGCAGAAAAAAAATATTTTTAAAATATTTTCAAATCATTTTAATATATTAATTTTAAATATAATTTTTTAAAAATAAAATAATATTATTTTAATATATTTCTAAATAAAAAATATTTTAATAATTTTGAGATGCAAACTAAGCAAATTCATTTGTAATTCCACAGATAGCCAACATGGATGAGTAAACCAGACTAGAATGCTTTACATCAGATGCTATCAAATTTATAATCCTTTACTCTATTATTCATAGTTTTGCCTAAAATTTCTTAACAGCAAGGTAATGGCAGTGCAGTACACTGACTAATGACTTGAATTCATAGTGATAATTACTTGTGTTGAATCCAGTCTGTTTTAATTGATGTTCGTGGGCTCAATTTCTTGTGTCCTTCATTATAATTTTTTTTTTGCATCGAACAATTGCTGACTCTCCTTAGCTTATTGTAAATATATAGACGCTGTTTTTCGGGATATTCTTCTTATTATTGTTCAGGAGTTTGGAGTTTATGTCGTGTGACATGTTTGTAGATCATAGTACCGAGCTTCTCATCTAACATATATGTTCTTTCTGATCAGTGTGTTCTTCGGTATATATATCTGTCTATCGCCTTTATCACTGATATTTTGGCTCCCTTCCTTGGCTTAATGCTGTCGTGTCCCGAAATTGGTTCTATAATGCACTGATTTTATCAGCTAGAGAATTTCTTTCTATTGGTTTTTAATTCTGTAAATTCTGTCAATGTGTGTTGCTATATGAATAGCAATTATTACATATTTGGTATGCTTTTTTTTTTTAATTTTATTTGGATGCTTCAATTTTTTTTTTCTAATATAGCGTGTTTGTGAAAATCCATTAAATTATTGATGACGTCCCCTAAACTAAAAAACTACGGGCCCTTGTATTAAACACGTTAAGTAAAAACATAATATACATGTAAAACAATAGATTTATATGTATATACATAAAGAGAGAAACATGACAAATAAAAAGAATTAGAAATCAAAAATAGTTTTGGAGGGAAATTCCCTACTAAACAGATGCAACTCTTTTTAGGGATATTTAGAATAGCGATAACAATTGTTTTTTTTTAAGTGTTTTTTTGTTTGGAATATTTTTTTTATTTGGAATATTTTTTTATTTTTTAAAAATTTATTTTTAATACCTGATAAAATATTTCAAAATCCAAATCAAGGTGATGTTTAAAAATATTAATTTTTCCCCACCCTCAAAATAAAATATTTCAAACCCTAATAAAATATTTCAAAATATAAATTGAGGAAGGGAACTAAATTATCCAAATCGAAGGTGATGGTTCCCCCCCCCCCCCCCCCCCCCCCCCAAAAGGGGGTTTCCTATGGTTATTTTGTCCCCCTTCGGGAATTCTCCTCGGGCCCGCCTGAAAAAATAAACGCTGCCGTCAAGGGTTATAGTGACAGGGCTCAGGTTCCCCTTACCCCCCTCGCGTAGGTTTTAGAACGAACCACTCCTACATATGAAGTTTTTTTTTTTTTCCCCCTGTGAACGCCACTCTCTTTTAACAAGACCCAATACCATTGCCCCAGGTTATAATCTTTGGATAAACTTACGCAAGAATCAATGCTTGAAACATGATAAAAATCCACAAAAAAAAGGGGGGGAGGGTTTTTTGGGTGTAACAACAGCCCCCCAAAACCCCCTCCGGGGAAAAAAATTTTCCCCCCCATTTTTTAAAGCGGTATTTATATTTAAAACAGACCAGTGTTTCTGTCGATGTTTCCCCCCCCCCCCCCCCCTTTTTTTTTCTTTTTTTTTCTCCCTTTTTTCCCCTTCTCTCGTTTTCTCAAAAATTAAAAAATAAATAAAACCAAATAAAAACTTGAAACAGCCGATGAACACGTGGGTTCTGAGATGACATCTCACCATTATGTTTATTTGAAAAATGCATCAGGTTCCCCTTCCCCACATGTCTCGCAGAATCTTACAGGTGCATGCAGTTCAAGAAATCCTTTCGCGCCGGCATCCTTCTCCCTCTGTCAACACGCCCAGGAAGACCAAAAAAAAAAAAAAAAAAAACTTAATCCCCCCCCCCCCCCCCCCCCCCCCCCCCAAAACCCCCACCCCCCCCCCCCCCCCCCCCCCCTTACAAGGGGGGAGGAAGAAAAAAAAAGAAAACTACCGTTAAAAAAACATATCCACCATGGCTTCAAGTTTTTTTTCATGACACCAAAGGTGCTGCAAAGCAACCTCACATCTTCAACATTGCATTTAAGCAGTTGGGATTTTGGTATTGGAAAAGGTGCTGGGATTTTGATCGATATCCTAAGTTACATTTTCTGGGATTTTCCCATGGTATATTAGTGGCTAAAGGTCATGATGTGTGGAATCCAGTTGACGGTTCACGGTGGCGTCTCCCACCATGGGATTCCAGGAATCCATTTAATTATATGTGCGTTTTTGTCTGCATCACCATGGCAATATACTCTGAAGATGGAATGTTTTGTTCTAGTTTTGACAGGAATCAGTCATCCAGCTTTTGTTTTCTACCAAATCTGTGGGGGCTGGAAAAAGCATGCATGGATAAAAGAAGGCTGCACCATTGTTGATCCCAATTGTTCGAACCCGTCCGAACGACGTCATTTTATGCGATTTACGAATGCCATTGGGTTCAAGGGAAAGTTCTACGCTTTGAGTTTACAAGGAACTCTTGCAGTTATAGAAAATATTGATTCTCATTTGAGGATTACAGCTTCGGGTAAGAAAAGAGCCATCCCTTCTGACTCATCATTACATTTTCGAGAATTAATGGTCGAATCCGGTGAAGAAGTCTTGCTAGTTTTTCTTATCTCTAAAGCATCTTCCAACATTGTGGATTCGGTAGAAGTTTACCAGCTTGATGTTGACAAACTCACGTGGAATAAAATGGAGAGCCTCGGAGATCGAACATTGTTTTTGGGCTCTAACTGCTGTATGTCTATGTCCGCAAGCAAAGTCGGATGCAAGAGAAATTGTGTATACTATACTCATCGCTCTGGTGATTATGGCTGGTGGGTGTATGACTTGGACAAGGCAACCATCTCTCCCAGTTAGGATGATTACAGTCCTACCCAAAAATCTCCTGTTTGTGTTCAGCCATTATAGCACCAAAAGAACGAATTTTTATTTCGCAAATGCTAAAAGCCTAAAACTGATGTAATACGTAGTTGACTTCAGGTGCATTTGACTTTCAAAGCTGCTATTTGAATGAATGCAATAGAAGGAACTGCGGGCACCAGGCTGCCATGACTCGGAATAATCCATTTCATGTTTTTTTCCTTTTTGATGTTTTGCCAACCCTTTGAAATAGCATGAGTTTTACGGTTATGTAATAAATAAAACTTTTACATGTTATTCGGAAGTAGTTTTTTATTGTAATTGAATTCAATAATAATATTTAATTTAAATTTAATTGATAATACATTGAATTTATATATTTAAAAAAATTTAAAATTCAATTTATTTTATGTTTTATATTATCCTTGTCACCGTCATCTTATTTCTTTAAAAATTTCTTAATAGAAGATATGGGTAAATAGATATTTTACAAAAGCTAATTTTAATATTAATTTTTTTAATTGTAAATTAAAGAGGTTAACCTCTAATTTATTTTTGTATTATTTTTTGAAATTAAATTTTATCATAAAATTTAAAACAATTATAAACATAAGATTTGTATTAAAATTTATAAATTGAATTAAATTTAAAGGATTGCAAATACGCTGTTAGAGACTTCTCAAAAGGACTCTCAGGAGTTTTAAGAGTTATCTCAGCACCTTCTCCAGCTGGAAACAAAGGAATAAATTGAGCCGGAGGCCCAACAATGATTGTTTGATCAAAGATATGTGATTGCAGACTGTTATGGGCTTAAGTCCCAGTAAATGGACAAAAATGTTAACGAGGAAGCCCAACTAGTTATCCCTGTTTTGCAAGACGGCTATGTTGGGCAAAGTCATTTAAGTCGGTAATTTTTTAAAATATTTTTTTATTTAAATTATCCTTGTTTTGCAAGACGGCTATGTTGGTGGGCAAAGTAATATTTTATTTTTATTTTTTAAAATTTATCCTTAACGTCAACATATTAAAATAATAAAAAAGTATTAAAAAAATTTAATTTAAAATATCATTAAACTATGGCTATCTTGTCGCCCCAAACGAGCTATAAGTAGTGCTATGAACAATAAAATTTAAAGTTAATTTATAATAAAAAAGAATAAAATACTGTTTTTAGGGATATTTTATAAACATTTTAAATTAAAAAATAAAGAGATGATGTTTGTATTTAGTATAGTACATTAAAATTTTATAAATTGATAAATCAAAGAAGAGCTATTAATTAATGCTAATTAAAAATTAAAACAGAAAATTATTTTTTTTATAAAAATAAAAAAATATGCACATGCAAATAAACAAATTTAACAATTAAATAAATTTGTATCTCATGTCAGAAAAAGGATTTCACTTTCATTATTGAACAAGGCCAGAAATCGCTTCTGACCTCTGTTAGAAGTTAACAATTAGCAAATTAATGCCACTTCCTGGAGGGGAACCTTAATTGTCACAAGCTATAATTATATATTAATTCAAGCTCAAATCCGTTAGTATTAAATCCTTATGTATTTTAAATTGTTCAAATTTGAGTGCTTGTTATTAATTTTAGTGGTCAGGGAAATGTGAAGGCCTTCTATTTTAATGAACCTGCAAGCATACAATCCCCCCCCACCCCAGCACATCTCAAAAGTATATGTAAATCCGTGATTAATCAAAACATAAAAAAAGCCTGTCCAGCCATTCTATTGGCCAGCCATTGAAGTAGAAATTGGCTTTTTCGCCTTCATTTCCCACTAGTAAACAAAGATCCAGTAGTGTGTGAGTCTTTATATTTAGTTTTGTACGTCAGGAATCAAACTAAATAAAATAATAGTAATAATAAGAATAACTTTACCCCCACACTCTCTTGAATTGGACAGTCGCGATTTTTGCAGGATTTGATTTCTTTTATTTATTTATTTTTATATTTTTAAATTGTTTTAATATACTAATATCAAATATAAATTATAAAAAAATAAAAATATATTATTTTAATATATTTTCAAAGAAAAAACACTTGAAAAACACCTTTATTATAATATCAAACATTATCTTTAATTTTCAGTGGTATGACTTTCTAATGCATGTTAAGCTAGCATCAATAATATCATGGACTAATAAGGGAAGTGTTTTTGGTTTAAGAGCTCTTCAATTATTCTATTTTGTGCATCCCTAATATTTTAAATTTGTGTTTACCATAGCTTTAATAACAAACTATTTTCATTAATATTTTTTTATTAATTAATAATTATATCATAATTATATTTTTTTATTTTTAATATTAACACACCAAAAAAATTAAAAATATATAAATAAATTAATTTCAAATAAAAAAAATCAAAATTTAGAGAAACATGTTTCTCTCAACGACAATACTGTTAATACTAATTTTGTCATGAACTTAGCGCCGATCGAGCAAGAAACTCTTATCAGCTTACAGATTTACATATGTGGTAATTAAGACAAAACGTTATTCTACAATTCGATGGACAATTCGAGCAATCAGCCAAATGCAAATCAACCACAAGTGGCAAGAACTCAAGTTTTTTTTTGTTCTCCAAGGTGAAGAGGCTTTCTAGTTCAAGTTTCAGGTTTGGGGACTTTCCAAAGAAAGATGTTGTGGCTCGCACGCACGTTCGTAGCTGGTCAATGCACTGATCAATGATTGTGTTGATGATGGACACTTGGCTAATCTCTTACCTGCAAAGCATGGAGCTTTGTTAATTACCTTTAATTAAGTACTCCATGTTTGGTTAATTCAATGACCTAATTGGCGATTAAGGAAACATCGTATCTCTATTGGACAGCGGAATCTCCATCACGTGGTCTCATCCAATCAAAGGTTGAGTTCTCAAGACTTGCACTAAGTCGCATATTTAATAATCTCTTGGTGTGTTAGTTGGTGCAGTCATCACCTAAGGCTGTGTGGGTACTGAATAAAGTGATCATCGGTGTTTCTTGAGCGATAATGTTCCTTTTTGCATCCCTCTTGGTACCGAGGGATAATTTTCTTTTAAGGTTCGAGATTTGAATTGGTTTAGCAGTCTAATTAAGCTTATCTCCCCTTTTCTATTTCTTTTCTTCTTCTTATATTTACGCACAAACAAACACACCGACACGTCCCAGGATAAATCATCGCTACAAGTTATAGAACCAGTTTTAATTCAGTCCAATCTTAAAATTAGCTAGAAAAAATAATAATTTAATCTATAATTTGAATGTAAATGTGCTATGGGGCAGCCAGATAACAATATCATAACGAGAGACTGTGTATATTAAGGTACACGCAACTACTGTTCTTTAGACATGACAGTAGTATCATATATTAACGAGATGGACCATGTCAAACATGTGCAAGAGAGGTCATGAAACCTGCGAAAAAGAGGAATATATTGTTTATAACCAGATAGGCACACCTAACCTCCCACATCGACATAAAGTCCGGAGGGCCCTCTTTAAAAAATGGATGAAAAATGATGTCAATATTCCGATCTACAAGCCGATAGAGTGGGAGAGAAGCGTGACTCATGCAAGCAATTTATGGTATTGAATGATAAAACATTATAAAATACCTGGACAAAGTCACACAGATAATATATACCATGAAGAATTGAGCCCTAACTGAGATTCAAAATGTTTTCGAAGAAGAATCGTAATTTAATTAGCTATTCAAAATAATCTGATTAGTTATTATATATTTAGTTACTCTTTCCTCCAAATTAAGCACTGGGAAAATTGTATAACTTATTAATCTTAAGAACCGCAGAATTTCTCAAATTCTATCGGCCTCGTTTCCCAAAAGCTGCTTACAACTTTATATATGGCGTACGTGTCTCCTTGAAAGTACAAAGTTCATTGACAAATCATATTGTACACGTCAATTAATTCATTCAGATCTTAGAATATATAAATTAAGCATGATGGAAATCTTTATATGTATGTCAAGTTTCTAATTTATCTTTTTATCCAGATTCTTAAACCACTGAGATTTGCTATGTGATCTGCACACAAAACACTTTCATTTGTCTAGGAAATCTTGAGGGATGTCAATGGTTGAATTAAAGATGTAATAACAAGTTGAGATGTTAACTTATTCATCATGTAAGAACATAATGAGCTCGAGCATAAACAGAATTAATCAGAAGATATGTGTGGAGAACATATTCTTCTGCCTTAGTCATCTTCTGATCACCAGAAAGCAATACTTTCCCCTTTTTGATGAAAAAGAAAACTAGTGGGTATCTTTTTTAAGTACTTAATGCAGTGACCAAAAGAGGAGAACTTAGATACACTATCTCTGTGTGTTTTCTTGTTGTTCCTTTTGGCTTCGGAGTTGTACAAGCGGTTGCTTGTTCATGACAGTTGCAACTGCCATCCAACAGCCTGGAAACAAAAAAGAGCAGATTACTTCTCTGCTTCCGAATTTCTGTATCCTTGTTATCTTTTTGCCTGTTTTGGTAACCATACCAAAGCTAATTCTTTGTCATCTCACAACTTGGCGTTTTTAACTCGCTTTTTGATAATTACGCTAATACTTTGATAATTACGCTAATACATTCTTTTCCCCTCGAAGCATACTATAGCCTCGTTACATTACTTTTCCTGTATAGCCACTGCTACAGCTAATGTGATGGAGCATTAGTCGCCAAACATGCCGTAAATCATTCTGCACAAGCTTCTTCGATCCCTGGTCCTAATTGGTGTCTTTTGGTTCCGATCTATATGTGATAACGTGTTTTTAGCTCTTCTTTTTTTTTTTTTTTTCTTTTTCTTGAAAGGTCAACACCCGCACGTCGCTTCCAATTAATTGGAAGCCAGAAATGCTCAAGCAACATATATTTGTCAAATATTTCTAAATGGATGGTGGAATATTAGTAGCTAGACTTCTGATCCAGCGAAGGCATGGTAAAAAAACTAGTGAATATATAAAAAAACTAATGAATATTTGAGACTTAAATGCGAGTCCATACTAGAGAGAGGGGGTTAAGCCCATCGTGTTGTGCAATATTCTAACGGATACTCGGAAGAAAGAAAAACACTTCACTGTAGCCGTTGTGTGTATGAATTGAAAGAATGAGACCCTGTGAGAAAATCCAGTCAATTTAACCCTATTTTTGTCAATTTCAGGCCATTCCAACCATTTGGTAACAGTGCGAGGACGTCTATTGTTCTTTAATACTCATCGAGACTTGCAGTGACGGAATGTAATTTTCAATGCTTAGGCGGCGAGGGATTCATGATGGCCGCCTCCCAGATCTTTAAGAACCAAATTAACTTCCACCCTCGTATTTGTGATTTCTCAGGTAAAGACCTTCTAAGAAGTTAACTTGTTACACCTGTAGCCTTATCTCCTCCTTTGTATTTATTTTCATAGTGGTCGTTGCATGTTTCTCATGCTGGCCCCCTTCAAGCGCAGAAATCTGAACATGAAAATAAAAAGAGCTTGAAGTAATATAAACTAAATGATTATTTTTTGTAGGTTAGATAAAGATAGGGGAAATGGCTGAAAGCAAGAGCAATTCAAGATTTGTTACCAGTTTGTTTGAATAAGAAGATCGAGTCAAATTACCAAGATTATTTTCCTCAAGGGCTACTTTACTGATTGGGGACAAATACAGGGTCTAAAACGAGGAAGAATACTTGAGCAGTTGCTATCCTAAAATAAGAAAAGAATATATACAAAAATAAGGAAACAAGGGCAAAAAAAGGCAAGGCCCGGTTTTGGTAACAGCACGTGTCGATAATCTATTAGATAGACAGCTAAGCAGGGAATCGGGGACCCAGGTACGAGGAAATCATATTCTCCACTTGATGGTGTAGCGCTATCAATCATACTCGCTCTCAACTACCGACATTTGTCCCTAGCAATCTCGTGTCTGCTTCTTAACCCCTTATTTGATTCTCTTGACCCTGAAGAATGGTCAATTAAGACACCTTGGTTGGATTAACCACTTAATTAAAAGAAAGAATTTGTTTTAATCTCTCATCAAAGGCCAAAACACCCACTTTCAACTTTCCACATAAAGCAAAAGATTGGCATCCTCAACATTTCTCCAAAAGAGGAGCAGCAGCTGCTCTTCCTCCATCCATTCTCCATCAGACCTCCTCCAGCACAAGTATACTTCTTTTCTCTTTTCTCCTTTATTTATTTATTTATTTTTTTTTCTTGCTTTTTTCCCCCCTGATAAATTGTAAACTCCCTAGTTATAGACTTTTCTTTAATTATCTATTTACATGAAATTACTTTCCGTTTATTCTCGCTTAATAAGAGACCAATTACTCTCCTATATCTAGACTAATTAATACCACGTCTTCATTTCTATTTTTGAAAAAAAAACCTACTGTTTCATTCCCTACAGTTTGCGACCCCTTCACTTTAGTTTTTTTTTTTTTTTGTGGAGTATTTTTTGGAAGGATCCCAACTTTTTATTGATATATACCATCAATTTGTTTTTTGGAGATTCTTTATCATCAGCCCTAATCAACATATTAATTCAAGAAGGATTTTTCCTGTAATGTTTTTGACAATTGACTTAGTTGTGAATTCAGATCTTGGATCTACCTAGCAATAAAAGAAGAGTGAGAAAACCCCAAGATCAGCAAGATGGGGAGAGGAAAGATTGTGATACGCAGGATCGACAATTCGACGAGTAGGCAAGTAACTTTCTCCAAAAGAAGAAATGGGTTACTCAAGAAGGCTAAGGAGCTATCAATCCTTTGTGATGCAGAAATTGGAGTTATTATCTTCTCCAGCACAGGCAAACTCTATGACTATGCAAACACTAGGTCAGACCTCTCTCTCTCTCCTCTTCTATTTCTATATATTTGGTTTATACAGTATATATGATTTAATTAACAGTAATTAGTTCACATGTATTGATTTGCTTGCTCTTAATTTGTCCTCCATCTCCATCTTTATCTTCCTTTTCTCCTCGTCTTTCACAAAATAAGCAGTTCCCATGCTCAGGTAATTAGAATTTAATTTTTACATAAAATACAGCTTCTAAAATATGGTTCATCTATAGAGATAAGGCTATTGCATAAAATAAAGTTACTACTTTGTTTCGCGAGAGCTTTCCAACCCGAAGACCACCTTTCTCATACGCATGCATGTTATTACCGGCCGACACCTTTCTCATCAGGGATTCAAGGTGATCAGCCTGCAGGTTATTGTTGATTCACATTTATTTTGTTTAGGCACATAAGCAGCTTGCAGATGGTAATGGCTGTAGTTTGAGTCTGAAAAATAAGGAGCTGCAGCTTTTGCATACTGTTGTCACTGTTCCACTGTTTCAGAGTGTCGGTATATTAAAATAATATTTTATTTTTTAAAATTTATTTTTAATATCAACAATCCAAAAATACATATAAAAAATAATTTAAAAATAAAAAAAATCAAAAGTTTAATTAGGTTGCAATTCAACATACAACCAGGAAGGGGAAACCTGTATTTACTAGGTTTTAATGTTATTCCCCAACTACTGGCTAGATAGTACTGTATAGCCATAGTACAGATCAATACTGTTTTAATAGTAACTTTTTTAGATATACATTATGTATATATTGGCTTCAATACTGACACGAACATCTGTTCTGGTAAGATAAATCAACAATTAAGATTAAAATCTCCTCTATATATCCCTTTTACACGAACAATAACAAATTCCATGAGAATCAATATACGTTCTTCACTTTTCATCTAAGGATTTAGACATTGGTTCTTTCATATAGTATAAGAAACTCTTCGACTCCAAGCTCCGGGTTTTTGGATACTGCCCGTATTCTTTCTTCAAATTAATTAAATTAATATTTCAATATCAGGCACGTCTCAAGCCTCGGTGGATTTCACTTTCACTCGAGGAGGAGATACAATTAGTGAATATATATATATATATATATGATGTAAAAACATTAATATTAGAGTAGATTTTAATTTGCTCTCCAAGTAATTACATGTCAATCAATAATAATTTCTCTTTAAATGACTTTAAGAGTGCACTTCTTATATATATCGACTCAATGTATTAAAAAAATAAATTATCTAAATATTACTGAGGAATTAAGGAATGCGCACATTTTTAACCATGAATCAACCTCTTAAGATATATTAAACTCTCAATTAATCATATAGTATAATTTTATACAAGACCATACAGAAATACCTAGCATGCATAAACAGTAGCTCTGTTGTGGGGAAATATTTAAATTGATATTTAGATGTGACTCCTTACAGCCCCTCCCTCTTTTTAAAAACATTCATAATAACTTAAATTAATCTTAATTGTTCAAATTTACCCTTATCGTATCTAAACATCTACCCTCTTATTCTTTGAGAGTTTGTTCATCCGTCCACATAGTATAGACTACACTAGGTTTTTCCAGAACTGCCGATCGACTACAATAGTGAGAAAGCTTTTACGTACGTACATGGGCTAGCTTATTTAACATGCGTAGCATTAGGTTTTTCCAGAACTGCTAATCGAAAACTTGCATCACGGTAAAGAACCTTGATGATAGTGAGGATTCCGGGCCTTTTTGCCTAACCATTATCGAGATATAAAGTAAATTTTTTTTAACTGAGAGGTATAAAGTAAATTGTCCTAGAATGAAGTTTTTACCCAGGTCTGTAGGGTGCATGGTTCAAGAGAAGAATTGTTGATACACCTGTGCTGGGACTTGGGGACCAATGATATATATGCGCCTTCAATATATACACGTACATTAACCGAATCAAACCCTTAAACAAGTTTACCAATTGCATAGGATTAATTAAAATAAATATAGAGAATTTTATGTAATAAAATTATCATCTTTGAATGTTAATCAAACGTACATTTTTTTTTAATAACACCTTTTAAATTTTCAATTATGCTTTGTCGGCTTCATAGTTTACACCTTTTTTCTTCATGATGCCTACGCTTCTTTATCATTTTCATTATGTTTAATATTCATATTTATATTTCCTCTTTAGTTTCCTTTGCGAGCTAGGTTCAGTATAGAACTTGAATTAATTATGAAATTTTAAGGATAGACAACAATCAATCAGTCAAATTCAAAGGAGATGGTCATATTTGTCAAGTAATACTAGAAGTGAAAATTGAATAGCAACAGGTATAAGAAAAACGTACGGTTAAGAAATTAGAAGGCAAGATAAATAAACCTGTAGAACACAAAGTTCAAGCATAATTGAGATTTGTTTCATCAATATTCTGTGCGGATGATGAAAATCTCCTTATTTATAAAGAAAAAAAAGAGCTTAGGGACTAAAAGTAATTTAAATAATTAGAATTTAGAGCCTAATAGTAATTTTTCCTAAATAATAATCATATAATTAATGATAATGAATGAGTGAACACCTTATGGAATTAGAGGTGATCATTTTTGGTTCGGTTCGGTTTTTACCCATAAAAACAACCAAACCGGAAAAAAACCAAACCAAAACCGGTCTAAACTGACCGGTTTCGGTTTGGTTTCAGTTCGGTTTTTTATGCCCATAACCGAAAAAACCTACATGCTTTTTTTGGCTTTGTAATGGGTTTTATGATGGGCTTTTAATGGATTTCTGATAGGCTTGCAATTAATGTTGATATTGTCTAATTTCTTTGAAGATTCCAAAGTATATTTAATTTTTTTACCACTAAACATCTATTTGTATTAAATTGTTATTGTCAATCTCGTGTTTATTAAGTTTTTTGGCCACTGAATATTCATTCATATTAAATTATTAATGTCAATCTTGTGTTCAATATATTTTTTACCTTTCTAATATTTTTCTGCTTCAGAAAAGTTTAAATAACACAGTCACACACCAATAAGTTAAAATCTAAATTACAAACCATTACCTTCAAAGGGTTTAAAGAAAAAACAATAAATAACATTATTATAAAACACTACAAGCCAAAAAAAAAGATCTTCATTTGCACATCGTCTCAATAAAAAAGCACTTCAAGAATATTGCACTTTGATTCCTGAAATTCATAATTTAGAATTATAACATGATAAATTAAATTAGAAGATATAAAAAGAAAAAATAGTATTTTTACCATACGTTTTCAATAAATGCATCACAATTTGTGAACTAATTATCATCTGTTGCTAGATACAACTTTCCATCAAATTAAAATTAATAAATCATAAAATAAAATGTGTAAGTTTTTAAGAAACATTACTTGATTCAAGGTTTTTGTAGGTTTCAAAATCATTCATCAAGGTTCTATTATCAGTTGGAATTGAACTATGATGCAACCAATTTTGGCAACAAATAAGTGCTTGAACTGTTGCTGGAGATAAAGAATTTTGAAATTGGTCGAGTATACGATCGCCTGTGCTAAAGGCTTATTCGGAAGCCATTATGGATATAGGAATAGCTAGAACATGTTGTGTAACTTTTAAAAGTATCTTATATTTTGAAGCATTAATCTTTCACCAACCCAAAATATCTAATTTATCATCATTAGTTTACTCGTAACCATCAACCAAATACCTCTCAACCTTGTTTCTATTTTCCACACTATCTTCCTCCTGTAAGTGCCTTTTGAATCGAGCTAAAGTGTTAACATCTACCTCCATGTCATCAATTGCATCATCAACATTTTGTTTATGCCTATTATCATCCACCATCGGCTTTCAAATAAAAATCGTACAAGCTCACCAAATTATCTCTCACTTTTTTTTGCTAGCAATTGTGCTTTGTCATAATCATACAACTCACCAAAACAAAATTTTACATATTTCAACTTAAGAAGTGGATCCAAAACATTAGCCACATGCAATAAAAAAAATTCTGATTTGCTTCACAACCCCAAGAATTCTTAAATTTACTCATCATGTTCATCATCATTCCACTCAAAAGATTGTCTCTACTTTTACACAATTGCAACAAGTTTGTATGCATGTAAATCAATTCATTGAAGGAAGAATTTGATGTGACATGCAATGAGCTAGAAAATTTCAATGTAACCATATAAAAAATCTTTAAAAACTTCAGCAAAGTTCTAGCATTTTCTCAATCCTCCAAACTAGGTGACCCTATGTTTTTTTTATTCCCCTTTGAATCAACCTTTAAAAAGTAACTCATATTCCTAGGTTCACTTTGACCTAACCTCACAAATACCTTTTAAAACTTTTCAGGAGCTTCTAACATAAAATAAATTGAATTCCATCAAGTTGCAACATCCAAACACAATGATTTCTTACACTCTATATGCAACTTTTCTGCACACTTCTTAAATGCAAGTAGCCTAGAAGGTGAAGATCTCACAAACCTAATTGCATTTCGAATCTTAACAACCGAAACATTAATCTCTTTCAAACCATCACACACAATGAGGTTTACAATGTGTGCACAACATCTAACAACAATGTGTGCACAACATCTAACATGCAAATGTTCATTTGACAATATATTAGTTGGCCAATCTTTCATCACATTCTTTAAATATGAAATAGTAACACTATTAGAGCTTGCATTGTCTATTGTAATAGTTAAAAGTTTATCAATCCCTCAATATAACAAACAATTCTCAATAACTTGACCAATTGTCTCACCTATATGATTGGAAACTTGATAAAAATTCAGAATTATTTTATGCAAATTCCACTCATTATCAATCCAATGAGTCGTTAAGGACATATAGTTAATGTTTTGAATTGATGTCCATGTATTTGTTGTTAAGTATAATCGTTGACCTTCAAGAGCTCTCTTTAATCTTTCCTTCTCTTTAACATAAAGTTTCAAACAATCTCTCATAATAGTAAAACGAGAAGGAATGTCAAATTTTGGCTGCAAGGTCTTAGAAAATAATCTAAATCCCTTACTCTCCATAAAATTAAAAGGCAACTCGTCAATTATAACCATTTTTACTAGTAATTGTTTGCATTCATCATAATCATAACTTATTGCCTTAAGAGTTCCCACACTTCGATCTCCTAATTCACCCCCTGCTTTATTAGGTTTTAATACCAAAAAAATGTACTTCTTATCAACCACAAAAGAAAACTTTTTGCATACTTTTAAATGACTCCTCCACATATTACCTATCCCATTAATAATAGTATGACATGCATAATCCTTTTCACAATAATTACATTCAGCTCTAGGGGTTGTAAGATCACCATTAAATTTTGTAAAATGATCCCAAATTTATAACTTTTTTTTTATCATCAACATTTCTTCTCCTTGATGTAAGGACTTGAAGTTGTTTACTTTTATTATCCATGACGGATCCTGCAGTAGTTGATGTTGGGTTAGTGTTTGAAGCTGAGGCATTGGTTGATGTTTGGGTAGTGCCAGTAGATAAAGTATTTTGATTTTGAAGGTTTTTCATCTGTAATTACCAAATGTAAATATGTTAATATTTATGCATGTTGGAATATGCAGTATATAGCAATGATGCAACAGCCAACAACTATAGGTAAAAAAACCCAAAAAATAGCAACAAGAAGTAATAGATTTAGCTAAGCTGAAATTAAACCAAACTGAAATTAAACTGCACAAACCAGAAGAAGTAATAGACAGTCAACTGGACTTGAAAAAAAGGATTTAAAAACATGTTTTAAACTTAAAAACAAACACACTACAATCAACTGGTTAAAAAATCGATAGGGGTGATGATTAAGTGAGTGAAGTGTGGAGTCAACTACCTGTTATCTATTTATTAATTAGGGGTTAGTTTTGATTGTTGTTTTTTAGTGGAAACTGAAATTACTGATAAAATTACATAAAAAATATTTTATTATTGCTTTATAGAAATTGTGTTGTGATGCCAGACCACAACAACATGCAGGTTAAGAGCAAAATAATCCTAAGAAAACAGTCAACTGTGACAAAAATAAAAGAGGCTATGAACCACAACATACCCAGTAAAACAAATTTGTAACCTAACTTTTGCGAAACTAAATAATCCTAAGAATTTGAATTGAGAGCAGGATCAAACATGAATAGTTTACTGTGTTTCAGAAACAAAGACGCAAACCACAGCATACCCAGTAAAACACCGTTTCTTATCAGTTCAAGCTATGACTCAAACAAAGACGCAAGCACTAAATCAAAATATATACATTCCTTTCAGTGCTCAAGAATAAAAACCCAATTAAAACAAGCACAAACAGCAACTGTATAGTGCGCGCAAAAAAATATACAATAAATTAAAAATACAACAATTGTATCTTTGACCTTCTATTATATTCTGAGCATTCAAAAATACAAATGGTTACCTTATAAATGGATTTTTGAGCATTCAAAACAGCAACTGTATCTTTGACCTTTACATTGAAAAAAAAGAAGCAAATACAATAAATTAAATAGATGATAAAGCTAGGCAAAATACAAGCAGCCATTAGTTAATTAATTAATTAATTAAAAAGGAAAAAACAAAATTAAAACTCACTGTTATAGAACTGATTCAACAAAGAAGTAGTGGAGATTATGGAGTATCATGTGATCTTGCGTAAATGAAGAGGAAAAGCCAACTAGATAGTGGATAGGTTATGAAAAACGTCGATATGTTTTTGAGAGGCTTGATTGGTTTCAAATTTCAATTGATTAGTGTGTCGGGTTGTTTTGGATCTCTTTATTTCTAAGTCTAAGGGGAGAGGGAGAGAGAGAGAGAGAGAGAGAGAGAGAGAGAGAGAGAGAGAGAGAGAGGCTGAGAGGTGAGAGTGGGTGGGTGCTGATAGGCTGGTAGCTAGGGTTACTAGGCAAATCAAGCAAACGATCTCTGTACTTCTAAGTGATGATGGAAACACAAACTGTTTTAGATCTCTGTGTTTCTATTTTCTAAGTCTAAAGAGACTGGAGAAGGAGGGGTAAGAGAGGACGGGTGCTTTGGTTAGGGTTAGCGAAGAGGTGAGAGGGGGCAAAATTTTCTAATTATATTATAATATCGTTTTTTGAATCGGTTCAGGTTAACCAGTTTTTGTATTATAAAATTGAAAACCGAACCAAATCAGGATATTTTCTAAATATTCTAGTCGATTTAATCAGGCTTTTTTCTTGGTTCATTTTTTTGGTTATTTTCTTTTTAATTTTCTCGGTTTATTAATTTTTTTTTATCACCCTTACATGGAACACTCATCCATGAGGCTGAGCGTTGGAGTCTCACAGTAATCCCAACGTCTAATTGTAGCTTCTCTAAAAAAAATGTCCTTTAAGCTTTGGTCTCTAAATAGGAGTGATTAAGAGTGATGTGATATATGCATATTATTTATATTTCATGTACCAAAAAAAATGTATAATTAACCTATCCTTCGACTGCTGCTTGTTTTTCCAAAATTTTCTCATAATTTAGATTCAAAATATATATAAAACTTACCACAAGATACTTAATTGTCTTTATAGTTTATACGAAAAATAAAGGATGCCTTTGATTTTCACTTAAAAGATATATAGACATGTATGTGCAACTTTATTTAATTTAGATTGGAATCAAGAAAATTGTTTAGATAAAGAAGAATAATAAAGGGCTTCTGACGTTGAGTGCCTTGTGTCGCTTCCACCTTTTCCATGAAGATCAATGTCGTTCCCATACCTAGCAAGTTATAATAATACCAATATCCAAGAGAGTATATGCATCCTCAATTTCTTATATTTGCGAACTTTAACGGTCTGTTTTTGCATCGGCTGTTGACCCCCCCCCCCCTCTTTTTTTTTTCTTATCAAAAGCAGCAACTCGTTTAGTATGATGGTTTTAATTTTTAGTTTTTGATTTCCAGAAGTGATGGTAATTACTAGTTGTTGTTATTAGTTCGTAGCGGTTCATACTCGCCAAAGGTGGTGGTGACTATTGGAGTTGCTGGTGGTGGACGGGTGCTAATATGGTGGTGATGGTAACAACTAGTAAGATAGTGGTTGGTGGCACCGGTAGTTGGGCCATATGCCCCTTGAATATCTGTAGTAGTGGCAATAAACGGGCCTACGTTATAATTGCAGTGGTCACCAAGTGATGGTGGTGATGGCAGCCCCCACTGACCTTTGGCTGTGGTAGCAACCAGCCAAACACTTCACCAAAGCACCTAACCTTGGATTACTAGCGTCAATGTTGGCGTGGTTAACTGTGGTGACCGGTGAAAATTGTAACATATAGGAAGGTCGCAGTTTAGCTTGCTGCAACCCGCCAATCGTGGCGCTGGCTAGGTGGGCCCAGTGGCGGCGGTCACCAGTTGACATAATAAGTCTGTATTCAGCTATGAAAAATTGAATAACGTTGATAAAATCAGGTATTGTTAGTAAAATCACTCTTTTATTTTAAAAAATCAAGCCAATCAGTTGCCAAATTTAGTTTCTTAAAACAAAAAAACGAAAAAATTGGCAACTGTTCATTTTTGGGCTCGTTGAAAACAAAATCAAAGCGCTGAAGACCGAGGGGGGCCACAAGAAAGATATTTGAGTACCTTCTCTTTGCCTGTAACTGAGACCAAGATCCTAGGACCCTGGCCAGTAAAGGGCAATGTTCTACACCATACTTCCGTTACAGCCTTGAGAAGTGACAGGTAAAGACAGGGTGCGCCAGCAATTCTCATTTGTTCACTTGGATCTAAACTGTAGATCATTCGAACAGTGACCAGAAAATATGGAGACAGTATCCCAATTTCACATGCAAATTTGAAAAGGCATTGATGGGGGCATCAATTAGTTACATAACATCAGATGCGCTATAGTTTTCTTTCAATTGTGAGCATTCGTCCCGCTTCTAACTTGTGGATTGCACCTTACTAGTATCATTAGTTCATGAAATTCCTGGATGCCAAATTCGAAGAATAATCACCACAAAGAAGAAACCATGACTTTTTTATTTTTTTAACTTCTTGCTCTCATTCAGTATGAAGTCCATCATCGACCGCTACAACAAACAGAAGGAGGAGGAGCAACAGCAGCTGTTAAATCCTGCTTCGGAAGTCAAGGTATGTACTCCACCAAACAACCCTATCACTTGGCAGCTTTTACAGCATGCATAGTGGCATATGCATTTGAGTGTTGAATTACTTCAGGAGGATTGCTGTCAATGGCTCTAAAGGTCAATCTATACACGAACAAAATTTATAACTAGTTACACGGTTTTTCACCGTTCCCATAGGGGAACTTTACTGGGATTTAAATCTGCCCCTAATGTTTTTTTCTTAAGAAAAAAAACAAGGCCAAAAGTTGGCATCAACTAGCCACAGAGCAGTTTGGTTCCACAAATAGAGCACTGTCAGCCAGATATTAGGGATTTGGATCCAAGGCACCCGTCATTCACAAACACTAGATAGATTATAACAACTGTATGTCAAGGAGATGGCTCCAAGGTTAAACATCGGATGGCATCATTGTGGTTCCAAGTCATATACAATAAAGAAGCATAGAAGATCATCAACTCTGAGCTATCATTATCATACCATGCATGAGTGTCACCATAAATGATACGATCTTGTAACGGGCCAAGCAACGTCCACTGCAACCAAATATGGCAGTAAATCACCATACAGGAACATCTACAAATTTAAAACATTTCATTACCTTGTGTGCAAAACTCTGTACACACATAACCATCTTATTGGTTGTAAACTTGTAATTGCGATTCAAATATTTTTTGGTTTATAAATATATCATGATAATTTTTTTTAATTTTTTAAAATTTATTTTTGACATGCACATCTAAAAATACAAAATAAAAATTACGTTTGAGCAAAATAAAAATAAAATAAAATTTTCTTGAAATGGAGGTTTGGCAGCAAAATGACAAATACACCCCAAGTGTTGTGTGTAGATTGTTGCGTGACATTCAAATTTCTAAGGCAGTCACTTCTTAATGCAGCTCTCATCAATTCTATTCTACATGAATTATTGATTGTGAAATGACGTGTGCTTCATTTAGTTTTGGCAAAGGGAGGCAGCATGCTTGAGGAAGGAACTGCAATACTTGCAAGAATGCCATCGGTAAAGTTAATAGTCACCCAATATTCTCAATAGATGATCTCAACAACACATCACCACTGGAATTGAAATGATGGTGTGTAGGTTTGTCTGATCAAAAAATTTACAGCCGTGCAACCTTACTGGCAAAAATATCTCTAAATGTTTCATATCATTGATCACAGTTGCAGACACATCCGCCAGAAAAGAAAAGCTACCAGACTTTTTAAGTATTTATGGACGGAGTTTTTTTTTAAGCACCATATTCATGGACAAGTATAAGACTCTGGCACCACACCTAATACTTGCCTCTGTGACATTGCAGGCAATTGATGGGAGAAGAACTGTCTGGTTTGAGCGCCAAGGATCTACAGAATCTAGAAAACCAGCTGGAGATGAGTTTGAAAGGAGTTCGAATGAAAAAGGTAAAGCCCTCCTGATCTCAAGATCACTTTTTATATGCATATGCAGCATGCACATAATGCTGATGCAGCCTTTTTCTTTTTACACAGGACCAAATTTTAACTGATGAAATTAAAGACCTGAACAGAAAGGTTTTCCAAGACTATTGACTTCAATAATTCCCGAATTGATTGTAAGGACATTCTCATGTTCACTGGCTTTCATTGGCTTCATTGCAGGGTAATCTAATTTATCAAGAAAACCTAGAGCTGCACAAGAAGGTTAAACTCGTCAGTCAAGAAAATTCAGAACTGCGTGAGGTACAAGTCTTGGCAGCACATGAATCACTAAGAAATATTTTTCACCTCCCCTTCAGCTCCAAACTTAATCTTTTACCACCAAAAAAGGAACCTTGACAGAATATATACAACCGGTCAGTTAGTAGACTACACTCCCAATCCTACAACCAGTTAGTTCTTCAACATCGAATAGAATTTAAAGTCTTGTGCATAGGAAACATATCAAGAGCAGTAAGCCATAAGTAAAGTGAAACCTAAACTTCAGGATTTTAGAAACTGAACACTCGTAACCGCACTCTTATCCCAGGTTTATGGAAAACAGAATGTGGATGGAGCAAACAGAGCTTCCCAGGCCCCTTGCACAGTAGGAAATGGATATGACTCGCATGCCCCAATCCACCTCCAATTGAGCCAGCCACATCCTCATAACATCGAGGCACCAGGAAAATCAATGAAACTGGGGTAAGTTCTTTTCACGAGATATGGGAAACTGTACAACTAATAGTTATGAGAAATTGGCTTAACCATAATCCAATGACATTCTTTTCAAAATTTGCAACAGGCTGCAACTTCAATAGTGAAAGCAGTTTATATCTGAAGATGGTTATCAATCATCATCCATTAAATTGATCCTAAGTTGAAGTGTGCACGCTTTCTAGCGATGAGATCTCAAGCCTCAGATAAGATAAATATGTTCAGCAGCACGACCATCCTATTTGGTATGATATATTTTATACAATGTTTAGAGAATGATGTAAATGATTGCTGGACAAGCTATCTGTATCAAATATGCAAGAATGGAAAGCTCAATATGAGTTGGGTACTCTAGATGTCTAAAACATTTAAATGTGATCAACAAAATTGAACTACTAGAAGAAATGTGCTATGTATATATGCTTTGCTTAGTGAAGATTCATAAGATGATTATAGTTATTTTATTGGACGATATAATCCATGTATGCTTTCCTGTAATAGCATACATTCTTCGATTCTTTAACTAGAAGTTCATGAAAGAACATGTAGGAAGTCAATAAAACAATAATATGCTGCTTGATCTTACAACATACCAACTTCAAATGAGAGATAGTATAGTTACCAAAACAGAATGCTTGATTTATAATGACAAAAACATGATCCCTGTAGTTAAACACAATAAAAGCTAGTACATTTGTCATACAAATGCAACAAAATCTAGGCATTGAGGGAAAAAAGCGTAACTAGAACAGGATTTTTCATACTGTAAATGAAGAAAAGCTGCATTTTAGTATCATTAAATGATTAAAGAATAAAAATGCTGTCACAAACTTATGTTCTCTATCAGAAATTTCATCAACTATAAACCTTGAATAAAGACTATATTAAACATCACAGCATAGTTTATGCAGTAATATTGCAAATAAAAAAAACCACGCAATATCTCGGAATACAAGTTCATAAATCTAAAATCGTCAGAAGAATGTTTACAGAAAAGATAACCGTACCTCATTTCCCTTTGCCAGGTCTAGCATAGAACTCGGCTGACGAGCTCTAAGCAGACAGGACTCCTCGGTAAATGCAGTGGATAATATCCAATACCTGAAGTTCAAGACCAATCAGGATTCTTTAAAGTACAAGACATAGCATATAAAAGCATCGTGCTTGTGTGTGTGTAAAGGAATTCAATAAATAAGGGGCAGAGCATCTACCTTTGGCATTGTTTAAAGATTTTCCAGCGCCATTGTTGTGCTGTTACCCAAAGCAACATTAGTTTTAACTGTTTTTTTTTCATAAAAGATTTTAGTTAAACTTTTTCCTAAAATAACAAATGGATAACTTTCATGTACAGCAGCTTCTGAGCAGTGTAACTTGCCATTTCCAAGTCTCAGGTAATTCTTAACACAGACTAAAACTTGCCTCTCAGAAATGGCTCATCAATATATAATGGGAAGCCAACAATAAATTCTCCATTTCAAAAGTGAAATTCCGAATGTTGAAGTATACCATCAAACTTCACAATATGAGAAAACAAACAGTTGGGAATTGATAGTGACAGAAGCAAGTGATTAAAACCAGAGCAACACAACTGTAAAGGACATTTAGATGTTCATTAGTGGAAAAATCAGAAGACTAGCAAGTACAACCACTGTCAGCAAGCCTGCATGCTAATGCATCTTCCAATATTCATGCTTTACCAAACCTATGTTTTGCTCACGTGTCTACACTACATTAAACAAAGGAGATGGGAATGGATAGTGAGACAATTTTCATGGAACTTGTATTGTTTTGATATCGATTTTCAGATTAAAACTAAAGACATTAATAAAAATAAAATAAAAAACAAAAAAAAACCTCCACTTATCTGTGTTTCCAGCATCCACTGAGTTGCCTTTGCAGTAATCAATATATTTGTACCTCCACTCATAATAAAAAGATGTGCTGTAAAGATTAAAAAGATAATTTTTTTAAGATTCATATGTGTGTGTGAGAGACCAAAATTTCTCTTTGAGCCTCCATGCTGTTAAAGATTTTAACTTGGTCTTACTTCGCAGACATAATAACACAACCATGAAAAATAAAAATGGAATTACTTCTACAGAATTTTAATACCTGCAACTTAGAGATCTCTCATGTGAGCACTTGGCAACACATGATGGAGACGGATTTCTTTTAGTTTGTTAACTTGGGTCTAAGTGATTTTGGGCCTCAATTAACTTCAATTTAGGCATTCATTCATAAGTTTGAGTGTGTCAACAAGCAGCAACAAAATCTAACCTTTTATGGGCTAAGTTAGTTTTAATCTGGAGGTAACCTTACCCATTCACATTTTCCATAAAGTTACTTTGTACAAAATTTAAAACAGCATCTCTGCAACCCAAGCCAATAACTTTACCGTTGCATAAGCAATGGCCCTTGAGTAAGATGGCTCTCTGAAATCAGGACCACGAGACCAATGTAAGCAAATGTCAACAGTTAATGTGCCCCCTACCAGAACTAATACCATAATTTAGAAACTGACTGATTAGGAAGTAACGTGTCATAATGCCAGTGGCAAAAAGTTCTTAATTCCATCAGTTAAACTACATAATGGATTGAGTGAGTCATCAAACCATGTGTTCTCAAATTAATTTATAAAGAATTACTTTGTTTTAGACACATATGAGCGAGATTTATTACATTTAATTTACTTACTATACTTTTCAGAGAACTGTGTAGTGTTACTGCCAGAAAGTAGTTACAAGTACCAAAATCAATCCATGTCTCCTGAATAAAAGCATATCTTGTTATTTCAAAACCAATAATGGGAAGCTAGTACCAAGACCGGAACAAGTTTCATGCAATGTAAATGAACATGATCCACAGTGGTTCTTTACTAAAAGTTAATAGAACCATAAAAATTTTATCTTACAAAACACAAGCCCATTTATTTGAATTTCAAGATTTGATGATGATTATTTTCTTTCGATTTAAGAACATAACATGCAGGCATGATGACATAAAACATGACCTACATGATTGCAACCTGCTTTCCAAGTTATAACCTATCTTGAAAACAAATTTCTTGAATGCTACCATATATAGCACGTAATCTTCAGACAATCATTGTTGCACTAAAACCTATCTGTTTAAGCAAAAATAGTTTTAAACAGCATGATATGAGTACACAATGCTCCCATTCAGCAAAAACAAAATGTACACTAAATTCATTCAAAAAGCCACTTAAGTTTCCTGATTAAAAAAAAAACATTAGGACATAGCACATGCCATGATAGTGCTGGTTTGGGGAACTCTCTCCTCGGGGATGGGTCCTCTGCTCCAAGGTTGCCAATTGATGATTTTAAAAGCCTTAATAACCCTCAAAACAAAGAGAACAGAGTGAAAGACTTGTCTTTAATAAAGCATTGACTCATAGCCTTGTTGGTGATGGAACAGGCTAAACCCGCCTGGAGCATGGGGTCCAGCCAATAGACATACCTATTAGGGCTAGGTGTTTTGGCAACGCATGTAAGATGCAAACTCCTGAGTGGAATGCATACGGGGTTGGACCTAAACTCATGGCTTTTAGGATCTACTTCTAGGATTCAAGTGGCTTTTCATGCCCGGTACAAGGGGGAGTGGACTAGGCTAGAGTTCTAAGAGAAGAAGAGAAGGAGAATGGGGAAGGTGCTCCGTATTGCATTTGTTCAGGTTAGGTGAAGGACTCAACCACCCTACTGGTATTAAAATACCCGGTTTTCGTCGAAACATTGAAAAACTGGGTCGGACCCGGTCCAGCCATTTTAGACTAAGCTGGCGCTGCCCGACCCAGTAAACAGTGGAGGATCTCTCCATTGTTCACACTACTCATAGTAGTATTGAAGCTCATAACTCCTTTATGGGCACCATAATGCTCGACGGACACCATAGACTACGACCAATGCACTATGGGCAAACAAGGAAACCAGGCAGAAGGGGTATTGTAATGTATTCATCCTAGGTCATGGAAGAAGGGAGGCAACTCATCCAAAATATAAGACACTAGGGACTTTTATTTTAAGGGGCTTGGTAGCCATGATAGGGATCAGGGCAATAGCTTTAAGGCTAGGGAACTCTGAGGGTCTGTTTGTTTTTTAGGTAAGTTTTGTGGTTGTGGTTTGAAAAAGGCAAATTTATAAAAAGTATTTTTAGTTGTAGTTAGTTGGATTTAGATACGTGTTTGGTAAAAACTGTGGTTAAAGTTTATGTGTAGCAAAAAAACATGTATAAAATGTTTGGATAAAAAATTTTGGCTTTTTTACAAACAGTAAAAAGGAGACCAGTAAAGAATATTTACGAAACTCAATTAAAAAAACATGTAAAAACTGCTGCACAAAACTTGCGTTTTGAACTCGATCTTTTAGTGGGTCCCCCAGCATAAAACTCAATTCTCTTTAATACCAAACATGTTGTGCGTTTAATTCACCACTAACGTGAAAGCTAGCGGAAAACAAACAAGAAATCACACATTAAAATGAGATGGAGTAAGTGGTGATACAAATGAATAGTCCTAATAAAAATTTCTTTGTTGATTGAGAAGTCGCACATTAAAATGAACCCTGAAATTTCCCTTCTGTACTTTATGGATGTTAAAGCATCCATTAAAAGGAGGGAGAAAGAAACATTGAACTTGGACATGGCAGCACCCAGAACCATCTATATCTACAACTTTAAACACCATTTACATTCATTTACCAGCTAAACATTACCAAATCAGCAGACAATCATGACTCCATCCAATATGAGAACATAGCAACGCTGATGTATAACTCAATAAATCAGCTTTCCTAGTAAAATTCAGAAGGGTACCTCTATTTACCATCTCTTGACAGAAGTTTACGTCAACTCATCGAGAATTAATTACTCTACTCAAGCAGTCTCCAACCATAAACCCTCCACTCCTCTAGGTATACCAGACAACAAAACTCTTTTCTCCCTCCACTAGGATTGCATGGCAACACAAGCATAATCAAATAACCTTGAACAAAGTGTCAGCATCTTTTATGGATTTAAAGACATGTTTCATGTATGAACCTTCTATGCTTAGAAACCTTATCGAGTGATCATGTCCTTTAATCATCAAATATAAAGCACAAAGCAAAGTAAGAAGTGAAAGGGCCAAATCCCCTCATCTTCTGCTTGTTTTCTGCCATCTTAATTTTCTTCAATTAAATTTCTCAACCATGTATTGAATCTCAAACTAAATCAAGCAAGCACTAGTTTCGATTGCATCCAATCCAAAGGGTTGTCTCTACTACCACTTGTTAAGGTAAACAGTATTGCACAAAACAAGTTACTGAGCAAACCGAATTAATAGAAAAATGAAGAAAATGAAGACAACAATATGAGTGCGGGCACAAGATTTAATTGGTTTGGTAAAATCCTGCCAGCCTGTACATAGAGAAAAAATTTCTTCACTGTTAGGGATAAGTACAACACAACACAACACAATCATTGAGTAATTTTCGAGCTCAGTCCAAAAACTCAATTACACCCACTCACATAACCTGAGGAAACCCCACTCTCATCACTGTGTCTTAAGCCAAAACCACAAATTAGGTTACGCCGCTAAACTCTTACATGTATGGAGCTCCCGGAACCACTATGTTGTAACAATTCCTTTGTACAAAGGAAAAAATAAACCCTAGACCATGTCAAGCAAAGAAAAAACAGTAATTAAAAAAAGAAAACCTAGAAAACCTCAAACCATGTAGAATTGCGAGATATGCTAGGAGATTGATGCAAGAACCTCAATACACAGATCAATATAAAGTCAGGTAACAATAATCCATCACACAACACACAACAAAAAAAAACAAGTAGTTATAAAAACAAAAATAATTACTGAAACATGTGTGTGCATAAGGAATGCTCGTTTACCGATAGAAATCAAAGCCACTCCATGACCTTGAAACTAACTACTACACTCGGAAGTTTAAGCCCGTCGAGGTAAGAAAGCAACCTGCAAATGGAAAACAAACCGATCACAACCAAAAAACTGAAGAAAGACATGAAAATGCAGTTAATTCAAAGGTCATGGAAGTTCACGCACTTAATCAAGAAGATGAGAGAACATGAAGTTGGAGAATAACAGAGAGGGAGCAGGAGAGGGGGATCTAATTATTCTTAGGAGGAAGTAAATAAAAGGAGCGCGTCTGTTTATGTTTATGTATGTAAAAGGCTGCATTTTGTGTACGTGGATGGAGAGAGAAGAAAATATCTCAATTCTCAACTAACTTCATCTCTCAAGATGCTTAAATAAGGAAGGGCTCTGATTTAGTACATTTGAACTTAATGTAATTGGTGCACTTGGATAAGTTTCCGTCTTTCGCAGGGCCCAGTGTGTGACCTCGTGACTTGCGAGTTGAGCACTGAAAAAAGGCTTGCTTCAAATGTAACACGGTTACAAGGTAATTTTAATTGTTCATTCAATATATTTTTTATATCAATTATATTATAAAAATATATTTTTTAATTAAAATATTCTGTCAGGTACATCAATGTTTGTCTACTGGTGTTGGCAAAGGAACGGATGAAACTAAATATGATGATTGCAGTAAAGAAAACCTAGATCATGCGAGAGTGGAGGCTTAATTAGAGATTGCTTCAGTTCTTTCACAGTAATTTTTTTAAAAAAAATATATATTAAAATAATATATTTTTTATTTTTAAAAATTATTTTTATATTAACATATTAAAATAATTTAAAACCATTAAAAATATATTAAATAAAAAATAAATAAAATTTTTAAAAATACTTTTAAAATACAAAAACAAACAGGTTAAAAGTTTTAATATCAACATGGATATTTATTCATCTGTAAGGCAGAATTATGGGCAGTAGTGGAGGGTGTTGAGCTTGCTAGAATGCTAGGTATTCAGAAGCTAGTTTTTAAATCGAAAAGCATGCTCGTGGTTAATCTCACAACACCAGAATTTAATAAGGTTCACGCAATATTTGCTTTGATATCCAAGGCAAATGAGTTATTAGCGAGGAAGTAGATAGTTAAAGTAGAAGCAAATGCAGTTAAGACTAGTTAGTCAACTTTGATTTGTCAAGAACTAACTGGATAGAGATCATTGGATTTTGTATTTCAATCTGATTAACTCTAAGTTAACTTGTTTAATCTAAGGTTTTTTTTACTGCTTTAAACTCTATTTCCAATAAAAAAAATCATTAATTATATGTGTTACTCACGTGATCTTACTAGCAGGTGAAGTTAGAAGGAAGTTTTCTTTTTTAATACAACATGAACAATAATTAGGAATATTATTTGAAAATATTATGATATTATGTGAAGCATGTGGCAGGTCTCGTTAAAGAATTGAAAGAAAATATTCCTCCCATTTCCTCATTTAGCATGAATCATGGGAGGAACACGTAGATATTTGACAATTTTATTAATTGTATTTAACAAAATGATCGAATTAAAAAATAAAACTTCTTTATCAATATAATTAACATGAAAAGTATTTTGAACGTATAGAAAGCATCCAATTTATTGCCGCCACTTGTTGGCAACTCAATAACCACGTGATCGAACGGTAAGCGGCAAAGCCAATGTGCTGTGACACTTGTAACACTCAACATCTCTTCTTTTTCTAGGGCATGTTGTCTAGTCCACCTGTCCGGGTGAGCTCTGCGTGGCCGAAGGGAAACAGTTTTTATACCGTCTTTGTGTTGCCGTATTTGGGACCAAATCAAGCGTTGCAGCAGGAGGAGACCAAGACGAAAGATGCTGCATAAAATCTCTAATGTGAGGTTTAATTACGTGATTACTTTGATTAATTTATCACCAATACAGTGTAAATAAAACACTCCATGAGTCTTCATCCACGCTCGGTGCATAAAAAGAAACGTTTCCTGATTAAACTGAATAAAAGACAGGTGAGTATGGTGAAAGTGAGAATTATATTTATTAGCTGCATGAACAAATACACACGCACGAGACATCATTCCAGCGGTAACCAATAGTTTTCATCGTGCACCCCCCCCCTGTTTCATTATTTATAGACAAAATTTTCTTTCCAGATTCCTTTTTTTTGTCATTATTTTTTTTAATTTTATTAATTCAAGTTATATGTACATTATTTTATGTTCTGGGATTTATTTTGATTCATGTACTTTAACATATTTGACGTGTCCCAAAATATTCTTCAAATTTTTAGGTTATGGTCAAAACAATTGAAGCTACAATGACTAGAATGGGCTTCCAAAACTAGATGTTGCTGTACATTTTCATTTTATAGGCCAACCAAGCGAGTTTTTCTTTCCGACCCCAGCAACACTGACCTTATTTATTTATTTATTTTTCAATTAGATTTTTCATTATTATCCTATCTCTCATATTTTTAATTGCTTGGTTTAAAAAAATAATGTTTTGTATTTTTACGATCGCATAGTATCTTAAAGAAATTATTATAATTTCAAATTTTTTCATCCCAGGTCCTGAATGGATCAATTTTATTTTCATGATGTATTTATAAAAGCAAAAATATATACTTAGCAACTTTAATTATAAATAAAAATAATGATTGGGGTAAAATATTTATATGTGCATTTATTTTTTATTTTTTAGAGAAATCAATTTTTTTTGAAGTTTTTAATTAGTATTAATAACTATCTTTACTATTGATCCGTTCATGTATATTTTTAATTCATTATATTAACTCTTTAATTAACACATCTCGGGGTATCAAAAAGCATATCCATCGTGCTAATGCCTTTTTAACTTGCATTCAAATTAACTTGGAATCCTGCCACGAGCATAACAAAGATACACCAGTTGTATTATTTTATTATTATTATTAATATAGATATTCTAATTAATTTACATATATCTTAACTAAACAAATAATAATTATGGTCAATTTTAAAATAAACTTTAAAATTATTTTATTTAACCATGTCGTCAACTTTAAAATAAACAAACAACAATTGTGGTCATGAGAGAAATTTTTTTTTATTTTTTATTGAGAAGAGATAAAAATTATTTTATTGACTGATGCAGTTTTTTTTTATTCAACAAACAAAATATCCTCGAACCAACTTAGTATTTCAATGAGACTAAAGTGTCTATTGGGTATTATTGTGCTTTTAAAGCATAATTGTTTTTATTTTCTTTTGCTATAAAACAGAGGTTTGATTAACATCTACTTTGCTTTAAAACCATAGTAGGTGTGTCCCTTCAGGAGAAAATTGCTTTGTTTTCGCCTTTTGTTATTGTGTTTCAGATGGAGGGGGGTAAATTTTAATATTTTTTTACTGAAAATTATATTTTATATATTTTTAGATTATTTTGATGTGTTGATATAAAAAATAATTTTTTAAAAATAAAAATTTTATTTTAATATATTTTTAAATAAAAAATATTTTAAAAAATAATCACCGATAGAATCTTCAAAACAAAACAGCACACCAATGAGAGGATCTATTTTATTTTTATTTAAAATGACAACCTTTTCCGTTATGTTTTTTATACTACTGTTTTACATAATTCTATTTTAAAAACTTTTATATACAATTGATTTATATATTGAGATGACGTGTCTATTTATACTACCAGTCTATTCATTTTTTTTTTTAACTTAAGAAGTACTTTCATAAAAATCTTAAACTATTCAATATAAAAAATATATTTATTTAAATATCTCTGTACATTCTTTGTTGATTCTTTATATATAAAAAGCACGGTAGTATAAGCTGACCACCTACAACTTGGTTACTTTAAATATCAATAAGCATAATCCAGTAACTAATCACTAAAAGTAAAACGGTGCGTATTGCACAGCGTTACTTAGCCTAACGGTCTGATTTTTTAATCAACCTTGAGATACTGTAGCTTGTTCTCTTCTGCATCTCTTCTTCAGGTTGCAGGATTGTTGAATCTGGAAGATAACGATTGTGTTGAAATGGATCTTATAAGTACATTGAAGATAGGAACTTCGACGGTGTAGTTTACCTGATATTAGAGCTTTTAATGTTGGAATTAGTGAATGGCGCTCCAAGTTTAACTATGTCACTCACTCGTATATATATGATTGAACAGGTTAATTTGAGGTTTGATGATATATTATAATTAGCTATAAGGTCAGGTTTGAGGTTTGAGCATTTGTGTGTTTCACTTAAAGATCATCATGACATTTAAGTGAAATACACAAAATCGAAATGCTGGCCAAGTTACCATGGGAAAAGATTTTTCCACTCGTTCACGTACTTTCCTGACCTTATAGCTAATTATAAAATTACTGGCATCATCTTATGCTCTGGCAATGATGGTCCCAGGCCCACAGGAGCTGTTGTGTACATGCAATGAAATGATCTTAAGATGTGCTTAAGGAGTACTGAGAGTGCTCCTGATACCTTCGAAGTTGCAAAGGTTGTGCGTTTTGACTGGTGAATATCTTCTAGTTCCTGAATTGACTGTTTTGGGAGACCATTTCTGAACATTTTTTCTTTATAATAAGGATGGATGAGTATAATCAGTGGCTTTCAGTTCATGCATCATGATCACATTCAGTAAAGGCATGATTTATCATTAGTACTTTCTGATCATTATCTCAATCGACCTTTGCTGAAGAACAAACAATATCGTGCCCACAAAATGCGTAAGTATTTTTTCGCTTTCTTTTTGTCTGTCATATTTCATGCTCGATATACCACGTACATGTTATTTCAACAACGATATACCATATGCATTTTGTGTGGCCGTAGATTTAGTCAGATCAAGCTAAATAGTTCTTGATTATAGGGTAGCACAATGTCGATAAAATATGAAGTGCCAAATCATCATACCAGGTTCAAGGGAATGAGTATACTATGATAGCAAAATGTTTGCCAGTTATGATGCATCACCCATTAACAATTATTTTATTGCCACTGCTGCCGCAACTGCAGTGTGATGCTCCACAAATGCATCCTGGACGAAATGAGATGGTTTTGTCCGAAGGTATTCAGACACAAGTCGTTTTCCTTGGAATAGGATTTTATTTAAATATTTATAGACATGCATTAAATATTTCTAGTTCAGAACAATGTACACATGAAGCTGGCTTTATAGCTGAACTAACATATGAAACCTTGAGTTGCCACTATGGCTTGATGCATGTTGTTCAATACCTGCTTATTCTATCCTGTGTAACCTCTTAAATAGAAGCTTGTATCAGAAGGCAACAAAGTTAGTTAACTGGACAGCCATCAACCAGTATGCCCTTGGCTGTTGGACAAGTTGCCAATTCACAGTGTTCACCATTTGTACCCCACCAATTCAAACTCCTATCTTCTATTCCAACTGAGAAGTACAAAAGCACTGCCATGAAAGCCAGCCCGGCATCCAATGCAGCTGAAAGAACATAATTGTACCTCTGCCACCACGTCTTTCTGTAACGGAAGATGAAGAAATTGAAAATTGTTCCAACTATGATCCAGGCGTTGTAGTTTACTGGTGTAGCTGGAGGCATCATTGCAGTTGCTCCTAGAAGGACCGGAAGATTAATTAGGGGAATCCAAGATTGCTTGGGGAATGATTTGTGTAGCAGCCAAACTATAACCGGTCCTAGTGCACCTCCAAGGAAAAACCAGTTCATGGCCTGATAGTTTCCAAGTGTTCCAAAGATCCGCTTTGGTCCAACCAAACCCCATATGACAGAAGCATCAAAGAAGACTCGGTCACCTGGGCATGTCCAAGGACTGTTAGCGGGTAGTAGATCATCCTGGCATATGTTGTCAATGGAGTTCAGCAGCCACCAGGCTACTGCAAGGTTGATGGTTCCGGCAAGAATTGTTCCTATGAACTAGACATACCCAGATGGAAATGCAACAAGCGAATAAATATATCAGTAGCTCTAAGTGGAAACAATAAATAATGTGTAAAAGTAACAACAAATTGTTCATTGTAATTGACTTTGTCAGTTTAAGGTCACGGTCTTGAGGAAATTCTTGGATGGTGGATCCTTTTGCATACATCACATGAACAATTATAACAATTGAACAGGATATCTGGAGTTAAATTCATTTATTATCTAGACAGTAGTTCTGAGAAAAATGTACCTGAACCAAGAACATCGATCTTGGAGGGATCTTCATGTAATGTCCTAGCTTGAAATCATTGAGGAAAGAAACAGCCTGAGCCATGCTCATATATCCATAGGTTTTGAAGCATACATTGGCTATTGGTCTCCCCGGTAATATGATACCCATGACATACTCTGTTATTATGTTCAGCCCTGGTGTCTGTATATGAAGTGGTAGAGCATTAATAAAGAACAGATTTAGCTGAGATGATGAAGTGAAAGGGAATGACTATCAAAGCCCAGATGGATAGAGCGGGAGGTTTCGAATTTTTATTTTTCCGGTTGATGCTGAATTTCACTAGATATTCATCTCTTGCTCGGAATAAGATTTAAAAGAGAGCTAAGTTACCTGGTTTGTTGTGGCAGTTATGATGCTGATGGGAAGGGTGAAGACAAAGGCCATGGCACTCGCGAAGATGAGTCCCCACCATGGCATCTGAACTTGATCATTCAAGAAGATGCACAGTGCAAGAGCAACAATTAATGTCACACTAAGCAACAAGTAAAACCACCAGGAAGGTATGTCCTTGTATCTTTTCATCAATCTTGTATGGATATCCTCCCTGCCCTTGTAAGAAGCACGATATTTCTGGAGAATCTCCCTGTAGATCATGTTTCACATGTCAGAACATGCGTCTGTTAAAAATCTGATTGCAACAACATGGATGGGAAATTAAGGCGATTCTGATTCTCAATTCTGTTTGTTGAAAGATTTACCTTCCATAGAAGAAAGCCACGTGAGTAAGGGTGGCGGCAATGGTTGCAAAACCGAAGCCATAACTGAGAGCAAAAAACATGCTTAAATGAATTCGTCCTTGCTGTTCGTAGTTTGGTATATCCAGCTGAAACTTGTTATTAACAATAGCTGTTATATTGTACTTGTGACCCTCTGCTGTAAACAGGTGTGAGGAGAAAATGGGAAATTTTCGTGCACTGTACAAGTCGAGGCCCCAGTAAGCTAAGGGCATTGCAACGCAAATTATGAATACATATCCCACAAGGACATTGGCAATGGCAAAGAATGGACTAATGAGAGGGCTGAACAAGAAGGATGCCACAACAGACCAGTCAAGTGTAATGGCTCCAAGTCCAAGGCCCCTCATGCCTGAACCAAGTTGCTGTGCGGTTACTGACTTCGGAAATACCCAGCATACCCATGAAATGCTTGAGAGTGTTGTAAACAGGTATCCTGGGAATAGATACCAGACAAAACTGCAAGCCAGTGCAATTACGAAGAACTTTGCCCGTGTCATGCGGTGACCATCATCTTTCTCATGCAAAGCCCTGCAAGATTTTTCCCAGGTAGTTTACATGGGCATTTAGTCACGTGTGTTATCTGAAGATATTAAATGTTTATGGGTGCATGCCTGATCAATTGCTGGATAATTTAGCTGCGATGACCGACCAGATTAAACACCTCTATAATTAAGGCATATCCACAAAGTTGGAGAGCAAACCCTTTTATGTAAATGCTTTAAGAGTTTTTTCTCAAAGTAGCACAATAAAATATTTGCGAATATTTAATTTATGTTATTTTTTACAATAAATTTTAACTGCATTTTTTTCTTTTAAAGAAAATCTACTGTTCTTTAAACAAAAAAAAAAAAACTCATAGGCTGCGTAACAAGAAGACAAGCGGTTTAGCCCTGTATTTCAGACCAACCTTTTAGCACTTAGGTAACGGTTGTTTTTCGGCTGGATATTTTTGAAAATTTTTATTTTGATTTTTTAAAGTAATATTTTTTATATTTTTAAATTCACTTTAAAAAATTCTACTGTGCTTCAAAAAAAAAAACAGTAGGTCGCGTGTCAACAAGACAAACGGTTTAACCTTTTAGGTATGGGAGGTATCACAGTGGTGGTGGAAAAAAACAAAAGAAAAGGAACAGTAAATCAAGGACTTGTCAATTTCAAATCAATCTCGTGGCTGTTCTTTTGCAATCCAAATATATTTTTTTAAAAAAATTGTTTTAAATTATAGTTTTTTAATATTTTTAAATTATTTTAATATCATATATTAAAAATATTTTTAAAAAATATATATGTTATTTCAATATATTTAAAGAATAACTACACCAGCTCTCACTTCTATTATTCATGGACGTGTGATGACGATGCCAAATATAGGTTGGATCGATGATGCCATTTCCAAAACAGACAAATAAATGATCATTATCGTTATCATTATAGTATTATACTGAATACCTATCTTAAAACCTTTCCAACCACACTTCGTGCGTCTCTTGTTCATGACTTTTATTAATAGAGAAATTCCACTCTCATCCATTGCCACTGTACACCATTCACCAACCAGTAATCTGCGTTCCACGGTCACCTCACTTAACAGTTTGATTTTAGGATATTTTTTAAATAATTTTTTGTATTAAAATACATGCTAATGATGTTTTTTTATTTTTTAAAAATTATTTTTGACATCAGTACATCAAAACATCCAAAACATACAAACCATATTAAATTTTAGTAAAAAAAAAAATTTCAAAATTTTTGGGAACGCCACCGCAGCCGCGTTCCCAAACGAGTCCTTAGAGTATGTTTGGCAGTGTGGTAATGGTTACTTTTCAAATAGCTTTTTGTGTTGAAATACATGCCAATGATATTTTTTTATTTTTTAAAAATTATTTTTAATATCAGCATATCAAAACGATCCAAAAAATACAAACCGCACTCAATTTTAGAAAAAAAAATTAAAATTTAATCAAACGCAAGTTCAACCACAGAGCTAAACAAACTCTTATTATATCCTTGACGGACAATGTTCTTTTACATTTTGATTTGGTGTTTTGCAGTGTAATAATAATTGTTTTTTACTGTGTTTTTTTTATAAATTTATTAAAATAATATTTTTATTTTTTAAGAATTATTTTTAATATTATCACAATATTTAAACAATTCAAAAATTTCTAAAAAAATTCAAATTTTAGCTGCCCCTGTTTCAAACGCAATACAAAACAGGATATATCGAACCAATTGAGATTTGATGTCAGCTTTATTAATTTAGAAAACTTTTACGAACACTGAAAAAGACACCTGAACCTTTTGTGCTATCACTTCCAGTTCAAGTGAGAATTAATTGTGCCTTCGTGTATTTTTTATTCATGAGCTGTCAAGTAGCAAAAACTTAGTAACTTCCACCAGTCCACCATCCATTTCTTCACAAGAAGTTAGCTTGATTCCGTGGAAAGTCAACAGTTCTTTTTCCTAATTATTAAGTTAAAAGCACGCTCACCATTTAAACATTCTTTGATATTATAATTGGAGTTATTTTTAAAGGTGATATTTTTTAAAAAATAATTCTTTTTGTTTGTTAATATCTATTTTTGATCTTAAAAGATTAAATTTATCTAAAAACATTAAAAATAAATTAATTTTAAATAAAAAAATACAAATTTTTAAAAAAACCGCGGACAGCAGCGTTGTTAGACAGATTCTAAGCCACGAACAAATTACTAAATTAATCACACCGAATCAGCCAAGCCAACTTAAGATTCTAGTTGACTCGATGGAAGAAAAGGCGGGGATGAGCACAATAATAAAAGATATCGAATCCTAGGAAAAGGGACATTTCACATGTTATCCAGTGTAAGAAATTATTTATATTTACTTTAGCTATCAACAAGTAATTAATTACTGCAACTATATATTATGATTGAAATAATAATCAATCCCAGCAAAATCTAGATAAATAAAAACAACTCTTTTTGCACAAGATGTGTGGACGGAAAAGTGGTGATGTGGAAGAAGATATTGTTTGGTATTTTTCTTTTTAGCTTTTTAGTTACATTTCAGGGCGGGGGCAGTGCGTCAAATTGCTCAATAACTTTTTCCTACTGCGAAAGAAAAAAAAGCAAGGGGTCTGTAGAGTGAGGGAGTGAGAGATACCTGAAAAGAGAGACCTGAACGAGAGTGCCAGGCCACCACATATGGGCTGGCTCCACCACATACTTCCTCAACAGCCCTGCCCAGCCATATCCTAACACCTACCATTCCCAATCATGCACACAAATCACTCAAATTATCACCACATCAATGCTTAATTAGCAGAATTTTCACATCCAAATCGTGACACTTCTTTTTTCTTGAAAATAAATGCAAGATTTTCTTAGAAGTTTTATGAAAATATATAGCCATTGAAAAAAAAAAAAACAGCTAGATATACGGTAACGACAAGCTCCAAACAACCAGGCCAAAAGGGCCAAAATGCTAAGGGGAAAAAGAAAAGAAAAAAAAGAGGAACTTCATTGCTTACCCAACTTGAAACCAAAACTAAGACCAAATTTTGCTTTCAAAAATATTACAAAAGAATACCTTTTTTTTTGGGATAAAAGAACACCAAGATTTACCTGAGTAGTGGTGATGAGAAGCCAACCAGCCAAGAAAGAAATACTCCTTCCGTAAAATGCTTTGATGATAGTGACAATACCAACAGCATAAGCAGATCCACTACCAAATGCACTTCCGGCGTTAGCAAATATAGAAATGAGTACGTGTTCTTTGATGTTAAACGGACCTGGGTTGAGAGAGAAAGTTCTGGACCCAAAACCAGGAATCTTGAACTTGGTTTTTGGTAGCACAGCAGCCATGGAGCGGCCTATAGGGAGTGAAGCTACTTGGACGGTTATCTGGCTTATAACAAGCGGCTCGGTTCTGTAAGAAAAGAATTGGTTGAGGAAAGCTAAAAGGCTGCATGAAATCAGGCCTAAGAACCACATCCGGAAGGTCCATACAGGTAGGGTTGGGTCGTCCGTGTTGGCCACGGTCAGTCGGACCTCCTCGATAGGGGATACGTCGTCGTCTTCGACAGCATCGGCGATGGGTTTTTCAAGGTCAGTGGGTCTAGAGGAGGTATATGGTGTTTGGATCTCTAGGCTGCCCATGGTGAGTGGGGTGGTGGAAGGGAAGGGGTGATAGTTTTTTAGTAGGAGGGACTAGGGAGGGGCTTGGCTCTTTTAAGACATGGTCTGTGCTTTGTAGGATTGGACGGTTTAATATTATAGGGTAGGGCCCGAGCAAGTGTGAATGGAAGGAGCCTACTGGATGAGTGTGGAGATTTTTCCTTGTTTACAAATTTCTAGTATGGATGGGTTATCTTGTCTGTTTAAAAACAAAAAAGGCTACTCATATGGGTGTGGAAACGTTTGCAAATTGGCCATGAACTGGAGTTGGGTCACAAACTGCGCCTGCGTACGTACGTACCACTGACCAGTGAGTGAATATTGAAGAATTGTGCTTAATATGGGGCCGAGGGCTGGCAACTTGTGCTAGTTGGGAAGAAAACGCGTTGCCTTATTTGAGTTTACTGGCATAAACTTTGGTTTATCTCTGCCATAATCCTTATTTTGATAGTTAATTAGGAAAGGTCTCGACGCCTTCTAATGAAGTGATGGTTCCATGTTCTTGCTATATAACAAATTAATCCATCCATCCTCCATGAAAAGGTACCTAAAAACCAGCGAGAAAAAGATTGAGAATATCTCACTCTGAATAATATAAAATTAATTGTGAATCTTACTCCTTAAAATACAGAGTCTGCTTTGTGTTATATTATTCAATGAATATTGTAATCGCGACTCGTAAACACAGAGCTAAAAGAGTGGGAACTAATTAGGGACACCAACGCTCTCTCTCTCTTCAATAATACAATAGTGGCATCTTTATTTATTTTATAGTTCTTTAACTGATTAAAGTGTGCGGCTAAAATAATGTTCGTTTAAAATTTAATTTTTTTGTTTAAAAATAATTTTTTTAGTGTTTTTTTATTATTTTGATATACTAATATAAAAATAAATTTTAAAAAATAAAAATATATATTTCTAAATAAAAATATTTTAACACACTGGAAAATGACTTTGAATGGAATAATCCACTATGGTAATGCAAGGGACAAGTGGACAAAATATACGGGGGCCGGAAAAATTAACAGCCATATCGTTCTAATAACCTCTTCGTTGACTGGAGTGCGAAGTCAACAAAAACAACATCTTGGAATGTGTAATTAACTTGATCTGTAAAGTTATCTGGAATAATTCTAATTTTAATAATAAAAAAAAGCAAGTGTCCTTGGTCTTTATTTGTTTATTTATTTAAAAATGTTTTAAAATGAGTGCTAGCCTTTTTATTTGATCAGCCACTAACAAAAAAATATATAATACAGTCAACCACCAGCAAAAAGATGAAAAAAAAAAAAGGATTAATCACCATCATCATTTCTCTATTGATTCTCTAATACAGCCAGCCACCGATAGTTGGAGCCAAAGGCCAGCTCCCCTCCCTGTTGTGAAGAGGAATCCATCAAGAATCCAATCTTCAGAGCGAGTCCCTTCTGTGCGAGAGGTTTATGATTCTTTGGAAGGGGACCGGAAGGAGATAATACATGAAGACGTCATTATTATCCTGTGAGGCAGATCATATTTAGAAATCCTGGAATCTTTTTAACAATGTATTGCTGTTTTGCACTCGACCATGGCAAAATGTGCATGTGAACCCTTGAGAAGCCAGTTCATGTCTACATGTGACGGTAACAATGACTTTGCGTAAAGGTGAGGGTAAAGTTGGCAATGCCAAATATTGTATTTGGCAGTGTGGTTGCGGTTACTTTTCAAATAGCTTTTTGTGCCGAAATACATGACAATGATGTTTTTTTATTTTTTAAAAATCATTTTTGACATCAGCACATCAAAACGATTCAAAAAGTACAAACCGCACTCAATTTTAGCAAAAAAAAAATTAAAATTTACAAACACAATGACAAACAGACGCTTGGACTTGGTATGGAGCGTGATAGGAAAATTATGTTTTTGTTCCTTGTGACCAAAAAAACATGCGGCTGAGTTTTTGAGGGTGATCCGGTTTTTTTTTTAAAGCAAATGTATAAAATTACCCCCGGCAACTGGGACGTTTTTGCTATTTTCATTTTGAATGCACATTAAATTTACTGGATTGCCCTTGAAGTAGAAAAAAAAATTTAACTTTGGTGAAGGGTTTTTGTCGTCACTTTACTTTTTTTATATGTATATTTATTATAGTTTAGTGGGGTAAGGGGGTAGGTTGGTCATTTACTTGGTAATAAATATAATAAAAAAAGAGTTGACGTGTTTGTTGCGTATACGAGTTGTTGTTACGCTTTTCTAATAGCGTGTGTAGCATCCCTCAATAGCCAAACTACAACTTCTGAGATTGCGTTTGAATCGTCCTAGCAGCCACTTTATTATTGGTCAATACGTGTTCTAAATGCATTGATAGTTTAGCATTGATAATAGTTTTTTTTCCTCTCATCCTCGGTTTCCGTACCTGGCACTCTAAACTCTTAAAAGTTGCCTCTCAATTTGTTTTGTCTTCACATGTAGTCCTTGTTCTTTTAATTTTTAATTTTTATCCTTAACTCCTTTGTAAAATTGTGATTTTTATTCAATTTCATCAATTAATGTCAATTTCTCATGTGATGTATTTCTTCATTTTGGTCCTTGTTTTTTTTTCTTCTCAACCCCAACATAAAAAAATGTTGTTGTCCTCTTATTGTTTTTATACCTTGATCCTTTTTTTATTTTTTATTTTTTTATTTTGATCATCCTGTATAATTTTTTTATATATATTTTATCATTCAATATTTAATCGATTAAAAACTGAGTTTCGTGGTTTTTTCACATGAGGTGCTTTTAGTCTAATAATCAGGTCACGAGTTTAAGAAGCTAGCACTAGCTGACATCTTTTTTTTTATTTCATTACTCGACATTGTTTTTTTTTTAAATGCTTGGTGTCTCATGACTTGGGCTACGAGTTTAATGGGCGAGCCTAGGTTGCTTGACCTTTATTACTCGAAGCAAGTTTTTTTATTATTTTTTATCCTATTTCATTGTTTTATATTTAATTGCTAAGCATCGAGTTGCATCATTTTTTTTCTTTTGAAAAAGGTTTTTTTTCCTAGATTATTATGGTCAATTTTTTAATTGATCTATTTATTATCATTGCCTCTTCTTTACTTACTATCTAGTTAAAATAAAAATAACTTATTTAATTCAATCAATTATATATCTTAATTGTATTTTTTATATATATAAAAAGACATGCGTTAAACTACTAAAACATATTAAAAAAAAATGATACCACATGCTGAAGAGCGGTCTCCCTTGTTGAGTGTGTTTACACACACACACACACACACGAGAGTCAAAAGGATGTACATGAATCCGTTGATTTTTGAAGATGCGAATCTTCGAAACAGAATCATCACCAGATTCACCGCCACTTTATCATCCAGCTGTTATTCGAAGCGCCCATCAATTTTCAATCAGAATCAACCCATCTGCAGCGGTCTATGGTCTCACATGGTGATTTCATTGATCGCGCTCCAGAAGGCCACGTGACGTGGTACTACGCGCGTGCTGAGATTTTCAAAGGTGTCGTGTGATGTTTCTGAACATTGAACATCTTTACTTCTAATATTGGAAAATGCTAGGAAGTCTTTGAGTATGAGAACAAGTATGCGAGATACTCGGTTGTCTAAAATAAATAAATTATTTATTTATCTCATCATAATATTAAAATAGTTATTTTTAAAAATATATCTTTACTTGAAATATATTAAAATAATATATTTTTTATTTAAAAAAATTTAATATCAAAATGATTTAAAAATAATACAAAATTAATTTAAAGAAAAAACTCTAGAAATTTTTTAAATTATTTTTTAACTACAAAAACAAACATGCTCTTACACTGAATTGGATCGAAACCAAATGCATGGCTGTTAAAATGTTGTAGTAATCCACCCGTGAGAGGCAAAGGGCTGAATTAACAATTCAGAACTCGTGGTTGATTGATTGCTCATGAGTATTTTTTTTGTTTATTATTAATAATTTTACCACTTAATTACACGTCTTTATATTCCCATGCAACGGAAAATTTGGTGCAGGTTCATTAATTTCGGCCACATTTTTCCAACTCGGCAACCCCTTATCAACTCCACAGTCACCGGAGCTGAAACGGGTCCACACGACAAATGCTTGTGGAAATTAAGGAACAAGGACGCATATTCATGGAGGCAGGGGCGGAGGTATGTTGAGGGCCAGGGTGGGTATAGCCGGGTCAAGATTTTATCAATAATTTTTTATTAGTTTTATATTAAAAAAAATTTAATTTTTAATTGAGTTATCAAAATTTTTTAAAAATTTACGTGAAGTATTTTAATATGATGCTTTAGTTTAAGTTAAAATTTTAGAATTTTTTGAGAAATTCAGAAATTTGATGAAAAATCATAATTTGACTAGTTTTACATTATTGGACGTAATTTTTAATCCGACCATCAGATTGAGATGGAATTTTATGAGGGATCTTAAAATATATTAAATAAAATCTGGTTAAAATTTTAAGATGAACGAAGCTTAATAATGCTAACAAAAAAAATCGTAAAATAAAAGCAAAATGACTCATTAAAAGTAAAATGATTATTTGCCATTAAAAAATAAAACAAATCAGCTCTTTCTTCCTTTTATAAGTTGTCAACTGGGTAGAAGCATAATAGGAAAAGAAAGAAAAGAAAAGGTTAGAGAGAAATAGAGAAAAGTAAGGTAAAAACATTAAAAAAAAATCCAAGAAAAAAAGAAAAGAAAAGTGAGAGAATAACTTTGTAAACTTACAAAGTCCAACTTAAAAAACACAAATATAAGAAAGAATCAAGTGAAGGAAGGAGGAATTGAGAGAGGAAAAAAATTTAATTTCCTTGTTTTCCAGTTGACATAAGATTGTTATTTACTTATTTTATCCCGGTTGAGGGGTTATTACAATATCGATTCAGATTCGATTGTAAATGAATTATATTTCATAAAATATCGAAGGATATAACTTTAATAGTGAGTTTATTTTTACTTTCACTTTAATTTTATATACTTTTAAATTTATTTTTTAATATTTTAGGTAGTGTATTTCAATTAAAACTTTACTATTAACTTTAAAAATTTATATATATAAATTAATAATTAATTTTAAAAATATTTATATGTTTATTTAATAGCGCAGGACAGGAAAAATTCATAATTCCGCCCTTGGATGGAGGCATTTCTTGGGGTTGGAGGCATTTCTTGGGGTGGTAACTGAAACAATTTAACTTGTCCATATTATCTGCTTTCTATTTTGGAAAAATTCAGAAAAAAATAAGAACACATTGTCATGGTCGTCCTTATTGTTCTTGTCAACATCATTTTATTGATGAGAGAAGAAGTGATATACCAATACTTGTAAGGTTACATATATGTCGTTGGAATTTGAAAGCATTATTGAGATTATGCTGTAGCTGTTGTGGTTATAATTTGAAAAAAGTTATTTTATAAAAAGTATTTTTAGTTGGGGTTGGTTTGAAAAAATAAATGTTTGGTTAAAACTATGGTTGAAATTAAGGTTGAACAAAACGTAGTTTAATATGTTTGGTCAAGAATGCTTTTGAAATTGAAGTTATAAAATAAATTTTAAAAAATATATATTAATATTAATGGTTTTTAATTTAAATATTGTAAATTTAACTACTGCTATTACTTCATAAAATAAATAATATTTTATATAAAATATTTTTTACTGTTCCATTAAATTATCTACAATTTCTTTATGTATGAAATACATTCGACAAGTACTACAGTCATTAACTAATGTTAAACACTAATTTTTTAAATAAAACAATTAAAAAGAAAAAATAAAATATTTTATTTTATTTTACTTGGTCGGATAGGTTGGTAGTTATGTTTTAAAATATATTAAAATAATATTTTTTTATTTTATAAAATTTATTTTGATATTAATATATAACAATTTAATTTAATTTTTATTTTTAAAAATAGCAAAATAATTATAATTTAACCATAATCCAAACATGGCCATAATCATCATTTATAAGAAGAAAGCTAGTGATTGCTTGACGTTGGCATAAATTATTTTATCCGGCCTGACACCCCATATATTTTCTGTTAGTTTTAATTTTTTACCATATAGAGCTCATAGAAAATAAAAACTTAATTATTTATAAAAACAGGGGGGACTTATATGAAAGCAGTTTCCAATCCTAGGATGTAAATGTTGAAAATAATGGAGCTCATGAATAGTAATTAATGATTTTTTCTTTATTAAATGCTTGGCTACTACATTTTACTTTAAACGTAATCTCTACGGCGTAAACGAACAGCTTATAATTGCCATCCCCCGAATCTATCAAGTATCAACCCACTGCTTCAAATCACAGCGGCACAGACTCAAGCTCTTTGTCGCAGCATGGAAAAAAGTCAACAGCCCTTATCGTTGAAAGTGATGCCATTCTCACACGAGAAGTCAGAAATTCGTTTCGCATCTCGAAGAAAAAAAAGCTATTTAGAAGAATTAATAAGTCAGTAATTTAGCTTTTTTAATAGTCTAACTATGTTATTTTTTTACATGTGCATTCCAATAGAAAAAAAACATTTAGAAAAACTAATTATATTTTAATATATTTGATATTGACAAATTAAACCATTTATTAATTGTAATTAACAAATAAAATTATGATCAAAACTCCTTTTCTGTATAAGAATATACTAAATAAATCTTTAGTACTTTTGACAAATATATAAGAATGACTCTCAGGTATAAAAATGCTTATTTTAGCTCAACAGCACAGCTTTTTTCCTTGAAGTTCTAAAAATGTCACATGTATATATTAATTCGTTTATACATCTCCCTTTCGCTTCCACTAACTAATCGTGTAGAATATGGATAAGTGATTTGTATCTTTTTCACTCCAAATCAATTGCTTGTATGATCTTCAAAAAAGCCATATTCACAATAAGTTTTTTATTTTTATTTTTTTTATGATAAGTGCAATGTATATTCATTCATCTTTTTTCCCCGCAAAAAGATAATTTGTGGCACCATTCATATGATTTTTAAATGAATAACTTGTTTCGGAGCCGCTTTAGTGTAGCCTAGGGGATGCTAATCGTGGTATGCATGCATCAAGATTACGAGTCAGGGAGAGGGGTGATTGATCGAAAGGCATCCCTTTTACGAACAAAGTAAAGGCATGGAAATTTTATGAAACACAGACCTTCGCGAGTAAGAATCCAAGCGCATTCAGGCTCCATGACAAAGCTAACACTGTAATGGCACCCAACTCTGATGAAAGGCAGAAGGAAAAAAAACCAACTTTAGCCCCATTCAACGACTCATGTATCCGAGCCGGCCCATATAAAACAAGAGCATAATCAACTAACTGGGGATTTCTTAAGGCCATAATCCAGCAATCTGCTTACAAGCTGGGGATCACATGGGCCTGGCATAACAAAAAGAAAAAAAGATCTAAAAATTGTAATCAAGCTAAGCTAACCTTTACCAGTGTAGATTTGAAACCTCCTTTTTATTTGAGATTTTCCATGTATCTAATAAGAAAAGGCAACGGGATAGGTCTGAGCCACAGCAACCTGGAAGAAAATCATGCATGAAATGCCGAGACTACGAGCAAGTTGCAGAGGCTAAAGGGAGCTCGATCGGACTTCAGAACAGCATTATTTCACATATTTACCGCAACCATCGTTGGCAGGCGCCACTGATATTTTGAAAGAGATGGCTCGCCTACTTACTTACTCCATCTAGAAGATGTATGCCCAATATCTCAACTCTCTTGGTCATCCTTTGATCCAGCGATCATCTATCTATTTCAGCGAAGGGAAGGGAAGTCGAAATGCTAATGGACACGTAGACAAATATGTTGATGAGCTAGTCAACAAGTGACCATGGCATTACTATGTATATATACTTACCAGGTCCTAAATAAAAGGCCCAACTCAGCTCAAGAAGAGAGGAGGAGAGAAGAGAGGAGGGGGAGCCCAAAGAGAGAGGAAGAGGAGAAAAGAAAGAGGAGAGAGGAGAGAGGAGAGAGGAGGGCCCAAATAAGCCCAAAGAAGAGAGAGGAGGATAGAGTGAGCTAATCTTGAAAACGTTGGATTGTTTTTTTTTTTATAGAATTAAAAGTATATTTGGCAGTGTATGTGCATGATCGTTTTTAAAAAAGTTTTTTATTTAAAAATATATAAAAATAATAATTTTTTTTTATTTTTAAAAATTATTTTTAATATAAATATATTAAATTATTTAAAAATATATAAAAATTAATTTAAAATAAAAAAATTCAATTTTTTTTTAATTCAAAATTACTTTCCAACCAGGAAAACGAAGTAGCCCATGAGATGAATTTGTAAACTGCAAAACCTCAACCTTGGCTTTTTATAGTTCATCGACAGACTCAGATTTACGGCTTCTACTCTTTCACCTCACACATTATCCTATTCATTTATTGTACGAAAAACGAACCAGCCAATTCTGGTCACTATTGCCCTTTTTAGTGAGCGGTCAATGTTAACAGCAAATTCCTACAATTTATTCAAAGATAAAAAACCTAGAAAGTGGATAAAACTGATTTGTTTTCCCCATCAACGTGAAAATATTCTATGTCGTTGTATTTTTAGGCAGTAACATAAGTTATTACTCAAAATATCCCGATATTTTTTATTTTCTTTGAACAATTCAATACCATCTGCTTGGTTGTTTATTGTTGAACCATAAACCAAAAGAGGATTACTGGGTTTTCATTTTCATTATCTTCTCTCTTTTTGCTGATCTTTGGTGGTTTTTAAGGATTCTTGATCTGGGTTTTTCTTATTGAGGCCTGCAAAGTTTCTTTATTATCAATGAGGTAAGGGATCCCTTTTCTGTTTTATTGAGGGTTATATGCTGGAATTTTGATATTTTGGGATTGAGTATATGCTGAAAGATGGGAAATTTCTATTTGTTATTTCAAGGATTGATGAGCGAACAATCTGCAAAGTTGGAGACATGTAGATGTGAATTATTGGGTTTGTTTCATATTCTGTGAAGATTTCTGTTGGGTTCTTTTCTTGTATGTCTATTGTTTAGTGCTGGTTTTGGTTTGTAATGAGGCAGTTTTAAGGGATTTTGATTTGATTCAGCATCACCTTCTTCAGCTCTGATATTGGAGCAAATGAGGAGTTCTTATGTCTACTCTTGTGATTTGACCATCAAAGAAGGGTTTTGTTGTTGACCTCAAATTGATTTGTTAGCGTGTTTGACCTGGCAAGTTTTTGGATTAGATTGACTTGATTTATATGCTTACTGCATTTTGGATTTGATATTCATAGATATCTGAAAACATGATGCACATAGACAGGGAAGAGCCTGTCGGGAACGTGGAGGCAGAGGAGATGGACGGAGACCTCAAGGAGGATACTCCTCTCGGGGACATCCCTCTCTACCGCCACCGTTTTTTGGGTATGGTGAGACAGAAAGCCTATATATTTGACGGTGATGGAAATTATTACAATAAAGATTGGGATTTTGCTGAACCTAAGGAAAACGAGTTTTGTTGGTACCATGTAGAGCTTCCAAAAATTAACCAGAAGCTTCCTCTTTTCGCACAAAGCCTCATTGACATTCTTTGCCCTCCTTTGAAACTCCAAGATATTCTGTCACTAGTTAGCAATGGGCCCCTTTGTAGTCATGTTAATGGAGCACTTGTGTTCAGAGTTAATTCTCCTGGTCCTCCAACTAGCAATTATACATTTAGATTAGCTGCTAGAGTTACTGAGAATTCGGTGATTACCGTGTCACTAGGACGGGTTCCAAGATTGGGTTTCTCACCAACGAGTAAATCCCTTCTCTCTGAGATTCCTAGTGTGGAGACTTATTCAAGTGGTGGGCTGCCCTCACATAATGGAGGGGATCAAAAGGAAGGAAGTGGGTTTGTGATTAGAGAGCATGTTCTTGAGTTCTTATTGACAATGAACCACTCAGAGGAGGCTGATAATCCCGTGCCGGAATCTGTCTCAAATCTTGTTGTTCACATCATTGACACGCATGTCGATCACCTTCAAGATGTTACCACCAAACTCGAGATGGAGCTTGACTCTGTGGAGCTTGAATTAGACAAAGGTAAAATTCCTATGTAATGACAACTTATGGTCCCTGTTACAAAATCAAGGCTGCCTTAAGTGTTCGCATTGTTGTACGCTTACTATTTAGATTTCTTTTGGGTGAAACACTGTTAGTTTTGTTGCCTTTTTTCTGGTCATGGAGATAATTACAAGTGTTGAGTTCATTCTTCTTTAATGCTAATATATTTGCTCCACATTTCTAGCAACCCTACAATGGTAACTTTTTTAATTGATCTGGAAGGATTATTGGTATATGCACTCTCTGCCATATGTTTATTTAGTAATTTCTCATCCTATTTTGGGCATGTTAGTTCTGTTATAGTTTTGGAAAATGGCAACCTCTTATATTCTCGGTCCTCGTCGTTTGTCAACAAGCAGCAAAACAAATGACAATTGGAGATGTCAAAACTTGTTGAAAAAACAAATGTTGAAATGAAATTTAATAGGATTAATCTTGTATTTGCAACCTTGATGGCTTTTCACTCTCAGTATTGAAATTGATTTAATTTGATAGGATATATCATGGATCAAACAGTGAATCCTGGTAACTGCAGCTTACAACTTGGAATGCATGTTGTGATGTTTTTCCAGTGTCGTGCGGAACTGATATTTTATATGATTGGCTAATAAGAACATTTTTGGGAAGAGTTAAGAGGTCATCAAAGCATTGCCAAAGTTCACTTGTGAATGGGGCGGGGAAGCTTGTTGGTAAATGTGCTAAATATTGTGTCAAAATAAGAAACGGTTTGCAGTTTGAAGAAAAAATATTGATTGTTTTCCACACTGATGGGTCCGAATAAGAAGCTAACTCCAGTAAAGTTGGTTATCATGTCCCAAATGATCATTCCAGGACAGTTATCCTTCTTCATGTGGCATGTTTGTGCCATTTCACATGCCTGGTATTTATGTACCATGAAGTCCTTGCAATTACATGATGGAATCTCATTGTTACCTTAAAATCTATTTTCGCTCGCAATAGATTTAATTTTCAGAATTTCTGCTTGATACCTCAGATGTTATTCTTGTTAAACTAAAGTCTATATGAACTCCCTGGGAAAGAAAATAGGTCTACACAAAAGTCTGGATTGCGAGAAAAATTATGAGAAATCAGCATATCTATGGACCATCAAGGTACTAGAAAACATGGTCAGGAACAGTTACAAGCCTCTATCTTTATCAAAGAAAGTATTCCCTTTTCTGTTTGTCCTGAAACTCAAATTCGAGGTGCTTTCTGTTTGGTACATGATTTCTTTCAACTTTTGAGTGGAAACTGAGTGTTGTTTTTATGGTATACTGCAGGAGGTTTTGCATTAAAGAAACAGATGCTTGATGATAGAAGATTTCCTAATATGCATCTTAATCTTCAACGTATATTGCAGGTAGTTTGTCCACCCTGTTTGATTTCTTGTAAACATAAGAACAATTTTAAGTTGATTGGTACAGAGCCACATAAGTAGGTATTTAAGTATCGCTCGTACAAAATCAGTCTGGATAAGCTGTAAAGACCACTCTACTAGAACAGCGGAAGGTGTGAAGATTGAAGTCCTTGATTGCTATGGTTGAATACTTTCAGGGGTTCCTATTATGGAGTTTAAAGCACTTTGTTTTGGACATTGACCATAAAGGTTTTTAAGTGCTTTAGTTTTTCACCAGTAACATCATCTCTGCATTTTGTACAGCAATGCATCCTAGACATTGATGTTTTTGGATCATTTCTAGGAAGATTGCAGCTTGTTAAATGTGTGTTTTTCTCTAACAAATATAAAATTGAAACGCATGTATTAAACTTGTATTTTAACTGAACTCAGGTGATTGCACATGGGGAGCAAGTATTTCCGCGAGTAAAAGAAAAATGTTCTTCAAAAAAATGGTTTTGCAGTGAAGATATTAACTCCCTAGAAGAGTTAATTGGAAGGCTAAGGAGGCTAAAAGAGAGCGTGGGGTTTATAGCAAATCGTGTCACGGCAATTCAGGCAGGTTTGGATAGCTGGCAGGCTGAGCAAATAAACAAGAAACTGTACTATCTCTCGTTCCTTTCAATTATATTCCTCCCATTGTCAATCATCACTGGAGGTAAATGTTTCTCTCATTTTTTTTTTCAATCATAGTTAAACCTTCTTGAATAACTGTTGAGAATCAAAATTTAATAATGCTGATATTTTTGGAAGCTCGTAACAGTCTTTGGCATGAATGTGGGAGGAGTTCCATGGACAGAGCAAAAGAACCCAAAGGAGAAAGATGGTTTCCGCAATGTGATGTTTCTCTGTGTGGGAATGCTAGTTCTCGTTCTTCTATGCTTCCTTTTCCCAGCTCTTTACACCCATATAGCTGCCTGGCGACGAAGGATAGCTTTGAAAAGAAGCTGGTCTCTCAATAGGAAATCTTTTCTCAAGAGAACTGTTCCAGTTAAAGAAAGAGGTGGTTATATTCGCCTTTGAGAGTGTAAGCCTAAGGAAGAGAGTGATGATGCAATTGTGGTACATGCGCTTTTCAGTCTCGATGTGATTCCAGTTGCGGAATCTATCTTCACTCCTGAAGATACATGTCCTAGAGGAGACTTCTCTCAGCAAGCCTTGATTCTGTTTCTTTTTCTTGATTCTTGAACGACATGCACTCTGCATATAAACAATTGTCAATGTTATCACAGATCCTGTCTCAGAAATGGGAATTCTGGTAGAAAATACCTTCCTCCTTTTCAATCTTGATAAGAGGTAAGAGTTTTTTCAAGGAGCCGATTCTGTTTTTTTTGCAATAACGTTGTTAATGACTGCATTCTTTCGCAATCTTTGTAACAAACTGTACAGATTATAACATTCATCGCACTGAATATGCATATAAATATTCAGAGCTTGTATCATTATGATTCCACTCAAACAATAATTGTGAATGCTGCTTGACATCTTTCATTCTCTTGCCATTTTTTTTTTCAGTGGCTATCCTTTGTCTTTTCTGCACTGCCTTTCAGATTGTAGAAATTACAGTGAGTAATATATTTGATTCAATCCCTATCGATACATCCGGGAATCAAATTCAAATATGGGATATTGTTAAGGGATTGAAATTTATGTGGTTTAATAAATGAATGACGCATCAGTCTTATTTTAATATCATTTCCAGAAAAAAACAAAGAACCAATCTTCAGTAATTCCATGAATAACCACTTCGTTCTAGGGATCATGTGACAATTGACATCACTCTGTCTACTTGCTTTTTTTTTTTCTATTTTCAACTCTATATTTATATAATTATTTTTTTTTTCCATGAAACGATTCCTTTTATTTATTTTATTTTTATAGTTGAAAACAGTTAATGTCGTGGGAGAAAGGAGAGTCAAAAGAAAGCACCCATTCAAATTTCAAACATGGTATGGCCACACAAATGTTTGGTACAAGAAATGCCAACTTTGCACTGCTATGAGCCGCTCAAAAAATGGAAAAACTCCTAAATTATGTAGTAGCCATGGTCAAAGATGGACTCTTTATTCTAAATTAAAAAAGGATTGTACTGAAATTTGCCACGTATTTTTTCAATGTTTTACATTATGCCCCCTGTCTTTTAATTTTGTTTTTGTAATACAATTTAAAACCATATCTCATGGAATTAGGCAAAAAAAGATGGAAATGAAAAGAAAAAAAAAAAAGGAGTTGCGTTTCGCCGATTCTCCCTGTATATGAAAGACCGAGTCGTTGACTGTACCGGATGAACAATAGAAGAAGAACTGACGGTGGGTTAGGGAGAGAAGAGCAAACGACAAAATAAAATTTTTTATAACCAAAGTTTTAAAGAAAAAATAAAATAAAATATCAAGAGGTTTCAAATGCAGTCTTAGGAGTTATTTAATGTTTTTTAAATTGAAATTATAATAATTAAAAATTATATATATTAATATTGATGATTTTTAATTTAAATGTTATAGATTTAATTATTGTTATTATATTTTAAAATAAATAATACTTTATATAAAATATTTTTTATTGTTCCAATTAAATTATCTACAATTCTATCACATGAGAAATTCATCCGACAAATACTATAATTTTCGTTGTTTTTTGACCGTGCAATAAAATCAGGTAAAAAATATTTAAGAACAAAATTGGAATCACTATTAAATTCTGCAAATGCTATGTCATCATGCAATCTCCTTCTAATTTATATAATGTCTTTAAATAATGTTAAACACTATTTTTTGAATAAAACATGGTTATAAAATTTTTCTATGATTTGCTTCGAGCCGGTCGAACATGAACTTGTATATTATTCATGGGCTGCAAAGTTGCACTGTTCACTATAGTAGCTGAGAAGTAGCTTTTTTTTCATCCATGTTTTCAACAAAAATTTAACTGGGACCCACAAACAGTAAACAATTGTTTATATATTACCAAACATGTATTTTCTGTGATTTGCTTCAAACGCAGAAGTAACCACGGAAACAACCATACACCTAACCAAATATATTAAACTACTTTTTGTTTAATCTCGATTTCAATTACATTTTAACTAAATATATATAAATACCAAACCAATCTCAACCAAAAATAATTTTTATAAAATAATTTTTTTCAAATCATAATTATAAAATCTACCACAATACCAAACACGCCAGAAGAATGGAATTGAAAAGGGGAGTGATTAATTGTTTGTAAAAAAAAAGGATCAATTAAAAAAAATCTAAGAACATAATACAAAAAATAAATAAAAAATGAAAATGAAAAAAAAAGTTGCTTCATCGTCCATGTAAACAGTGATTTTAATAAAAAATAATTGACGAAATTGATAATTTGAACATAAATTAATCTAATAATTCGCTGACTCATATCCTTTAGCTCGAATCAGGAACTGGATACACATGTTCAGTAACCTTTTCTTTTCATCCAAGAAAAGAAAAAATAAAAAAGAAGAAAAGCCAGCTAGGCAGGCAACTACCCCTCTAGAAGTGTGGACACCCCTCTTTCACTCACGTGACAACGCGACCCCAAGCATCAATGGCCCCAAACGGCAACACCCCAAATCCCAAATTGACTTCCATCTCAAAAGTTATGACTCGACATGTCGTTCAGGGTAGGCTTATTCATCAAGAAACCGCTTAACGGTGTTATTTGGTCCCCTACTCTCATCTCTATTACATTATCATCCCTAAAGTATATTTTTATAATTTGATCCTCTTTCCTTGTTCTGTAACTATTTGATCCTTCATTCAATTCTCATTAATAGATATATTTTAATTATAAAAATAATTTTCGAATGAGAAAAGGAAAGACACTAATGATTATTGAACTGCAATTCACTAATGAGGATGATGTTGAGATATAAAAAATCAAATAACAAGAGAGCCAAAGTAAAATGCTTAAGAGAGTAAAGGGACCAGACTCGGCTTATAGTGCATTTTGTGTATTTTGGAGGAAGAGTATATATCTAGAACCTTCTACGCTTGCCAGAAAAATCGTTTGCGAGTTGCGCCTCATTAAAAAGCCTTTGCTCCACAAAACCCTAAACCCTTCGTTATAAACCTCCAAAACACTGTCCCCGCGTCGTTCTTCTCCGCTTCCAATCCAAATTAACCGGTAGATCTCTTCACTTATGGCCACAGCTGCTCTCCTCCGCTCTCTACGACGCCGTGACGTCGCCTCCGCTCCTCTCGCGGCCTACAGATCCGTGCGTCTCTCATCATTTCTACTCCTTCTTCAGCTTTACTAATTTGGTTGTTTGTTGATGGAGCTCAAACCGAGACTTGAACTTGATTGAGAGATGAATAAAAGATGTAGACTTTTTTGTGATTGAGTTTTTGATATGGTAGTTTAGAAAGTTGGGCTCTTTGAGGGTTCATTTGTAATGTGTTTTTTCATTTGATATATTACATAATCATGCATAGCTGTTTTTCTTCGGATATTAAATACTTTGTTTTTTTTATTTGTTTTGTTGTTTAATTCTGAATGATCAGCTGAGAGTTTTGATAAATGTAAATTTTAAGTACTTAGGCTTTTAGGCAATGATTGAATCGTTTTTACTTACTCTTGTGAGGATAAAAAAGTTGTAGATGACGATTGAAAAGTGTTGGTTTTTGTTTCACTCCTGTTGTGGTTGGTCTGACTATTAAAAGTTGTTTGCAAATTGAGGTTGAGATTGTGAAATGGCTGAGTTTTGGTGCTTATCTGTTGTGCAGTTGAGTAATAATGTGAAGCCATCGTGGGCTCCTTCTAATTTCAGCCAAAATTTGGCTGGTTTGTCCAGAGCTTTCAGGTAGCTTGTTAAGTTTTTTGTGGTTTTGATTTGTATTTCTGTCATTTGCTGTTCCTTCTGGTATGTTGAAGGTGAGCGTTTCCTCTTCTATGTAGTGCAAAACCTGCAGGCAGTGATGTTATAGGTATTGATTTGGGTACCACAAATTCATGTGTTGCGGTCATGGAAGGGAAGGTAAGCATGAATGGTGTTTGTTCAGATTGTTTATTTATTTGGTTATGAGGCTTCCTTTTCCTTTTGATTCTAATTGATTCCATGATTATATACAGAGTCCCAAAGTTATTGAGAATGCTGAAGGATCTAGGACAACCCCTTCAGTTGTTGCCTTCACCCCAAAGGGAGAGTTGCTTATGGGCACGCCAGCAAAACGCCAGGCTGTGACAAATCCGAGCAATACAGTGTTTGGAACTAAGCGTTTGATTGGTAGGAAGTTTGATGATCCTCAAACACAAAAGGAGATGAAAATGGTTCCGTATAAGATTGTCAGGGCTCCAAATGGAGATGCATGGGTTGAATCCAATGGACAGCAATATTCCCCTAGTCAAATCGGGGCCTTTATTCTGACCAAGATGAAAGAAACTGCTGAAGCATATCTCGGAAAAACAATTTCAAAAGCTGTGATCACTGTACCAGCTTATTTCAATGATGCTCAAAGACAAGCTACAAAGGATGCTGGAAGAATTGCTGGCCTTGATGTGCAGAGAATCATCAATGAACCTACTGCTGCAGCACTTTCCTATGGTATGAACAACAAGGAGGGTCTCATTGCAGTGTTTGACCTTGGAGGTGGGACATTTGATGTTTCTATCTTGGAGATCTCTAATGGTGTTTTTGAGGTATGTGACATGTTTTGCTATTTAGGCTAACTCTGATTTTCATTTAGTTTGGTAAATTGAACCAAGTGAACGGTCCTTGTTTAGGTCAAAGCTACAAATGGTGACACATTTTTGGGAGGAGAGGACTTTGACAACACCCTTTTAGAGTACTTGGTCAATGAGTTTAAGAGAACTGAGGGAATTGATCTTTCAAAAGATAAGCTAGCTCTGCAGAGGCTCCGTGAAGCAGCAGAAAAGGCCAAGATAGAACTCTCCTCGACCACTCAGACTGATATCAACTTACCATTTATCACAGCTGATTCATCAGGTGCTAAACATTTGAATATAACACTGACCAGATCCAAATTTGAAAGCTTGGTAAGTCACTTGATTGAGAGGACAAGGATCCCATGCAAGAACTGTTTGAAGGATGCTGGCATTTCTACCAAGGAAGTTGATGAGGTTCTTCTTGTTGGAGGAATGACTCGTGTTCCCAGGGTTCAAGAGATAGTATCAGAGATCTTTGGAAAGAGCCCTAGCAAGGGAGTAAACCCTGATGAGGCAGTGGCAATGGGAGCTGCAATTCAGGGTGGAATTTTACGGGGAGATGTCAAAGAATTGCTTCTTCTTGATGTCACTCCCTTATCACTTGGTATAGAGACACTTGGCGGTATCTTCACCAGGTTGATCAGCAGGAACACAACAATTCCTACAAAGAAGAGTCAGGTGAGTCTTTAGTGCCAAATCTGTTTTCAATTTATCTACAAAAAATTTAAATGTGGGCAATAAGCTGCCATGCCTGTGATAGTGCCCAGGCAGCCCTCCGATGTCTATCTGCTGTTCTTTGTGTTTCTGGGCCCAGTTATATATTTCTCTGATTTTTCTTTATGTAATCCCAGGTCTTCTCTACAGCAGCTGACAACCAGACGCAGGTTGGTATCAAGGTGCTGCAAGGTGAGCGTGAAATGGCATCTGACAACAAGATGCTGGGAGAATTTGAACTTATGGGTATTCCACCAGCTCCCAGGGGCATGCCTCAAATTGAGGTGACCTTTGACATTGATGCCAATGGTATTGTCACTGTCTCTGCCAAGGACAAATCAACTGGTAAAGAACAGCAGATCACCATCCGTTCATCTGGAGGCCTTTCAGAAGATGAGATTGAGAAGATGGTCAAGGAGGCCGAACTGTTTGCGCAGAAGGATCAAGATAGAAAGGCCTTGATTGATATTAAAAATAGTGCTGACACCACTATCTACAGCATTGAAAAGAGCCTCGGTGAGTACAGGGAAAAGATCCCTTCTGAAGTTGCAAAGGAGATTGAGGATGCTGTTGCAGATTTGAGGAAGGCAATGGGGGGAGACAATGTTGATGATATCAAATCCAAACTAGACGCCGCAAACAAAGCAGTTTCAAAGATTGGAGAGCACCTGTCTAAGGGCAGCAGTGGTGGAGGTGATAGTGCTTCTGGAGGTTCACAGGGTAGCGAACAGGCTCCTGAAGCTGAATACGAGGAGGTGAAGAAGTGAGGGGTTAATTTTGGTAGCTGTCCTTTTCTTTTCATGGTTTTGAACCATATTCGAAGAAAGATCCTTTTTAATTTTATTTGCACCTGGGATGTACGTTTCTTAGGGGTTTTGTATCTAATGGTGGAGGTTAAAGTGAACGTATTAGTCTTTTTGTTCATTTGAAAACTGCCAATGGGTGCCGAGGCCGAGACCCTTTTTATTATATCAATAACCAATTTTTTTCTCAAGGAAATTGTCGGTTAATTTGAAGGTTGTGTTTTGGAATATAGTAAAGGATGTGGATTAAAGTGTTTTTTATTAATAAATGTATTAAAATAATATTTTTTTTTTATTTTTTAAAAATATTGTTTTTATATTAATATATTAAAATGATGGAAAGATATAAATTAAAAATTTTAAAAACATCATTTCAACTCCTCTCCAAACGCATCTGAAAACTTCACTCTAGATGGAGTTCTGATTAATCCGCTCGCTGTCGGCGTTTTCTAGCCCTGCAGACAAGTAATGGCAGGCTGTCGCGAGTTCGCTTGTAATGGTAATGAAATGGTCAAAGGTGAAATATACGCTTTACTGTGTTCACGAGTAGTTCCATGCATTTATGATGTCATATTGCCATCTTCGTTCGTCTTGCTCTTTGATGCATGTGTTTTAATTGCTACATGACCGATTTATCACAATTGCCACTGGCACCAGTCCCCCTGTCGATGTAACAACAAAGCTCTTGAATTTGTTTTTTCAATTGAATTTTTTTATAACTTAATTAGATGAAATTAAAATTCAAATTATTATAAAAATAACAGTAAAGCTGTAATTTTCATGCACTTATCAAAAAAAAAAAATTTTTATTTATTTTTTAGTAAAGATGATAGGAATTTTATTAGAAAAAGTTGTAGAGAAAAAAATTGTTAATTGAAGCTATTTTTCAGTGAGTTTACTTGATATAATTTTTTTAAATCATGTCATGATTTTATCAATTATCCAAAATGTGTTTGAACTTACAGGCCTAGATTTTGTTATCTTTTATTTTTTTTTATTAAACCATCAAATTAACTAAATGTAATCGAGATAACTCTTATATAATTTTATTTTAAATTGGAACTAAATAAAAAATTGAGTCAAGAATTTTTAATTTTACTTGTCAATGGAGTTTAATAACATTGTCTAATGTTGTTAATGCTGTTGCATATTCTTGTCTTGTTCTTACAACATAAAATCTTGGTTTGTATATATTTTCATGTTTATTTTTTAGAATTTAATTCTGTTCATTTAATTAATTTATTTTTATAGAAAATACCGGGTTGAAAACAACAATTACAATACAATCTCTAACTTGATTTCGATTAAATTCTTAAATAGATATATGATATCATATGAAATAAGAATTTTAACAAAATCACAATAGTATCAGCCATAACCATAATAAGCAATCGCATTTATGGTCAATTAATCCAATGAAACAAAAAAATATAAAGAAGGTCAGGGACCGAGCTTAAAATCTATTCCTACAGTATCATATGTAAATTTGAGCTATTATAGATTTATTTTTCTTTCTTTTATTTTTTGATTCCTTGTCTCAATTTTTTTGATGTTAAAACCAAGGAAAAATATATATATATATACAAGAAATAAAATTCTCAAAGTAAATATACGATATTGTATGAAACAAAGTTTTTTATTTTTTAAACATGTATACCTATTAAAATTAACTTAATTTTTAACTTATTCATCCATGTATTTAAATTGTTTGACTAACTTGACCAAGTTAGCAATTCAACATGCAAAGATTTAATTAAGAAAATTAATCTAGGGACTAAATTGTGTTAGCTATAAAATATGATAATAAAAACTTTCAATTAAGGAGTTTCTGTAGGGAGAAAACAATACAGAGATTAAAGTGATTTTGTTTTTTAAAAAAGGGACCAAACATTATATATATATATATATATATATATATATATATATATTATCATTGATATATATATATCAATGAAACTTTTGTTGTATAAACATGACACGTGCTAGTTTTTAACAGCATTAACGACACTAGTTAATGAAAAGGACATGACAGACAAAATATAACGTTTAGGAATGATATTAAGACAAAAAATAGAAAAAAAGGAGTTTCAAGGAATGTCGAAAAGCATCGATCTCCTTGTTAATTATCACCGACTATCATCACCGTCTCAACTCCCCCCACTACCTTTATAACTAGTATCCACTGCCTCTTGTTGCCATTGTAACCACCACTTCATCGTTATAGCCACTTCATCATTCCACCACTAGCGTCCCCCCGCCACCACCAACTTGTTACTAATACAATTTCACAACCACTACTGCAACACCATTGTACTTCTCTCGCTGTCATTGTTATCTTGCTACCAATATTACCACCACCACCACCACCTCTCATCAACCTCCATTGCTACCATCCATATCCTTACCATAATTAGTTTCCTTGTTCTGCTACCATCATTTCACAATAAACCTATTTTTCTATGAATAATCAAGCAGACATGAAGCACATCTCAAGCTCACATGCACTGGTCCATAATTATAATTACATGTGAAGTTTTTTCTTCGGTTCATTAGAAATAATATCTACACAGTCAAAAAGGTCGAAGGAGACGTGCTCGTAAAATTAAAACCTGGTGAGCATGGTTAGATTCCAGACTAAGCAGAACAAAAATCTGTCTACATTCAAGGACTACATTGCCATTTTGTACTAGACACTTTGACTCGCGATACAGAAACTCTGTAATTGCACTTATATTTTCGTAACAATAAATTTTCCTCAAGGAATTTGGATTTTTTTTTCTACGCTCTACTAGTTTTTAGTTTTTATATTTGGAAAAGTAACAATTGGTTATGTTGGATAGTTTTTTTTTAAAAAACAATTAAGAAAAACATATTTAGTTTATATTTTAACCAAGTATACCATGATTATAGACGGGAGTGAGTAAAATAGTTGAATTAGCATAAAAAACCCATAAAATTAAAATAACTTAAGAAATTAAATTGAAAAACCCAATTATAACATTTTTTTAAAATATCCAATTCAATTCTGTTTTGTTTTTAAATTTGAAAAACCAAAAAAACCAAACATAAACTATCCAAACCAATTTGATTTTAAAAAACAGATAATCAACTCATCACTTTAAAAAGCCCAACTAAAAGGCCCATTGACTAATTTTATTTTTTTAATATTTATCTCCTTTAAAATAATCCCATAGATAAGAGTTATTATTACTCTCTGTACCACAAAATTTTCCATCAAGAATTGTAGTCTTGCCAACTCGAAGCGATTCAAACTCAGCATAAACCTTAACCCGACCCGAGTTTCTAAAGGGGTCAAAATCAAATAACCTAAATAAGATGGATAAACAAAAAAAAAAAACGAAGAGGAGAATGGGCCCGGTAAACACTTTTAACCCTCTCCTATATTTCAGACAGGCTACTGGACTAGGCTTTCATTAGGCTAATATGGGCCCATATGTTTAACGGCCTGGAACAAACCGTGGTCTCCTTTCTTCCTCTCTTTTGAGCACCACAAATAGAGTTCGCCGCACAGAAAGGGAAAAAGAAAAAGAAAACCTATTCGTCTCTGTACCCTAGCAAATCCTTAGATTGACTAGATTTGATATGGCATCAGCTGCTATCTCAAGAGGCGAAATCCTCTATCTGTATCGTTCTCTTCTACGCACAGCCCGTCAGTTCTGCGATTACAACATCAGAGAGTACACTAAACGACGCACTATCGACGCCTTCCGTCAAAACCAAAACCTAACCGACTCGCTGGCCATCTCCGCTGCCTATTCTGACGGTAAGACCCAGCTTGATGTCGCCAAACGACAGGCCGTTGTTTACTCTCTCTACGCTCCCACAATCAAGAGCGTCATGGAGGCCAAATCAATTTGACTTTGCCAACCAATTCCGAGCAACCAATTTGATTTTCTCTTCTCTTTTTTTATTTTAATTGAAATAATTATGCTGTTATAAAACTTGTGAATTTGAGTATTTTACTGTCGGTCATGGTCTTAGTGGTTCTAAATGCTTATTTTGTTAACTGTGGTTATTAACCGAGTGATGTTTGTTTCGTTGATTAGAGATGTGCTAATGCTATGTGATGAGTTTTCTACTGGGTGTGCCATGAAAACACTAAAAGCCATTTCAATCAAAGTTAATTTTTTATGTGATGGACTGGTTTTCCGTCATAAAAACAAGCTGCCAAAAGGATTTGAGGTGTGGTTACAGATGAAAGTGTGGTTGGTGTCTGGTGAATGAATGGATACGTGCTTTGGAATTTTAATCTTTTTAATCTTAGATGTATGAATGTTTAGCTTGTGTTTGTAACTTCAGCAGAGCACTAGTTTGAGACATGTTTTCATGCACAGCAGCTGTATATTTGGTTCATAGAGAAAAAAAATGAGGGAACAAGGGGCTGTGCTATAGTCTTCCTCGAGATTTTTTTTCAATGCATGCTATGGTCCTGGAACCGCAAAATCTGAGGTGCCGTGGGGTGATGGCTCTTTTCCAATCTACATTCATGGGATTTAGTTGCATTTCGATCCCGAGTGCGATTTTATGCTGTAAATCAATGGGTAATAGCCGGTCGGATATTTTTATATTCATATTTTATTTATTATTTATTATTTATGGGGTAAAAAATTTAGATGCTCATGAATTTTTTATTGCTTCCGGTATTCAATGAATATTAATTATTTATTAATCAATAACAAATAAAATAGGTAATATATATTTGAAATATTATATATATATTGAATGATAAATATTATTTATAAATGTGTGTTTTATGTCGATATTAAAGTATGTATATATTATATTATATTAAAAAATATCTAAATATTCTACAAATATATTTATATAATATAAATTTATATTTTGAATTAAGTTCAGTTAAAATACTTATACCTTAATCATTATTCATCCATTCCAAAAATACCCACCTTTTCCGGTATGTAAAGCCACAGGAAGCCTTGAGTGGCTGCCATAAAACTTGCTATGAAGTTGAGGGATAGCAGAACGTGTTTGCTAAAACTGACTCCTTTCTGCTTTTCTTTTTCTTTTTTTTTTTAATGAAAAACCAAAAAATTTATTAAAACGAACAAAAAAATAAATATAATCAGATGTTAAATCATTGCAGATAAAAGGAGTGCCTTCAATCTACGTTCTAAGCTCCAAGTAGGATTGTTTCTGCTGAAGCATTGCGGAACTGAGATGGAGTTATCCGAGGTTAGGTTTTAGATAAAAGATCAGACATTTATCCAATCCGAGGGCTGTTGTGTGGCCATCATCAAGAATTCAAAACTTGCGTAGCTGACTGCCCTTCTGGGGATAATTTATTTCTTTAACCTATGTATATAATAACCCAGTCAATTTTTCGCTCTGATAATAAAAAATATTTTTAAATCTAGCCAATCGAAACTAAATTCATTCCCATCTCTATGCATCTCACAAAAGAAATTCATTCTTTCAGGCATAGTTTTGAAACTGGCGCGGTAGGTGGACCCGAGATCCGGCTGATTTGAGGCTGGAATCGGACTGAGTTAATGAAAAAATAAGGAAAGAAAAAACTTAGTGTAACCTTGTTAATCCGGCAAGATCCAGTCAAAAACCAGGCTGCAACTTGTTAATTTTTTTTTTTTATTAAAACAATGTTCTTTTAATTTAAAAAAATTAATCAGGTCAAAATTTAAAACTCTGAATTTAGAGCAGGCCGGGTCTAAAATCTATATTTTAGATATGAATTTCAATAAAAATTAAAAAAATCACAAAATAGAATAAAAAATTTTATCCACAAGATCTCCTTAGGCTTCCAAAATAATCCTGCTATAATCGAGGTTGCCTACGTGTTAGTAGACCAGTGGTGTTAGGAAAAAAAGAAGAAGAAAATGACACGGACCTAGAAAACTTGCCTAAAAAACCATTCCCATGTATTAGACGGGCCGCTAGCTCGGCCTATATAAGTTCTCTAATCGGGCAATTCACTACTGTTCGATAAGAGGAGCCCATTAAATAACGGTTCAGAAAAACAAACGGCGAGTCGGTGACCTCCTCCTCCTCCTCTTTTAAACAATAAAGACAGTGTGGTTAATCAGCTAGGGTTTTTGATTTCCGCTTATACCCTACCCCACGTAGAAGAAGAGGAGGAGACTCTCCATACCCTATAGGTAACACCTGCATAACTTCTCTCGATGTACCTTGATTAAGGTTTCTTTCTATTCATTCCTTTTACCTCTCCAACTGAGGCTCACTTAACCTCAAAACTCTTTTTTTTTCCCCAGAAAGTGTCAATTTGGGTACTTTTTTTTTTTTTTGTAGTTTTAAATAAAATTCAGTGGTTTGTATTGGTGCTTGGGCTTCAGCCTCACCACTTTTTCTTAATTTTTAAGTCGATTTTTCCCTGGATTTTACTTATTGTTTATTTGGTGTATACAATTTTAGCAGACATCTGATTTTTTTGGCTTAAATGGGAAGCAAGAAAAGAAGCCCCAATTCAGTAGCGGAAGTTGAGGATTTAGATAATACAGACAAAAATATCGAGAATGCAAACTTAGAAGATACGAATAATGAGAATGCAAATTCAAATTCAAGTAGAAAGAAAATGAAGAAAGATAAGAATAAAGAGACCGAAGCCCCGGATGGGGATGCATCCAAAGCAGGCCTTTCTAACATTCCTAGCTCAATGAAACCCATGGAAAGACGGAAGAAAAGGAAAGCATTGGATAAAGAGCGGCTACATGCTGCTTCAGAGAGTAAGGAAGTGAAGACTAAAAAAATGGATGTTGATTCAAAGGTTACCGAAAGTAAAGAGCACATGGGAGCTTCCTCGAGTGGGACGTTGCCGAAGTTTCATATTGGTGTCTTTAAGGACCTGGCATCGGTGGATGTATCTGTGAGAGAAGGTGCAGTGGAGAGATTGGTCACGGAGCTGCAAGAGGTTCAGAAGGCATATGAAGTTACGGAGAATAAGGAGGTGGTCGAAGGTGGATTGAAACTGGAAGCGGAGAAGGATGATGGGTTGAATGATTGTGCACCTTCTGTGAGATACGCTGTGCGTAGGCTTGTTCGTGGTGCTTCTTCATCAAGAGAGGTATGATTGGTTAAATTGCACACTATGCTCTTGTTCCTTCTTTGTGAAAGCTATGTATCATGCACACACTCACACCTTTTGAACCAATTTTATGGTTCTCTGTATACGCTGTGAGGGGATGGAAACTTGATTCATGATATCCAACAATAAATTTTACACAATGTTTTTGAAGTTCAATTGCATCAAGGATAAATATTTCCTGGAGTTGAATCAACTTTTAGAATTGTCTTTTTGATGAAAATGGTACATTAGTTTAGTTTGATTATCACCTTCATGCTGTGTGATTAATTGCACAATCATGTCTGATGCCTGTTGGGTTTTGATTCTCATGAATGATTCCATAAAACATGCATTCTTGGTGTATCTGTTGCATTGGCTTATTTCTCAGTACCTGTTCATCTCCATGTTAATAGTTGCGTTATACTTTTGACCCTGCATTTTATGCAACGGCACCCGTTATCTGATTCTTGTTTCTCAGGGCATTATATCTTGCTGGACATTATGTGAAAACTCTTTGTTTGGGCATTTAGATCTCACGTGAGCTGGATAAGACTGTTAACCTATAAAACATTACTGTAAACTGAACATGGTCAAATGGTCACCTTTTCAAGCATTGTAGACTGTAGTATCTATTGTGTGGATATAAACTTGGGCTATCTATAATGTGAGGTTGTTAGCTAACTTGTGTGTATCACATAATCTGGTTTTGCTTTTTGCAGTGTGCAAGGCAAGGATTTGCACTGGGCTTGACAGTGTTAGTTGATACAGTTCCTAGTATCAAAGTGGATTCAGTGCTGAAACTAATAGTTGATTTGTTAGAAGTTTCTTCATCAATGAGGGGTCAGGTGGGTGAGGATTGGTCCTTTGTATTCTGTTGCTATCTTCTCTGCATACTATTCCTGAAGTTGCTTCTTTGTGGCACTGCAGGATATAAGAGATTGCCTTTTAGGTCGGTTATTTGCTTATGGTGCTCTTGCCCTATCAAGAAGACTGACTGAAGAGTGGATTTCTGATCATAACACCCCCATCATTAAAGAATTCACCGATGTGCTTATCTCCCTTGCAGCAAAAAAACGATATCTGCAAGAGCCTGCTGTTGCAATTATATTAGAATTGGTTGAAAAGGTGCCTTATTGTAACAAATGAAGAAAATTGATTTTCTTGGACAGCTGCATCCTTTTTATTTCCTTGGGGCTTTTGAGTTTTATTTTTTTTTGGGGGTTGGGTGTTCTTATCGTATGCGCGTGTCTTGCAATTCCCTCAGTGTCTCTTGATCTTTGATCCTTCCACTGCCTTGTCTTGTGATTGCAGTTGCCAACTGAGGCCGTGCTGAATCACATTCTTGAAGCTCCAAGACTGCGAGAGTGGTTTGAAGGTGGTATTGATGCCGGAAATCCTGATGCTGGAAATCCTGATGCATTGCTTTTAGCTTTGAGAATTCGGGAGAAAATTTCCATTGATAGTGAAATGTTTGGAAATTTTTTGCCGCATCCGTTCAGCCCTAGTAGACTTTTTGTGCCTGGTCATTTGTCCTCTATTATTAACTGCTTGAAGGTGATTCTTTAATTATTTGTGCAGGAGAGTAATATTTCATGGTCATAAAAGGTTTTATTATTTACTATTGTTTGTAAAAAATGGCAGGAATCAACTTTCTGTCAGCCTAGAGTTCATGGTGTATGGCCTGTTCTGGTAAATATCCTCTTACCTGATACTGTTATGCAAGCTGAAGATGTGGTGTCAGCTTCTAATTCTCTAAAAAAGCACAAAAAAAGTCGCAAGTCTAGCTCATCTGAAGAAGAAATTGCCAGGAGTGTTCGGTGTTTCTGTGAAGTTATTATCGAAGGCTCCCTTCTTCTTTCTTCGCATGATCGCAAGCACCTGGCATTTGATATTCTGCTTCTCCTTCTCCCAAGGCTCCCCGCATCTTTCATTCCATATGTTCTCTCTCACAAAATTGTGCAATGCATGGTGGATGTACTTTCGACAAAGGACTCTTGGCTGTATAAAGTTGCTCAGCATTTTCTCAAGGAGCTATCAGATTGGGTTGGAAATGATGATGTCAGAAGAGTTGCTGTTATAGTGGCTTTACAGAGACACAGCAATGCAAGATTTGATGGCATCACAAAAACAAAAACAGTTAAAGCTTTGGTGACAGAGTTTAAAACTGAATCTGGTTGCATGTTGTTTATTCAGAATTTAATGAACATGTTTGTGGATGAAGGAAATGCTTCAGAAGAACCGTCAGACCAGAGTCAGACTACTGATGACAATTCAGAGATGGGTTCAGTCGAGGATAAGGATTCAAATGGTGCAACGGCAAATTCTGATTTCTTGAAGACTTGGGTGGTGGAATCCCTCCCAATTATTTTGAAACATTTGAAGCTGGAGCCAGAAGCAAGGTTTCGGGTGCAGAAGGAAATTTTGAAGTTTCTAGCTGTTCAAGGTCTGTTCTCTGCATCTCTTGGCTCTGAAGTGACATCTTTTGAATTACAGGAGAAATTTAAGTGGCCAAAGGCGCCTACCTCGAGTGCTATTTGCAGAATGTGCATTGAGCAGATCCAATCACTGCTTGCAAATGCTCAAAAGATAGAGGGGCTGCGTTCTTTGTCTAGTGGCCTGGAGCACAGTGATCTTGGGTCATACTTCATGCGTTTTCTCAGTACACTACGAAACATTCCTTCGGTTTCTCTTTTTCGATCTTTGAGTGATGACGATGAAAAGGCTTTTGAAAAATTGCAAGAAATGGAAACTAGGCTTTCCAGAGAGGTAAGCTTTGTGTTCTTGCTTTCAGCAACTTTAATTATTCTTACATTTGAATATGGACATCAAATTGGTTCTGATTTTAGAGTTGGGATGCATGTTGAATCCTCAAATAACAGATATGATGCATGTGTTGATTACACTTTAAAATTGAATGACTGGAGGGAACCTTTGGATATGAATCAGATTGTTTTTACCTGTAATTTTTTCAGCACAGACTTTGCCTTACGTAGGACTGTTCCTTGTTGAGTCTGCCAATAACTGCTTTCCCTTGCATTATTATGAGTTCTTTGAGAAATAGTATTTTTGCTCGAGTTTCAAATGCTAGCAAATCATATTTATTTACTTGTGTTCTCAAACATCCCAGCTGTCACTTTATCAGCTTTTTAATCTTGTGCAATCCAACTTTTAAAATGTTTTAATTATGCAGGAAAAAAATTGTGTGATTGGTGCTGAAGCAAATAAATTGCATGCAATGAGGTTCTTGCTGATCCAGTTGCTGCTTCAAGTACTCCTTCGACCTGGAGAATTCTCAGAAGCTGCATCTGAACTTGTTATATGTTGTAAGAAAGCTTTTGCAGCTTCTGATCTTCTTGACTCAGGAGAAGAGGAGTTGGATAATGATGCAGATCCTAAGTTAATGGATGTCCTTGTGGATACATTCCTTTCATTGTTACCACAGTCATCAGCTCCCTTGCGCTCTGCTATTGAGCAGGTGTGTGTAGTAATGGAAGGTTAATTTGCATTTGTATTTGCACATGTATGTTGCATATCTATATGTCCCCAACCGTAATTTGGCTTTACAGTGCACATTCTATAATAAAGTTTTATATTACTTTCATGACAGGGTAAGCTCTTGAGTAATCATGTGTGGTTTCTTCATGTTAATACATTATTTCTTTGTGATTGTTTTTGAGAATTTTGGAAATTCAACTTGCTACTGGAATGATGCAGTTGGCCGAGTCCAGATTGAATAGCTGAACTGTTAGTCAAGTATGAGTTGCTTTCAACAATCATTGTGCATGGCATGCATAATCTTTGTTTCACAACTTATGTAGGGAAGATGTCAATTTGGTTAGAGTGAAGGGTTGCTAACAATGTCTCTTCTTGTACATGGATTCCCATCAACAACATGATATTAACTCTGGTAACAATTTATGTTTTTAGGTTTTTAAGTACTTCTGTAATGATGTGACCAACGATGGACTTCTTCGGATGTTGCGTGTCATTAAGAAAGATTTGAAGCCACCTAGACATCGGGAAGAAGGTAGAGATGATGGAGATGATGACGATGAAGATTTTCTTGGTATTGAAGAAGTAGAAGAAGGAGAAGGAGAAGAAGAAATGGATGAAGCCGAGACAGGTGAAACAGGTGAGGATGATGAACAGACTGATGACTCTGAGGCAGTGACTGAGGTTGAAGAAGCTGGCAAAGAGCTGTCTGATGATTCTGATGGAGGAATGGATGATGATGCAATGTTCCGGATGGACGCTTATCTTGCCCAGATTTTTAAAGACAGAAAGAATCAGGCTGGAGGTGAAACCGCCCAATCCCAGCTTGTTCTGTTCAAACTTCGTGTCCTTTCATTGCTGGAGGTTTACCTACATGAAAATCCAGGTAAGTATTTGTTTCTTGTGTTAAATTATCTGGGATATGCGAGTTAGCCTTTTGTTTGTTCTAGCATGATTCATAAATTCCTAATAATTCTCTCATGGCTGGATTTAGCGGTGGCTTTGGATCAATGAGAAAGGAATCATTCATTTATATATAACATTGGTTGTGTTAATGACTTGTCAGAAATGCTAAATGGTATTTCATGCCTGGGGCTGGGGTTTGGCAAGCTTCTTTTTTGGCTGTGTCGGCAGAATCTCCAGTCTCAGTTGCAAGAATTATTTATTTCTACATTATGTTGCAATTTTAGAAAGTCTGTTTTGCCTTACTTTCTCTGGATGACGTTTTATTAAAAACCTGCATCCTCATTTGTGCTTTCTTGTTGTCTTCATTCTACAGCTGAGCCTGAGGTTCTGATGGTGTACTTGAACTTGGCTCGGGCATTCGTTAACCCTCAGACTGCAGAAATCAGCGAGCAGCTTGGACAGCGAATATGGGGAATTTTGCAGAAGAAGATATTAAAAGCGAAGGACTTCCCAAGGGGTGATGCTGTGCAACTACCTACTCTTGAATCTTTGTTGGAAAAGAACTTAAAGTTGGCATCAAAGCCATTAAAGAAAAAGAAATCTGCTGGTAATTTATCCAAGAAAAAACAGTTGGCCATGTGGAAGCGACACAAAATGATTGTTTCCCTTGCTCAGGATTCAACCTTTTGGATTCTGAAAATTATTGGTGCCAGAAATTTTCCAGAGTGTGAACTACAGGGGGTTATTGATATTTTCAAGGGTGAACTGGCGCGATATTTTGAGAGTAAGACATCTCAAATAAAATCTGATTTTTTGACAGAAATATTTCGAAGAAGGCCATGGATTGGGCACCATCTCTTTGGTTTCCTTTTGGAGAAATGTAGCAGGGCAAAGTTGGAGTTTCGTCGAGTTGAAGCACTTGATCTAGTAATAGAAATATTGAAGTCAATGGTTTCTTCTGGTAATGATGAAAGTAATCGCAATGCATCAAAGAAAGTCTTGAAAAATCATCTGCAAAAACTCAGTCATCTGATAAAGGAATTGGCAACAAATATGCCAGAAAAGCCATCAAGGCGGGCTGAAGCACGCAAGTTTTGTGGTAAGGTCTTCCGGTATGTGTCAACATATGACCTGACCAAATCATTTCTTAAATATCTAGCCCCAGAAGCTGAAGCTGCTTGTGAATCTCAACTTGGAGAGCTGTATCTCAATTTCAAGAAGATCGAGAGATAACTACAATAATTGATAGGGCTTCATAGTGCCGAAGCCCTCGATGCTTCTTCCAGCTCTTGTTCCATTCGAACATGCCCAAAGTATCTATTCAGGATTGTTTGCTTGAAATAGTTTGGAGAAGGAACTTCTCTTGCAGAATTTTCTTTGTGATGGTTGCTTGTTGTCCAGCATCATCAAGTTATCTATTGGTATGACTATTTAAAGCTTTCGCTTAGCTGTTTTTTCTAGAGGTTCTTTTTAAATGAAGACGGAGTATTAATTTGTTATTATAGGAAAAGGTTCAATGAATGAAAACTTGAGAGGGTGAAAATCCTTTGCCATTTTTGTCGAACACAAACGTGCTATCTAATCGTTATTTAAGTTTATCTACTTTCTGCGTCTGCGACAGAAACTTGCAAAAATTTTGTTGTATGATGTTGACGTTTCAATCTAGTTGATGGGTTTGGATATTTTAAAAAAATGCTTGACATGTTTGTAAAGTTGTCGAATAACAAGTTGCTAGAATATGGCAAGCACAGGGAGACAAAAAGGTTACGTACGAGGATCCTCTCTGTTAGTACATGAATTGACTTCTACCCGGGTTATCTCGGGCTCACTGCCAAGTCTTTGCCGGCGTAGTTGTTGAATCAGCAGGCAGCCCTCGAATTTACAGAGGGTGGTTTGGAGAAGAGAATGCCACTGGTTTATTCATGCAGGTTGTGCTCGCCACAACATTAACATGTTTGCTTCAACTTCAATTATGGGAGAGGGAGTAATCAATCATTGGCTCTGACTTGTCAAGGTCCCACGTAAAATAAATCCTTTCAACTGCGTTAGATGCATTTAATTTACCAAGCTGGAGATGGTTAAAGCGCTTTCCAGAATCCGTTGTTGGGGGATGCTGCTTTCTTGGCCTGGCTAGCATGTCTTGACATGAATCACCATCCATGGTTTTTATTGAAGGGCGTGTCCCTTCCCTAAACAAAAAAAAGAAAGAAGAAAAAGATAGCAGCATGACATCAATTGAAAACAGCGTTTTTGAGAATGTCATTTGTGTTGGTGAGGTCATTTTCAGACTAGGTTTTGCTAAGAAATATCTCGATGGTGGCTTACGTGATCTTGAAAGCAACGCGCTAGAGTTCATAGAAACTTCCTCGTGAAAGGTTTACTGGCGAGTGATTAGAGGGAGGAAACTTCATTTGTTAAAATAATTGCGATTTGCTTTTCAAGTGAATAAACCCAACGTAACCACACTGAACTACTGCTTCCTTAAATCGATGGTTTAACCAACCCTTCTTTTCTATCACTAAAATTGCTGACTTCAATTTGAAACGCCCAATTATTCCGTTCCTTCTCTCTCTCTCAAACTGCTTCATCCTTTTTCTTTCTGGTTGTTATTTTTTAAAATATTTTTTATTTAAAAATATATTAAAATAATATTTTTTAAAAAAATTACTATTACCATCATCAAAATAATCTAAAAATAATAAAAGAATTATTTCAAGTAAACCGAATATTAAAATTTTTATTTTTTTTAAAAATATAAAAATAAATATGCTCTCAATGCTTGATCATTTTAGAGAGAATAGTGGGCGGTGGTGGGGTGTCTTCCAAGTTACTGGCGAAACACGAAATTTCAACTTCTGCCTGGGAAAATTGATCTTCGGAGTCTTAGCCTAAATAAACAAAAGATGACGATTGAAATGGACAATTAATAGGAAGGGGGTCTTCTATCAGTGGCGTTTCTTTCATGGATTTTTAATTTATCAATTTGATGAATTCAAATCCATCTTCTGCCGGTGAAGTCTCTTTATTTTATTCTATTAAGTTTTTACTGGGCTGTTTAGAATGATTTTTTTTTTATTATAATTGAATTTAATTATAAATTTTTAGTTTGAATTAAGTTGATAAATAAATAAAATTTATATTTTAAAAAAAGATAAAATTTAATTAATTTTGTTTTTTATTACCTTCTTCAAAATTCTCTAAATTTTTTTTGATAGATAAGTATTTTAGAAAAGTTAATCTTAACATCAATTTCTTTTTTTTTTTGTAATAAATTAAAAAGGTTAACCTTTAATTTACTTTTATATTATTTTTAGAGATCAGTTTACAACTAATTCTATACTTTGCTAAAAGATGACTGGGTCCCTCATACTAGCCACCATTAGAAAAAACAGGACATTAAAAAAGAGAGACGAGAGGAGAGAATCCTATCTCTTTCTGACAAAGGCTTGAAAGGCCAGCAACTCATCTCAATTATCGACATGGTGGGCTTTGAATATGGTCTGTCTGCTCAGTAAATTAAGAAATGCACTTTGTCACGTTCAAACGGCTTGCATTGCAGGATCAAACCTTTTCCATTAGGCGGCGAGAATATTAATTAATTAAAGCCACCCGCTTGGCTGACACCTTTCCCCTCCATCCAGCCCTTATTCATATCTGGCACACCTAAATTTCACATGCTTGCTTGCTTGCTTTCATCTGTTCGTCTCCCTCGAAAATATATTTGCATGGCATATTCTCCCAAACGGTCTATATATATATATATATATATATATATAGAGAGAGAGAGAGAGAGAGAGAGAGAGATGGGATATTTGCTTTGCTTCCAATCTTTCCTGTCAAGGAAAGAAAGAAAGTACCAAATACTCACTTTCCGAGATCCCTAGTGTGCAACACTTTCATATAGGAGGAGCTGGTGATGCACTCTTTTGCCTCCGCTGGAGATCCCTCTTGCTTGCTTGTACAAAATGCTTAATATCTTGGGAAAGGAGGCTGCTTGCTTATTCATGGTTCGTCAGTAGTTTAGTGGTAAAAACCAAGAGGAAGAAGAGGGCATTTACAGAAGATAAATAAAAATCCATGTATTAGGTGTTGTAATGTGTACAAAAGTGATTCAACCACCTCTCTAACCATCTGTTCTACTTTTTCACTGCTTTTCCTACCATCCTAACCTACAACCTTGGTTTCTACTATTTCCTTCATCTTTTTACACAAATTGCAAACGCTTTCAGTCCCCAGCCAATGCCACGCCACTCCCAACTCCATCAAATTTACCTCTCCTAAGACGCAACCCAACACAATTGTTCCCTGTACACAAAGAAAAGGAATCCATAGAACTCCATCAGTCTGCTACTGAAATGAAAAATTGGGTTTTCAACAGCAACTACAGGCATCGAGTGAATCACCACATACCTCAACCACAACTCATTTCAAGGCACTTCAAAGAGACACCTGGAAAGCTTTAAAGCAATCCAGAATTCATTCAACTCCAATAAGATATCATCATGAATGTGCATCCTCTGAATCACTCCCTGAAGAACTCCCTGAATCAGAATCTGCAGTTTAATTCAAGATTAGCACTTCTGCAACAAAACAAACTCTCTTAAATTAGACTCCAAACATCAGAATTGAGTGTACCACTTGAAGATGAAGAATCATCACTCGAACTACTGGAGCTACTGGAACTGCTACTTGCATGTCCATTATCTTTCTCAATCTCCACTGGTGGGAAACTACTCATTGGCATCTCATCGCCAATGTCAACATCTTCATCCCCAACATCCCCTTTCTTCGGCTTCTTCGCCTCATTTACCACCTCCATTCTATCATTTCCAGGTACATCCTACTCAATTGAAAACCCAATAATAAGCCATTCAAGCACTACAAATACATAACAGAAATGAAATGAAAACAATGCCATAATAGAAAACTAAGACAAATCATATACCTTATTATTGCCTTCACTGATAGCAGTAGCACCCGCATTTGTGTTAATACCCATCAAAGCTTGCCGCTTAATCTTGCTAACCATCTTCTTGTAATTAGTCACAAACCGATCCAACTCCCATAATGTCTCTGTATCAACAGCCTCAATATCAAGCTCGATCTCATCACCCTCTTGCCTCAAATGCCCATTCCTCTTCCTAATAATCTGCACAACTTGCTCCATTTTCTCTTGTGGCAGACTCTGCAAACCAACACCTAGCTTGTGCTTCTCTTCAAGATTCATCTCTCGCTTATTTGGATCCTTTGCTTTCGGCTTTGGTTGCTTCAATGGCTTCACTTGCGGCACCCTCATTGGCGAAGGCGTCCTCACGGAATTAGGGTTTTGATTCGTCCCGGTTGGCTGCTGCTGCTGGCCAATTGGATCAGATTTCGCTGTAACTGGCATAAAATCACCATCAATTTTACTAACCCTCTCTGGCTCTCTTCTAATATGATCCCAAGAACTCGCTTGCACTTCTTGAACTAGATCGTTCTCCTCCTCTTCAACATCCTCGCCCACCTTCTCCTTAATCGGCCTATACAAATCCTGAAATCTTGTAAGAAACTGTTCGGCAAGAATATAAACTTCATGACCCTTAGGGTTATACTTCATGGCATTATTAAATGTCAATCTAACATCAGCAGCGAAATCCCTTGGCGATTCATACAAATTCTTGCTCAAATTTGTCTTCACCGTACCCAAATCCATCGGATTCTTGATTATATCATGGTAATCATGCAATTGCAAACCCACAACATCAACTGGAGTATTAAAAATATACCCTAATTTTTGCTTCATCAATTTCGACAGAATTTGACTGCAATTCTTCATCAATTGCGCATTATCTGGACTTGATCGCTTAAAATTGTTAAAATTTGAAGGGGCCGGAAACGGCCGCTTGTTGCCGGATACTTTCTTGTTTGTAGAGGTTTGCTTTTTGCTACTGAAGTTGGAGCTGGGTTGTCCGATGTGGAAATCAGAGGATTCGATTCTGTTTTTCAACTCTCGGATCTTTTCAAGCTCGTAAACTAATCGACTTTTTAGCTCGATTAGTTCTTTCTTAGAATACGAGCTAACATTGAACGACACGCATCCTCCGGTGTTGAAATCGTGGTGATTGTTCTGTGGACGGCGGTTGATAGACGACGCGTCATCTGAAGCGGCTGAAGGAGATTCATCGACGTCAGGTATTTGTGGTGGTTGAGGTGGCTGAAATTGGCGTTTTTTGGAGAACTTAGGGTTAGGGTTGGAGAAAGGGATTTTGCCCATGAATTTAGCTCCACCACCACGTGGCTGTGGCTGCGTCCAATTCGGTTCGTTCCGGTTCGCTAACACAGCTGACGCCATGAATCCGGTTCGATTCCGGTAGATCTCCGGTGAGAAATTAACATGAATCAAGTGGGCGTGAGTTACACGTGTTGCCGGGATTTTAACCTCCACGCGCAATAAAAATATAATTGGAAACAAAAAAAAATATTCTAATAAACGTGAAGAGTTAGGGTTTCTGAAGGATTGATTTAGAGCGAGGAAGGTAGGAAGCGAGGGTTGGTTCTTAAAGGCGATGAGATCTGCCCGAAGATGTTACGGGCAAGATCAGGGCCATTGACTTTAGTTTTGTTTCTTGATTTGCTGCCCAAAAGACCGACCGACTGACCTGGCATTGATGGTGAGGATTTGATATCAAGGACACGTGGGGGTGTTTAGATGCGTCTGATTGTGATTGTGATTTGGGGTGAATTTGGATTGAATTTGTCGTGAATTTAGGGTTTTTCTAGGTGGGGGCCAGGCGGGTGATGACGTGGGGGAAAGCCAACTGGATGGTCCGGCGTAAGTGAGAAGCTGGCGCGAATGTGATAATACCGTATGCCTATGAGGTTAATTGAGTAAATTGAGGTTTGCGGAGGAGGGGAGAATGATTGGAGTAGCTGAGGTGAGGTTTTTGTCTGGGAATGAAGTGTATCTGTAGAGAGGAAGAGTTTGGATTTTTTTTATATGTATAATTTTTTTAAAGTACAAAATAAATTTCTGTAAAAGTTAAAAACATGCGTTTTTTTAGTCCTGACAAAAAGTTTAACAGCACCTCAATTATTTCTGAGCAGTTTTTTTTTAAATTTACTTTTAACATAAACATAATTAAAAATAATAAAAAAATCAATAATACTTTTTAACTACAAAGACAAACACGTGTTGAATTATAGAATCACCCCTGCTCATGCAAATATCAAAAGTTGGATTTTATTTCCGTAAGTGGTAGTAATCATTAAGTGAGTTGTTAGCACAAGAAATAAGAATTGATGTATGGATTCAGGTAATTCGGCACAGCACTTCTTTAAAGTGGATAATAACAATAAAAAAAGTAGTAACGAGAATCTCACAAGATCCAGGATGGTCCAGTTGTGTTTTGGAGGGAGAGTGAAAATTTAGAAATGCCTCCTCTTTGCCCTTTCATTTGTTTTGGAGGGAACTTGGAATTTCATTCGACTACCCAACACCACAAGCAGCAACACCAACACCATTCAGATATTACAGTCATTCGAAGAAGACAAAATGGAGAGTCTCTGCGCTGACAACATCATCGCATGTAGAAGACATGGAGTCTATTTTACTGGAGATTGGAGCTCGAACTAGATTAGATTGGTATTATGGGATAGGATGTTTTTAAAAGTGTTTTCTATTTTAAAATACATTAAAAAACTTTTTTTTTTTTTGTAATATTAACATATAAAAATGATCGAAAATTATTAAAAAAAATCAATTTAAAATCTTTTCATATAAAAACACTCTTTTAAACTCAGAAAAATATAAAATCTAAAAACAACCACAATCATACAAATAATATTTTGGCAAGTCAGATAATAAGTATGAGAGGAGATCGTCGAGGACCATTTATAGGACGAGGAAAAATTCTAATAAAAAAATGGCTGGGAGACACGAGGATTTGAGAGATTTTTGATTGGGCGGCCCAGGTTGGAGATCAGGCTTCGGAGATGCTTGGGATTAGCATCGCTTAGCTTGGTAGAAGTTTCAGGTAATTGAAGAGTAAAAGCCCATTTGATAGAGCAGTATCCATAACACGTTTCAAAATCCAATTTTGTCATTATTATCAACATTAACCTCTATAAAATATCCATCAAATTCAAATGAAATTATCATTTCGAATATTGTGCAGGAAAAAAAATGGGGAAGAGGCAGCTATAACGATATTATTTTCTTCCATTTTTAAACTCTCTTGATGAACTCAATACAGCCACTAGAGAATGCTTCGCAATTCTTTTTCAGCCCAAATTTGGTGAATTTGTCTAAGCTGGAGAAAAAGGGTCCCTTCTTCTGCTGGCTTTCTTTTACTGTTTCTTCAATGAGAAGAGCCGTATGTACAATGGCAATGGTGATAGAATAATAAATTGGTCCCGTGACATTTGGTTCCCTTTCCAGGGCCGTAATGATTAGGTGTTATACATGGGTCTAAGGCATAGACGAAATTGTCACAAGTTTGCTGCTCCAAACTTCATGTTAGTTGTCTATACAAAGAAGATAACCCCACTTCCTCTAACAATTCTCTTTCTTTTCCTCTCTCTCAGGTAAGGAGGTTTTTGAATCACAACCACATATATAGTGCCGTGTTTGTGCTGTTTTAGTTTCACACCAACGAAGTGCTATGCACAATTCATTTGGTTCAACAAAATTCTTGTGCAGCCACAAGCATTAAATGCATCTCTTTATTGTCTGAAAACAATGATGTGAACTGCTTGATTTAGGTGTTTGATTTGAAGAAATGGCCAAGAAAGCCATGTTTCTATTCTTGGGGACAAGTGGTTAGAGTCAATACCACATTTGGATGCATATCACATCTTCTTGTTAATGAACTCGACAGAAAGATCTTAAGTTTCCAGCATGCTCATTGACAGGCAATAGATTTTTAAGGAATCTGACAATATTCAAACTCAGATGCCTCAAAATTTTTTAAAGATATTTTGAAAGCACTGGTTCCATGAAACATCAATTGTTGCAGGGCAAACTGATTTGAAAGGGCACAACTTATGGAAACTTCACCGCCAAATCTGCTTACACCATTGCTGCAGAATCTCTGTACTGGCAAGACATAAAGAGATTGCTGACAATCTTATTAATTGTTTATGATGTTAAGCGTGGAGAAAAAAGATTGAGACCCTATCTAAGGATCGAAAGCAAGGAAAGCGGAAATTTTTTTGACAAATCAGAATCCTCCTAAAAGCACTTCGAGATTTTTAATATTTTGACACCCAGAAATTCTGCTGTCATTTGCAGGAATCCGCAGGAAGTTGCTAGAGGTGAATTGGATAGTGCTCTGGCACCCTACCCTGATGGATGCAGAGATAGCAATCCAGGCAATACTAAAAGTGGGGATTAACTCTGTCTAATGGAGCATAGTACTCGTAGGAAAGGCTTATGAGCATCGTAGTTGTTTACATTCAGAATCTTTGTTTTCTTTTTTTCAAACCCCGTTTGTTCTGGATTTGATGAAGTCATCGCCAATTTTAGATGTACAATGCACTTAGAATATAGGAGACCACTTATGATCAGCTTTTAAAATACACTTGGGCTGCTATTCCATTAAGGTTAAACACATACATTTGTTAGCAGAGACTTATCGCCTTCCTGCTGGCTCTCAGTTTTAAGGTTGGATATGATGGCCGAAGTTCAGAATTATAGATAAGGTGCTAATAATACAAGATAAACGTAAAATATATTACAGCAGCGTTAAAGATCAGAAACTATTGTATGGCAAAAAATCCTTGAAAGCTATTGAGGTCACAGGTGGTGGAAGTTACTTTATTACATTAGAGCGGAAACACATTGCAGAGTACTCCCCGAGCTCAATCCCATGGTGCCATTATTTGGAATGAAAATCTGGAAGTGTTTGCATGTTGTGACTTGTTAAAACAGAAGTATAATTCTAAATCTAGAAATGCTACTGATATATCCTACATTCAAATTAAGGTGCTTGTTGCCAATATTAAGGCTCAAGGCTATTGCTTTCCATGTTGGATTTGGCCGGCCAGTTGGTTCATCTTGGCCCTTCAGATTCTTATTGAAGTAAATCTACGGCAGTATGCTTTGCCAAGTTTTTATTTTGCTGGGGAGCGGGCTTGGCCTTACGAATTAACCATAAACTGCTACACGATAGGTTATTTGATTCTGCGATGTTCATAAAATTCATGGTTGATTCCTAGCATACTACAGAACAAAGTTCTGAGCTATGAGTGTTGGTTTTCTTCGCACTGCAGATCTTCTTTACGTCAGTTACATCTCATTTCTATTTTCTACCACTCCTGCTGTCAATCCATGTGCAAAAGAGTGTGCCATCTGGTATTAATTCTAATGATAAGAAGTGGATGAAAAAACTACATCTTGGATGTGCCAGAGCTCTAAATCCTTAGCACAAACATGTACTAGAAAGATCCACCATGATCAATAAAAGATAAATTTCATCCAAAAAGATAAAACGGGATAATAAAAGATAGCGAAAGATATCGCATTCTCATCAATCAATAGTTTTATATAATCAACAAAGACCCTTACATGTGTCCTAATATAAAACATCCAAACTCTTTGTGCCGTATAATCACAGGCGTCATTAGGTGACAAGTACAACTGAAGGGTCACAGCAACAATCATCCAAGAGACAGCAGCAACATAAAGCTGCAAGACTGCAACACATACACCATAAAAAGAACAATCTTTAGAGCATCAACATGACAAGCTACAGAGTCTATGTGTACGTAACAAATATTCAGAGTGAAAATAAATGTAGAAAGCATACCATCCCTCCAGAAAGCCTACTTGCCGTTGCGGTGGTGGTGGTGGTGCATAATATTGAGGAGGCGCCATCACGGGAGGCGGTCCTTGATAAACCCCTGCATCATTACTATTCTGGTCAAGAAAAAACTAAAATTTCAAAAAGAAAAGGTGGGCATAACTTGAATAGGATCCATTTGGTTCTGTAGCTATATTTTGCTCATCTGTAAAACTAATTTGCTAGCAAGGAAGCCATCATCTAACCGTCGAGACTAAGATTAGATGATCGTTTCTAGCCTGATGACAAAGAGAAATTCAATCCATGACTTCGGATTAAATGGTGACAGTGATGTATCTGTATGTGATGCAACATGCAAGTACCATAAATGCTGACAATTAAAATATTACTAATTGTACACGATGACAAAGAACTCTCTTTCATAGAGGAATAGAAAAGAAAAACAAGCAATACCTTGTGGGGGGTAAGGATAACCATACTTGGGGTCATTCATAATGGCAAGACAAAGCCAGAACACAACACCAGAAAGAGTTGATGGAAGATTGGACTTGTGGGCAGACGTTTGGCTTATTAATATATGCAAAAAAGTTGAAAGGAATATATAGTGTGGAAAGGACCTGAAAGCTCCAGAGACACATGTCTCAAGTCTAGCACTACTAGAGTATAAACTATGCGTTTAGATGAACTGGAATATGTTCCTTTTCAAATTGTTATGTTCTCCTTTTGTGATGATTAAAAATGTTAATCAACTAAGTGAACGTATATTTTAAAATGATAACTAGCTAGTTCAACTGTGTTAACCGGTGGATTCTGGGGAAGGATAGATATGCAGTGCAACGGGGCATGTAAAACTGGAAGGCAATAGTTCTACTTTACAGGTTTCCTTAAAGAGGCAGAAATTCCTGTTAAGATTCTATTTGATATTATCGTGGTGATTATTATTTAAAGTGTTATTTTAAAGTATATCAAAATGATATAAAAACACAAAATAAAATCTTTTTTTTTTAAAAGCGCAGTTCAACCGCGGAAACAAATAATAATGAGTGCCAAGTATTCCTTACATAAATGAAAAGCTTTCACATTAGCTTTCGGCTTGATCAATGAACTTCATCAAGAATATCGAGCCCTTAAAGCAATTGTTCCTTGCACACAGCAAGACTCGTATACATTTTAATAAAATGACAAGGTATACCAAAATAATCAGAAGGAATTCCCTTTTTTCCCCTTCTCTCAGCACAAGCAACTGAACTCAATCCATTCCCAGATTATTACAGCACTTGGTGGAACATGGGATGATCAAGAAAAGATACCTCTGTTTATGTTTCTGGTAATTAACGCTGGCTGGAGTGCTATTAATTTACCATGCACAGTGCTTTGAGTATCTGTAAAATTTCTTTCTCTAGAGTGACTGGTATCTATAAAGAGATGATTCTCTTAGTTATGCTCTCACCACTTTACAAGCAATTCCATCTCACTTTATTCCTTTTTCCTCTTATAAAACAACCTGTATCTTTTATTTCGTTGGCTCTGCCGCCCATATAGCGCAAAGTTTTGACACATCCATGGTCTATCACTGTATGCATGTACATATATACCTTATGTTCACCGGTAGCGTCATCTTCTACTTCATTTTTCAGATATGGTAAAACTGGTGTGTGAAATGAATATATCTACTGGAAGCCCTCAGCATGCCCTACGGCTCTATTTATTATACGTGTAAAGGGTCTTGAGCAGCTTCCTCTTTCTTTCATGAGCTATGGCCATCGTATGTATTGTCCTATCAAAGTAGGGTGCAAAGTGTGAACAGAAAGACTTTAGAATATAGGGTGGGTCTAAATCCAATATCTCAAATTCTAAATCCACGCGACCCCAATTTTAAGTAGCATAGGGTATGGAGCACAGGATCAAAGTACATAAAGCAACGCATGAAGGTTGTGATAATATTTTTTTTAATTTTTAAAATTTATTTTTGATATTAATCTATCATAAACAATTTAAAAATATAAAACAAATTAATTTAAAACAAAAAAATTAAAATTTTTAAAAATACCATTAAACCTTATAAACAAAACATTTATATAGATTAAGCAAGGATGGTGCAAAACCCAGCCCGTGAACATGTTAGATTGTGCACATAATAGGTAGTGCATAATCGTGGCTTGCAATTATAGAAGGATTATCGTTAATGAATGTTCAGAGTACGGGTGACTTCATTTTTATTTATTTTTACATAAAAGTTAATAAAATATTTTATATATATATATCTATATATATGTATGTATATATATTATTTTGTTTAAGTTTATATTTAAAAAAGTTAAAAGGCATAATGATAATCTAATATTTAATTATACGTGAATATGATGAGTTGTCAGACTTGGTATTTTTAAACTTATCATCATGTCATGTCCAAATAGATATAGAACTAACAATCTTTCTAGTTTATTTTTATTTTTACATAAAAGATAATAAATCATTTTTTATATATAACTTATGAATCAACGTATTTTATATATATTATTTTTGTTTAAGTTTATATTTAAAAGAGTTAAAGGTATAATGATAACTCAATATCTTTAAATTCAGCTAACACTATAAGTCTAAATACATATGAGTCTGACGAGTTGTCAGATTTAGTATCTTTAAACTCGTCATCATGTCATGTCCAAATAGATATAGAACTAACGATCTTTCTAGTTTATTTTTATTTTTATTTATTTTTACATAAAAGATAATAAATCATTTTTTATATATAACTTATGAATCGACGTATTTTATATATATTATTTTTGTTTAAGTTTATATTTAAAAGAGTTAGAGGCATAATGATAACTCAATATCCTTAAATGCAGCTAATATTATAAGTCTAAATACATGGAGTCCGGAGGGCCGGACTTAACATCTTTAACTCGTCATGTCATGTCCAAATAGATATAGAACTAACGATCTTTCTAGTTTATTTTTATTTTTATTTATTTTTACATAAAAGATAATAAATCATTTTTTATATATAACTTATGAATCGACGTATTTTATATATATTATTTTTGTTTAAGTTTATATTTAAAAGAGTTAAAGGCATAATGATAACTCAATATCCTTAAACTCAACTAATATTATAAGTCTAAATACATGTGAGTCTGACGAGTTGTCAGACTTAACATCTTTAAACTCGTCATCATACCATGTCCAAATAGATATAGAACTAACGATCTTTCTAGTTTATTTTTATTTTTATTTATTTTTACATAAAACATAATAAATCATTTTTTATATATAACTTATAAATCAATGTATTTTATATATATTATTTTTGTTTAAGTTTATATTTAAAAGAGTTAAAGGTATAATGATAACTCAATATTCTTAAACTCAGCTAACATTATAAGTCTAAATACATGTGAGTCTGACGAGTTGCTAGACTTAGCATCCTTAAGCTCGGCATCATGTTATGTCTAAATAGATATATAACTAATGATTTTTATAAGCCTCATTTTAGACCATAAGCTTTCATTTATTTATTCTTATGACTCTTAAAATGTTAATGTCAAAAATACTTATCTTTCAACACCTCTAGGTATATAAAAGTTTTCTATGAACCTATCATATTTCCATCAATATTAATGATGTGTAAGTGATATTTATCCCCCAATGATTTCCAAAAAAATCCAAGTAGTTTGGGGTTAAGGCTTGTGTTTAGGATAATCGGTTAATCTCTTGGTTCTGACAATCTGATACATTTTCTATTACTAAGGTGGCTGGTGCTTGATACATGCAAAAATGTATTTTTTGGTGAATTTAGGGATTCTCCAATACTTAAATAAGTATTTTTTTTTGAAAGAATTGAAGGATATTTTAGAGAGAGACTTTGAAAATAAATATACAATACAGAAAAGAAATTGAGAACCTAGTTTTGAAGGATTCATGGTGTATTTATAACTCATGAGTTTTGTCTTTTTAAGAAGAGGGGGAGTTAAAGTGTAATTTTTCCTTGATAGTTTTAATGAGGAGAAATATTCACGACATGCATTAATGAGGAATACATATCCTTTACACAATATTAATGTCGATGAAAATATGGCGAGTCTTTAAAAGACTTTTACACTATCTCTTACACAACATTAATATCGATGGAAATATGGTGGGTTCTTATATGATTTTTATACACTTAAAGGTGTAGAGAGAGTAAGATTCAAAATATAGCTGAGCTCATGGGGGCTAGGCTCTTCCCTTGAGCTAAATCCATGACATTTGACCCTTCTCCAATGATGATCCTATGAGAGCCAGGTTCTTCCCCAGATTGAGCTCATGAGAGCTGGGTTAGGCATGTTGCTTGAGAGTGTGGATCTTTAGGCATTTAAGGGTTTTTTTAGGCCCGTTAAATTCGGATTTATCATCCTCTATTGATGTTATTAGGAGAAAATTACATTTCAGCCCAAACTTTAGGTTCATGATCTTCATTCTCTATTACATATATATTTTCAGAGTATCTCTCTTTAAAATATCATTGCATTTTCTCTTTAATAAGATACTTACTTAAGCATCGAAAAATCTTTAAATCTATAAAAAAGCCACTTGGATATTTAAATATACCATCAACTTCAGTGCCTATAAGTGCTTTCAGCATGCTTTAATTATATTTAGAGTCTATAATACTAGCTTTATGTGTGTTGTACCATGTAAATAGTTTTTTTTTTAAATAAACCTTAAAATTCAGCAAACATCTAGCGTGTTTATTTTTGCTTTTACTTTTGCATTTGTTGTGGGGTACAACCCTCCACATAAAAAAATGTAAGAGTAAAAAAAAAAATTCATACTTTTATTGCTGTGTTTTTTGCTTTTAATGATGAACGCCACTACTAAAAATAAAAAGCAGCAACAGAAACAAATATACGGATCCTTGATTACAAATGTTTTTGTTATAAAATCTCTTATTTATGGCCCGAATATTCTAATGCTAGTTGCTTAATGATTAACCAATGATTCTAATAATCTAAATGGCATCTTTAATCATTTTTGTTAGAGAAGTAGACTTACTCAAACCATGTTTGCCAAATGTGCTTACATGGATTTTTTAATTGAATTACAAAAAACTATTTAGAGTTCTTGCTGGCCTTCAAATAACCTTGTTATACATATAAGAACACTAAAGAAAAGTTTTAAAACTTTGAAATTTTCTGAGAAAGAGATATAAAGATGTGAGTTATAGTTTATTAATTTTAGAGAATTATTCAAACTGGACTTATCTATAAATATTTTGTATCTCACTTTGTAATTTCGAGTCTTGATGGTTAAGAAAGAGGTGTGCCCTTAAACACTTGTTAAACCGAATAAGCTTTCAAATTCCATTGAAATTGGTGTATCTCATGATAAAACTTGTATGATTCAGCTAAATATGAGCCAGATAGCAGAGGCATAAAAAATCCCACGCAGATGACTTGTGCATATGGGCCGGGATGACCCAATAGTTTTTCCTTGCCTAGGCTAGCTTTTCATTTTAACTTTGCAGTCAACGTCGAACAAGATCAATCCCCACATAAACTGGCGCCACGCCATCTCAAGAGAAGGTCACCAGATAGCGACCAGACCACCATTAGAGTGGGAAGCTGGTGATGGAGTTTCTAGGGAAATATATAAGATAAAATATTAGTGTTGGATAAAGACTCTGCCTTCTCTTACACTTCAATTCAAAGAAACAACAAGGGTGGGGTGGTGATGGGGGGTCATCATTCTGTGGGTTTTGATTATCACTCGGGAAAAAACTGCACCCTTGTCTGTGGAATTTCCCAACTGCAATGAATAAATAAATATAATGCGTCCTTTCTCTTACTACTATTTCTATTATTATTTTTGTATTTTAAATCTGAATCTCTTTGGATGAGAACAAAAACACCTGGCTGCCCCTCTGCGTCTGTCAACCAACATACAGTGCCAATGGTACGCGAGGAAAATGACATGTCATGTCAGGACTAGATAATTTATCAAACCTAAGATTTTTTTGAAGGGGGACAGAACCTGAAGGTTAAGAGATCAGAATCCTTGTGAAATAAAAGGACAGATATCTTGCTAACAGCTGATGATGATCTTTCGATTTCGAGCAGAAATTGGAACCATGCGAATTTTGTATCCTTTGTTGATAATGAAAGATCCTACGATCTCATATTCTATATTAATCTGCAATTATTTTTGTTCTTGATGAACCAGGTTCCCATTGTTCCATTGGGATAATAGAATGAAGACAGACTTGGAATTCAATATCCACACGCTTTATCATCCATGTGAATGAATAAGTTATCATAATCAAAGGAAATTTTAATTAATAACGTCAAGATCAATCCAGAGTAAAGCCCTTTGCAAATGGACCACAATATAATTATACTAGGCTGGTACCTAATCGACCAAAGATACAGCAATCCCATACATTTTCCTTTCCATTCTTGTGATTAGGTGTAAGAAATTCATTTGTTTCGAAAATCCAATAATAATAGTGACAGCAGTGACAAAAGACGACTAGGTGTCAATTTCCTAGAGTGCAGGTTTTGAAACTTGTTCAAGTTCCTCTCGAGGATAGCCAGTAGAGGCTTAAATCCCTAAGCATTATTGAAGCCGCTCAATAAAGACTTTTTTTTTTTTTTAACTCTTGACATTATTGGCCTGTCAATAATGCCTACAACTGCTCTCTCCCGCGAAGCAAATGTCAAGATTATGATATCATCGACCACCCATCCCAAATTTACCACCTACGTAAGAGAGTTTTTCAGGCCGAATTCAAAGTTCCATCATAAAACTAAGACGAAAGGATCGGATTGCTTTTAGAGAAAGGGGGTAATGACTTTCTACAGGCGTAAGACTTCTGGAAGCATAATAAGAAAGAGAGGGGAATCTCTAGGAAAAGGAGGTAAATAGCAGAATTAGTAAAAAGAATAATTATCTGGGGCCGGTAACAAGATGATATTAGAGGGATCAAGAAAGCTATTGAAACCCACTGTCACTGCCCTTATTGTCAACACATAAATCAGAACCACGAAAAATTATATAACATATATCTAGCTTTTATAGCCAAGTTGAGATTGGAGTAGCACAGGAGGAAGAAAAGTCCGCAAGGACCACTGGCATCTCGTTGAAAAAGCTGGCTGAGCTTCTAACAAGTGAGAGTGACACCAAACTTGCTATAACCTGAACTAGACTGGCACCGAGAAAACTAGATATGTAAGATATTAAGAGATGTTCAGATAACGTTGCTGGATCAAAATCGAACTGGTAGATCCATACTAACTCAAATTGGTCTACACCAGATAACTAAACAAATCTAACCAATCACAAGATAATAGCATTAAGGGCAACCAATCAGGGGAAAAAACAACAATTAACAAGGGTCAAACAAGCTACTAGTGATATAGCGATAATAAACTCATTTCATTTCCACCACCAGTGTACAAAACCCCAACATTTATCTTGACATAAAAAACAACATTTACTGTAATCAGAAGGACTTATCTATAATATCTTATAATATAAATATTATATGTAATCATGATTTAACATTTTTAATTTACCCATAATCACACAGAAGCCTGTGGAACCTTTGATGTAACAACCTTAGCTTCTGGACCCAATGGCCCACCACCACCACCATGTCTCATTTCACCACTTACTGCTACACCACCACCAGCCCCTTGATACTGTAGTGGTGGTTGCAGTTGTTGCTGTTGTTGCTGGTGAACTACACCACCCGCCGCAGCATAGTAAACCTGTCTACCAACCGTACTATCATAAGCCATCTGTGCGTATCCGGCATCCTGCATGGCTACCCCCGGCCCACTAGGCCTCACAACTCCCATTTGACCCATTGGTGGTGGGGGCTGTTGATGTTGTGGGACCATATTATATACCGGCTGCTCTCGGTAAACATCGGGTCCGTGACCTGGACCCCCCATTCTTTGCATGTAATAACCCTGACCGGTTTGTCCGGTAACCTGTCGCATTACGGGAGGTGCATGATAAACAGTCCCTGGACCTGGACCCTGTATCACATAAACGGGTTGCTCCATTTGACCCGGTGAGGTGGTCACGGTCATCCCTGCCGGAAACCCGCCTCCGGCAGACTGTTTCTCGGGCCAATAACCTGGTGAAGCGGTCACCTGTTGTGGCATTGTCACAGGCAAATTCGCAGGAGGTGCTCTTTCAGGCAATTTTTGCATGTAATAATCACCGCCAGCAGCAGCATAACCACCCACCAGATTTTCATCGCTGTTTTTTCTATTATACCCAACTTGCTGCTCAGGTTCTCTAATTTGCATTCTCTGCAACTGGGCCTGCAAATTCAAAGGATCCGACCCAATAGCCCGATCATCATGACCCGACCCAGCATGGATTTCAGGCAAATCCGGCACTTTCACAAGCGGCGGCGGCGGGGGGGCTCCTTTATCTAACCCGAATAAGAAATCAACGTTATTCGCTGCCGTTTTGGTTGCTTCAACAACCTGACTCGGAACAGAATTCAAAGCCTCAACAAAGCGCTCCCGATCCGATCTGCCACCATCGGAGCCAAAACTTGCAGGTGACGGGTTAACCGGGAAAATAAACAGCCTCATGCGGGCGGGCTTAGCAGTGGCACGATAGAGACGATCATACTCATGCATCATGTGTTCAAGATCATCATCATTAGTGACAGATATTAAAGCGTCAAGATCTTCACCTGGGAGCTGGTACTTGAAGGCCACGTCGGTGTCACCACAAAGCGCAGAGAGCTTGCTTATCATGACAGAGAACTTGGTGTTTCGATCAGCAGCGAGGATTTTGGTCTCTCCACCCATGTAAACAAGCTGGTTGTCGTGTGGACGTGGGTGGATCTTGCCTCCATAACTACACATGAACTTTGCTTTGTAGCTTTGAGGTTGTTGTGATTGGTCTTCCCATGGTGTCGGGTTGTCAAAATCGATTTCACGAGATCTAGGGGACGAGTCGCCTGAATCTGGGTATGAATTAAAAGAATAGGTGTTATCCATGAAGACGACCTGGTAAGAGAAGAGGGTTTGGGTAGAAACCAGAGAGTTGCGGTATTTTGTACTTATGGAATTATTAGCAAGCCATGAGACTAGAGGAAGAGAGGAGGGGAGAGAATCAGAGGTGCGGACTGAGCAAATATTTTATAGATAAATAATGATAGAGTGGATTGTGGTTTGATGGATTTCCCGTGCTATGTTGTGTTTTTGTGGTTTGTTTGCGACAGGTGGTGGTGTAGCAATTGGGGAGGGAGGGAATTAAGGTGATATGAAGTCCTGGAGGGAGAGTTGAGTATGAGGGCTCGATGGACTTTTCAGGGTTAGAGTGGTGGGTCCCTGTGAGCATTGATTGAGAACGTGAAGGAGGAGGAGATAAGAGAGTGATGTGTTGACTGGAGGGGTCTGGCGCCGTAGTCTTTGTTTGGGTGTTTAAATTTATTTTTTAAAGTTTTTTTTATGAAAATATAAAATTGGTTTTTTAAATGTTTTATATCAAAAATATATATATAATAAATTTTTAATTAAAGAATATTTTTTAAAAAATATAATGCATTGGATTACTGAACACGCATTTAAATAAGACAAGTTCTTAACAGGGACTCGCCTATTTATAAAAGGACGAATTAGTCCTTTTGATGTTAAGTCGCAGTAATGGGCAATGATGGGATAACGGGGAGTAGAAGCAAAAAGCTCCTGTTTTCGAGCTTGTTTGTGGTAAAGAAAGGGCAAATGTAAAAGCAGCGTGATTTTCGCGTTATTAGTGGGCCCGCGTCCAAAGCAAAAGGAGTAACAGAATTATTTTTTTATTTTATTTTTTTTTTGTTGGATGACTGTGCATCTTTTCTGGTATTCTTGAAACAATTGAGATTTTTGTCAAGGAATAACCTTTCCAGCCAACGTGAACAGATTAGCAGCGATTGTATTCTTAGGACAAATTAAGTGGTTCTTACAGGACACACTTTTTTTTTTAATTTTAAAATAAATTTGATTGGACACATTTCAATTCAAAACTGGTGCGATGCCCCCTTGGTTATTCGAGTAGAGAAAACAATATATGTTTTTTTAATTCCATTTTTTATATAAAAAAATATTTTATATTCATATTTCAATTCAAAACTGAAGGGATACCCCTCTGGTATCATCGTTCAATGTTCTATGAGTTATTCAGTGCGTATTATGTACTGTAGATTTATGTGAATCTGTTCGCCAGTGTACGGTGTTTGTGAAGGAAGTAGCCTGTATCATAATATAGTATAAAATACCACTTTTTAACTCTCTTTTTTTTTTAATTTCCTGTTTTAAGATTTAGAAAGAAAATTAAACTATAATGTTATCCGCTCAATTCAGAGAAATCTTAGTCATATTTCATGGTGGGAGTGCAATACAAGTAGCCTCCTAACCCCAGCAAAGTGGTTAGAGTGAGATACCTCTTGACAGCGTAGCCATCACACGGCGATCCTATTCAAAAACTGAAGGTAAGAACTAAGAAGTAGATTTTCTGCTATGCTTCTAATTATAAATTAGGTTTCCCTTCTGAGAGGCTCTGTAAAGCTGACACAGCATATAATATAATATATATTTACCGTGGAGAGAAGTCAAGAATAAGGAAGAACAGCCGGAAAACTTGTGTTCTTAACTGGAACTAGCAGCGAACAACGAGATCCACTCCTCGGAGAACGTGGCATGTACAGATTAAGATCATCACTTGAAGATTAAAAGAAATAGATGACTATGATTCTCCTTCCTGTAATGAAGGGTTAGCAAACAAAAAGAATCCTTTGACCTGCTTCGATCCCTGTGAGAGCCACGTTAACTGCCAGTGGCTAAGCTTGGTCAGATTGAAAATTCACCTTCAGATTGTGATTGTTATTGGTTTTTATTTAAATAATTATTTGAAAATATATTAAAATAATAATTTTTATATATTTTAAAAACTAATTTTGATTTCATCTTATTAAAACGAAGTGAAATACTAATAAAATATTAATTTAAAATAAAAATAAAATTTAATTTTTAAAAAATACACAAAAACAAACTATGTCTGAAGTCTCTAAAGAGATAAACCCATTATACAGTCCAATCATTGGGTTAAAAAAATAGAAAAAAACTGAAACTATCGTGGAAACATTAAATGCATCGGTCCACAGAGAGCATGGAGTATAACTCTTTGATATTATTTAACGGTGGTGATAGGATATCATGGTTAATAAATAACACTGTGAAGTTCTAGAAACAATGCCGTGAACAGATAGCTTATAGTATATAATATACATAGATAGATGCAGAAATCGTAATGCAAAAATAAAAAAATAAAAATCATTTAAACTAGCTAACGCGATAGTTTTTTTTTTTTTTCATGTTTCACTACTCATTTGCTGTTTTTGAATTAATTACTTATCAGATAATTTTGTATGTAATCTTCTTTGCGTGATTTATTATCTATAAATTATTTTCTCAGACACCGATACACTATCCATTTATGGTATATGGTGTGCTTCAAGAGAAGCTAACCTGTTTGGAAATATAATTATAATTATTTTTTAAAATATTTTTCACTTATAAATATATTAAAATAATATTTTTTATTTTTAAAAAATTATTTTTGATATCAATATATCAAACTAATCTGAAAATATTAAAAACATATTAATTTAAAGTTAAAAAATAAAAAAAATTTAAATTTTTTCAAACGCATTTTTAAAACAACTTATATGTTAAAAATGGTTCAAAAATATTTTTAAAATCTAGAAAAAAAAAAAAAGACCAGCCCTCTTTGTTTCAATTAATGGTCGATTAGTCATTTCTTATTTTAAAATGTACAAAGACCTCCCGACGTCGTCCTCGCCCTCGCCTTGCCGGCCGGTAGCCACCCACCCCTCTGACTCCAAGGGAAAAACCAATGTGCCATGTTTCCGAAGGAAAGCTGTGTGCCATGCCGAGTGGGGCAGTTTCTGATGTACTTACTTTAATGCGACTAATATATCCATAAATCTAAATTTATTTGAATTGAGACCTCGAGAAGGAGAGAAATGGAGATCGTGTTGACTAGCTGGTGTTGTACATGCTCCAATAAATGCACCCAGGAGTCTCCCACCCGATACAAATCCATGTAAATACCATTTTATTTTATTTTTGTTGATCAAATGTTGGGCCAATTTACCGTCAGTTAGCTCCCGCTTAAATGACATTTACTGGGCTCACGTATTTTTGGCACATCGACTTTTGTATTTGTTAATTTTATAAGGTTATGTTTTTTTTTTTTATCGTGATGAGGATTTAAAAAAACATATTTAAAAACATATTAAGATTATTTTTTTTAATATGAATACTTCAAAATTATAAATAAATACTAAAAAATATTCATCTTATATTCTTTTAAATAATACATATTTTTAAAACACTTTCAAAAATAAAAATTACAACACTCTCAAACACTCAGTGAAATAAAATTTAAATATATTAAAAATCATACCAAACAAATTATGTTTTTTAAAAAAATATATCAAAATATATTTTTTATTTTTTAACATTAAAACATTAAAAATATCAAAAGAAACTAACAAAAAAAATTAATTTAATAATTTTTTAAGCCACACACATTTTTGAAATACAATTTCAACCACAACGTTTCTCGAAAAAGGTGTTTAATTTATTTTCCTTAAAGATTGTCCTCTTTTACATTCAATTTACTCTATTTAAATCCCCAATTAATAAAAAAAAGAAAAGAAGAGAAGAGAAGAGGCTTATCTAAATCGATGTAATTTTGAAGCAATGTCATGAGAAAATAACGAAGCAGACGGGCTCACAGAGAATCGGCAATAGGGCAAGAATTATATGGGAAAGAAAAGGTGAACATGATCCACCAGCAAGCCAACAAATATCGAATAATTAAAGAGATGGTTCCTTTGGAAATTCTTTGTTTCTTGGAGGAATAACTGCCAACTTGATCGTAGTTAAGTAGGCTGTCTAAAATACGTACAGTATTCTCGGCGACAATATCTCAAGGAAAACATGACCAGTCAAAGTTGTATCCATGCATGTTCTCCATTGATTCATTTACTCCTACTCCAGCCTTGCCTGGGAATATTCTAATAATTCTCATCCTTTTTAGACAGCAGGACTATGGGATGCAAGATGTCATCTGTTACATAGAAATTCAAAGATCTAACGAGGTTGAATTCTAAGATTTCAAGCATTTTTGTGCTTTCTCTTCTTTTTTTCAACAACAAGGATTTTGTGCTTGGCTTGCAAGAGATTTCAGACTCTTTTAAGAACTTCACATTTTCAAGGACCACTAAAATGAGAGATTAGCATTTCCGTGCATCTCATCTTCTTCGGTCTTGAATTTTCGGAATCTTAAAAAATAAAAATAAAAAAGTTAAATTCTGCATTCCAATCGGCTTCCGACCCGCAGCGGTGCCATGTAATGTGATGCGATCCGCACATGTGAAACACAAGCACACGTTGATGCATTTACCTTGTTGTTCCTGTCATAAAAAAGCAATATTCAGACTGCAAAATTGCGATTTAATTTGCGATGGCAACGATTGGTTCGCCCATTGCCACCCAGGATGTTTTTCTTTGTAAAGACAACAGGAAAAGGTCTTTTTCTTGATCTCTCCACGTTTTTATTGTGGATCCATTATTCTTCAGACATTGAAATTGAATGGTTAAGGTTCATCTCTAAACATTGACCGAATTAGGATCGTGGGCAATCGTACGTGGGTTGATGTGTGCAAGAAGAGAGGAAATGCTCGTGTATCTATGCGGTGAAACAAGATTTATAAATTTGAGCTATACCTTATACTTGCACTCATCCTTTCTTTACTTCACTGCAGTGGAATTTTAATTCTAATATTTAATTTAAATTTAATTAATAAATAAAGTGAATTTATATGTTCGGATGAAATAAAATTCAATTTTTAATACTTAAAATATAGCTTAATTTAAACATGAGATTTGATAGATATTCCAATTAAATTTAATTAAGAGACTTCCAATCACGCCGTAAATATTAAAGTTGAACTTGAGTAGTTTAAAATATAAAGAATGGAGGCAATAAAGTAATTATCATTAAGCATGCACTTGAATGATTAACAAAATACACAGACAAGATAGATTAAAGTAATTTTCTTGTAAAAGAGATATGAGAATCGACTAGAGGAGTTCAAATTCAAATCATTGTAAATTTTATGTCGATTCGAGGCTAACAAGTCCTGGTTTAAAACGCTGCATGCCTGTAAAGCCAGCATAACTCAATTTCAATGAAATTGTATTCACACTTTCACAGTACCATGGGTGTTCTTCCTGGCATGTCGCACGTGTGGTGAGGTATTTGTTAGGAGATGATTTGGTCCTTTCGATATAACAACTCGAAATTTGGTTGGGGAACTTGTCAATTCATTGTTCTGTGAAAAGTATCATACCCGAATAATGGCCTGTTTTTCTTAAGATGCTCCCTTTGATTTGAGTGACTGTTGTTGATGATGATGTTGAAGTGAAAGGGGATGGGATTTAGTTTTTAAAAAAACCTTTTGTTTTAAGAGAGGGAGTAGAAGGATTTTTAAAAGCTTTTTCATAAATTTCTCAATGAAACCCTGAATTCATAGGTAAGTTCAAAAAAATATATTGTTTAGGGTGAAAAATCAAGGGTTTTTTTTTGTTCATAGTAGTATTTATTTTTTCGCCCAAGCTCAGAAGGTATTTTATAATTTAGCCTTTCAAATAACATGACTCTGGCTGCGAATGCATCTCAGTTACCAGTATAAGGAGCGAACATTGGAGTAAAGAGGCCACAGTTCTCCAAGAACGCCAAACATTTCATTTTCAATGCACAAATCAATGTCAACCTGTTCATCCCCTAAATTGAATTGGGTGCTTCTTCCTCGGCATCATCACTAGGGAGATCCGACCCAGGAGGAACCTTTCCAGGATAGTTAGTTGTTGAAACATCTGATCCAATCATACTGGAGAAGGAATACAAACTCATGTAAGAAGCTGTCTAGATAACACCATCATTATACTTTATTTTAGATTACCAGCTCACCTTCTGTCAACAATGACCATAGATCGAAGCTCACAGTTAGCAAAGCTGCAAGAAAAGGAAGTAATTTCTTATGTTAGGAAAGTATTGTGCATTAAAAGAGAATTAATTTGACACAAAGTGCAATCCAATTAGATACTGCAAGAAAGTGCCCTACCCTGAAATGCAGTGCATGTCATTTTAGTACACAATAGAATGCATGACAAGAACATAAGATGCCTTGGGAAAGCATGAAATTATGGCAGTAAGGCAACAATAGGGCAGGTAAAGGCTCAAGTCAAATTTCGTAGGCCAAAAAATACATGATTCCTTTCAGTTCAAATTCAAGCAGAAAGGAAAGGTAACCCATAACTTCTACTGAGAGGACTGCCGGGAAAAAAATGGAAAAATAAATTGTTGTAATAATGCAAGAAAATTAACAGAACGCTCCAGAAGTTCAGGAAAGCAGCCATTGCTTGATGCTATGGTAGAAGCCTGGGCATGCAACCACGTGGTTGCAGCTTCGAATTTTGGGCAGCCACGTCATGGGAAAATGCTAAAAGGTGACTGCAACTTCTCCAATGGCATGTGCACATAGCGAGCTGAGAATTTTGCAATTAAAGAATGCCATCTGTATGCAAAAGCTAAAATAGCAGGCAGCTTACCGTGTGCACATTTCTTTCTTCACTGATGGAACGCAGTCATTTCCAAATGCACGTAATGTATGAACCAAAAACCCGCTATGGGTAACAATTGCTATCTCCTTCTCTTTCCTAGTCCACAACCTGCCAAGTGAATGGTTGAGGCCTAAGGTGCAACATGTAAGAAAACTTTACAACAAATTCAAGATATAGCAACACATGAGTTTCTTAATTAAATATTTTTGTAGAGGCTATACTGCAAGACCAAAGCTTTGATATCTAAATTTAGGAGCTCAAAATTGCACATGACAGCAAATTGAACAGATGGTGATAACAGATACTATAAAGCAAAATGAGGAATGTCTGATGAAAAGCAACCCCGGATTCTAGTCACTTAGATGGTGAAGCACAGGTAAAACACAAGCAGCCTATGAGGTTTGAGCTGATACAAAAGGCTTATACATAATTTCCAGATGGGGTCTTGAATAGATAAATTTACGCGATTCTAACAGAATATACAGAAAAACTGTGCCCTATCAATGGAGAGACAGTATTCACCAGTTAAGAAACTTCAGTCCCCTTGCAGCAAGTTCTTCAGTTGACTCTCTCACATCGGCCTTCCACAGTACATCCTCATCTGTTTCTATCTGAAAAGAACATCAAATGGTTATTTAGTTTAACAATCAAGGAAATAACGAGAATTTAGCCTTAACAAATATAACCACCGACGATAACAGGGACAGCAAATGAATTTCTAACTTCTACTTGTATCACTTTTATCTTAGATATCCAAGTACTTGCCAGAGAAAAGTCAACTGCAGGAAAGAGAAATTGATAGTCACTGACATCGTGTCTCTTGTCACAAGGATGTACACCCTGCAACCAAAACGACACATAAGAGAACCATGTAGGACTGTTATGCTTTAGTTTCCCTCTACATGAGAAATACAAAATCATTAAGAAGTAGAACTAAGTGTAAAGGGGCTCAAAGAGTTCTTGTAATACATAAAAGTGAAAGAAGTTAAGAGTCAAGGTCAATGTCCAATTTTTCTCAAAGAAAGCAGTAATTATCCTCTTCAGATTCCCTGCAGAACTTAGAAATGTGGAATTTGTCCAATTAGAAGCACATGTTATTGCAAGAAAAGCAAATAGTATACTAGACGTACAAAATGTTCTCGACAATCTTCTACTGCAATGAATGGAGGAGAATTGTGGCTTGAAATTGCTGCTCGACCACTGCTTCCAGCATTTGCCACCATTAGTGGCAGTGGATGCGCCCCATCTGTGTAGCCCTCCCCTCCAAAAACTCCAACAGCTGTTTGCAATGTCCTGCAAATCACAGTGATCAAAACTTACTAATGGAATGTTTCAGAAAGAAGAATAGGGGAATGAGAAAGCATCCAAAGATCTAAAGCAAAACATAGAAAAACACAGGCAGTGAATTGAGAACATATTCTCTTTTCAGAAGACTTAGTTGGATGCTTAAATGAAAATTTTATGTCTCTCGCTACTCGTTAGAAGCCTGATGAATCTAGAACTTGATATAAGATCAATTTTAACAAGGAAAGAATTAAATTTATCAACAAAAGAAATGCTATCTATCTGTACTATAACGGCTGGATATATATCCATAAAATCGGTACCTGAACAATGGGGATGTAACAACTAATTCAACCCTCTTGGAGAGCCCAGATGCATGGACATGCTTGCGCAAATTATCAACCTATAACAAAAGCAGTAGCTTATTTCATGAGATATCTTAATAATGCAAAATTCTGTTCAGCGCTAGCTTAAGAGCCTGAATTGAATGAGTTTCCTCTCATATTTGGTTTGTTACCTGTTGCCAACCTAGTTGAGTGAGGGGGGCGTCCAAATATTCAGGATTCAAGTATGCTTTGTAGTTCTTTTCTCCCTCAACATTATGCAATCCTTGAGCATGTCTCACCTGGATGCATGGTTTTGTAAGACCACAATGCCTTGAATTCAGAGCAAAAGCCAAGAAAGAAGGCAATCTTGGACATCCTTCATTCATTCAGACCATATATGTAGCAGATTCATATCCATAATTGACACAGTAACATCATTTATGAAACAAAAAATTCAATACCAACCAGATGAATAGTTTTGCAGCGGTGCAATGGATACAAACTCGGACCTGGACCACTATCCATAATCTGCAACCGAGCCTAGTAAAAACATTCATTAGCTTTTAAAAACAAGAGAAAATAATACCATTAATGAAGAGAGAGAAAGATTCGGTCAAAGATACATTTTTATAATGAATGGGTTTCAGTTTCGGGGGGAGGATAATACAGGCTAGTTTACCGAGCACAATCAACTAAATCAGTAATCATTTCATAAATGAACTACAATAGGGACAACTGACAAAATGAAGAGATACAATCAGGAAAATAACTTAGAAAGCAGTATTAAGATAACAAAATTCACTCACCCCACTTTACTATTACAGTTCATTATTAAGATGAAGCAGATGAAATCACCAGGCAAATTGGAATTTATCAACATCCATCATACTAAGAAGCAGGTATGCATTGAAAACATAAGAGCAAGGTTGAAGTTTCTCTAGGCAGATTCAAAATTCAAACACAAATTAAATCTAAACTCATCAACGTTACCTCATAAAGAGCCAAAAAAAAAAAAGTAATCACACTGAGTAAAAGGCATACAGAATTTATCTAAGAACCTAACAAAAAGAAAGCCTGCATTTCTACATAAAAACAAACAAACAAACAAAGAAAACACCACGCGCGATTACCAAATCGACAAGTAAAAAACTGAAGTCGATAAGATGAGATTCTAATGGCTGAAAAAAGAGAGGAAAGGAACATAGACAGAGACAAGCAGCCCAAGTGATAGATGTTCAATGAATTATTAAGTCTGTAATAATGTTTTAGGTATGGTATTGTGTTCTTAGTTCTCACCTGAGAGAGGTGGAGGAGAGGTGGAGGAGGAGGCTTCTTTCTTCGTTGTTATTATTATTATTATTAAATTTATAATTGCACGACTGGCTGTACTTAATGTGAAAATATCTCTCGTCTCATCTCTCTCTCTCTCTCTCTCTAGGGACAGAGAATCAATTATTAATTTTTGCGTCTTTTGATTCGCTGTTGGTATTTTATTTAATTCATAATACCAGCAGTAGACTAGCATTGTCTGCGTACATGGAATCGGAGTGGTGTCTTTTCATTGCCTGTTTACGCAAATAAAAACAGTATAAATCATTTTATTATTATTTTTACAATTCTTAATGAATTCAAAAAACTTAACCCAGGCAAAGTATAAAACTAAGAATCTTAAAGAAAAACCAAATAAAATGCTAAAGAAATTAAAAATAAAAAGAAAAAATAATAAATTATTTTGAGTGGGAGCGAGATGCCCCTTCCTGACCTTTCATGTCTGGATGGGGATGGGTGCTCGGTTAGTGGCAATTGAATGGCGTGGCAAGGAACTGTGAGAGGGAGTTCCCGTTTTTTTTTCTTTTTTCATCTCATATATATTCGATTGGAGTGGTGGTGGGCTTGGTCTTGGAGGAACCGAATATATATATATATATATATCGAGCCCAAATTGTAGGAGAAAAAAAAGTTGAAAAGGTCTGAATTTCAGTGCTTTTTTGTAATTTATCTTAAAGGGTAAATTCATTGCATGGTCTTTCAAATTTTGATAATTGGTTAGATTAATCCTTATATTTTAATTTTGAGTACGACAGCCCTTGTACTTGTAACAGTGATCCCTCCATATAGGTGGGGTGGAGGGCCCGCAGATTCAAAGCTGGGGGTTGAACTGCTAAATTAAAAAATAGAGGAGCTAATTTAACCAACTTTTTAAACTTGAGGGACCATGTGGATGAACTTACCCACTATTTAATGGCAAAGGGTGCCATTGGGATTTTTTTTTTAGTTTAAAGTTTAAACTCCAGATGCTAAAATAAAATAAAATAAAAATAAATTGACAAGGATTTGCTGGACAAAGGTAGGAGTGACACTGGATGATTATGGTGATAAGAGTTTTGAGACTACTAATTCTAAGAAATTAGAAGCATATCTTGAAAAAAAAAACTCCATTGGGGATTCATTTTTCTCCCACTTGAGTAGTCTTGCTGTTTTTCTTAATCCCTCCATTGCAAGTTTTACAATATTTGGATGAATCTCTAGTTTTGCTTCTAATTCTATGCAGCTTGTTTACAGTATTATTGTGTTTTTTAAGACAATTCATAAGAGAAGGGCCTTCCTCGGAGCAGCAGCTTGCACCGAATGCACTTGATTAGATAAGCTTTTAACCTGCAATTTACGTATGATTGTCTTCGATGGTTTCAGTGGATGGATTCTGTTGTTCTTCCATGTGCACGTTTTGCTGCAAATTATTCAAAGGAGACAGAAGAAGCAATGGAAATTATTTGGACATTCATGGATGCTGACTCTGATGATAGCGTTGACTTGCGTATCTTCAACTTTAATAAAAAGAAAAGGCTCTCACTTGCTACTTGATTTAATCTCAGGAAGTTGCGAGCAAGCATTCGGCGACTGTTCTAGCTGCAGCAAATTCTGCCTGGTCGTTTCTGCTCACAGCCATGGAGGGATGGAGACTCAGCGAAGAACATTGGCAAGGGCACGTAAAGTTCCTATATTTTGCAGACATCCCCATGAATGGCTTCTAACATGAATGTGCAAGGTCTGTTAGACATTTGTGAATTTTTATGAGATGGGCAACACATCTTTGATTGCTGCAGAATGGTTTGCCAAGCACAGCCATGAATTTAACTCTTTCCACGATTCGAACACAAAACCTTCACGACCAAATTTAACCAGTGGGGTGATGTGGGTCAAAACTAATTTGAATGGCATTCCATTTCTTGGCCGTGCTGGGTCGATTTGAAATTGGTTTTGTTTGACCCGATCATCTTGGAGGCCCAATCGATTAACCTAGTCCAAACTTGGTGTTGATTTATTTTTTAAAATAATGTTGCATTGACTTTTTTAAAACAAAAATTATTGATCTGGTTTAGCTGGATCAACCCCGGGTCGGTTTAATAACCAAGTCACGTTGCATCTATAAACTAGACGATGTCGTATAATGTTGCCGTCAAAAGTTTTAATACCTTTCGAAATTCCAAACACAGCACAGCATCATCACCCAGGGAGTCCTCTGTTTCTCACAAAATCGTCATTAACCACCAAACCCTAAAACCTCAATCTCTCCAAAATCCCACCCAATCTGTTACTTCAAAAATGGCACTCAGAACGCATCTGTTTTTTCCAAACACCCTTATCCGACCTCCGAAATTCCATTCTTGTCCCTTCCCGACTACAACCCATTTCAGAACCCGAATCCCATGCACCAACAAAAACATCTTAACTGATGCGGATCTTGCATCAGGTTTGGCCACAGAAGTTGCAAAAATAAATACCCATTTGGTGCAAAGAGAAGAGGCCATGAAGAAAAGCAGAGAATTACTCTTCACTGAGCTTTGCAACTATTTGGCATTGGATAAAGAGGAAATGGAGAAGAAATGGAGCAAAATGGATCAAGAGGAGAGAAGGGTTTTGGTTAAAGGCTTTGTTAATGAATGGGGTGCCAATTTTCACCCTTTATCTGCTAGGTCTGTCGAAGAAATGATTGAAGAGTATTTACATGAAGAGAAGCCATCTTCAAACTCTTCTCGTTCAATGCTGTTTCCTGGTTTGAAGAGGATAATGGGGTTTTCTGAATAAGTCGAGATGTTTAAGATAGCATGGTGGCATATCTTGTAGTAATAGAAATTTTGTTGGAATGGATGGTTCGTTGTTTTCTGTTAACTGCTGGATGTTGTTAATAATCATATCTGGCTTCTTTTTGGCTAGTAAGTTTGATAAATTCACAGAAATAGAAGGTTGATAGGTGAATACTTGTTGTGTGTATGATGCTTTTTTCCCCCTGAAAGCAGCCCCCATATTCTTTTTCCCGTCACTTTTGGAAAAGCAAATTGGAACAACCATAAAAGACATCAAATGGCAGGACATTAGAATTGAATGAGGTCATCGGTTATGCAATTTCACCGGAATTCCACTCTGACCAGATAGCTAGCCCCTCCGAATCTTGTTAAGCCGCCTGCCTTTATCCATGTGACGCGCAATAATACATGTATATAAAATTAAACATACACTAACTCAAGATTTCGGTGCCTCCGTTCTGCTTTCATAATTCCACCTTCCGATCTATTTTCGGCCGCTCTGATCAGTTCGGTCTTTCCCACCTCTATAATAGCTCATGATTATGAAAGAACTAATAAGATCCTGCAGTAGGCATGCATACAATTCTCGGTGACCATAAAGGGCAAGTTGGTTTTTCGGGTGGCCATGAAGGGCAACATCTTTCTGATTTCCGGTTGGAAAGTCCAATTGAACAAAGTTAAATTTGGATGGCAGCAAGCGTCACTTTCCAAGGTCATTTCTGTAGTACCATCCTCAATTCACAGTATATGGACATTGGTTGCAAACACAAATTTCAACTGAAAGCTGACGCCCTAGTCCAGTATCATGATAAAAGCGTTAAACATCGAGGTAACATGTCCATGATGTTCTTTTTTTATGTATTTACATCCATATAATTGGGATTTCAGCAACTGAAAGATCTGAAAATCAAAACATAAATCTGAAAAGAATGTTTATATACAGCAACCCTCAAGCAAAAACATGTTCTCATCACCGACCCCCACAAAATCTCCAGACTTTTCCTACACAGGAGTGCAAATTTTGTCAGAAATATAGCTGCCTGCACTGCGCAGCTGAAGCCTCAGCTGGACAGTAAGGACACTTGAATGCCCTGGAGCTGCCTTTTGATAGCTTCATGATAGACTGCTTGCAGAGAACATGGAGGCATGGCAGCAGCATCGGTGGATTTTCCTCACTGCCTTGATCCCTACTTACAGGACAGACAAAAATAGAATGGAATTGAAATTCCTTTCCCAGCTCTACTGGCACCGGCAACTGTTTCAAAGCCTGCCACTCTTGCTTCTTTGCAGCCATTACATTTGCCAGCTTCAAGAGAGTCGGCAAACCTTCAATCCCAGCTACTATTGCCACACTTAATGGGCTCTGAAGGGACTGACCGACAAAGTTGCAGAAATCCCGAGCCAGCTCCTCGGTCAACTTCTCCCAATGAATTGGAGTAAACAGTTCAGAGTGAGGACAATTTTCAAGTCTGCCTATCCACATTATGCAAACTATTAGCTTTTGAAACTCTTTCAAGTGACTAGAAGCAAAAGAAGCTAGGTGAGTTTTGCCATAGTTGAGGGCATCAGCACGATTTCCTCTCTTTAGAATCTCTACAAACTGCAGCTGGTGAAGTTTCAGCTCAATATTTGAACCATTCTGCACTAGCTTTTCACGGTTGGTAGAGGCCCACTTCAAAGCTGGCTCAATATTTTTAATCCTCATCGCCTCAAGTATTTGATGCAGTTCCAGGAAATGAGATCTTAGAGCAGCTGCTTCTGGTTCTCCAGCTTCATTTATGAGACAATCTCCAAGATCAAACAATCCCTGATGGTAAAAATGACTTGCTATTATCTGATTCACTATATGAAAATCAAAGTCAACGTCCCTGTATGCCTTGGATATGTCAGGAAATGATTTTTCAAGGACCTTAGGGAACTTGCTAAGGCTTAAATTCAATTCCTTCTGTGACCCTTCTAATAGCTTGAGAGGACTAATTGCAATAAGCTTGTGCTTCAGTTCTGTGAGGATGGATTTCTGATCAACGGGAGACATAGGATCTTCCACTGACTGTATTTTTACCAATGCCTGCTCAATTTCCTGGCTCACTTGATCGATTACTTCTTGGCATTTAGAAAACGATAATTTTTGCTTCTCAGCAACGCGATCAAATGCATCTTTGGCAGTAGTTAGTTCCATTCCTGTAGAAAAAGAAAAGTCAATAACCTCACTACTGATTTCACTCAAAATAGTCGAATAGCATGAAAATTCTAAACCACCTGCTAGTCAATAACAGATAACCCATCAAAGTTATCACCAATAAATTGTTGAGCACCACCTAGATATGAACAACACACTTAAACTGCAGTATTCGATATCTATGAGAACAAAAATTTAATAAAGAAGGAAAAGAAACTGCCATTCATCTTCTCTGTCAATCAGTGAAGACAGTGATAATGCTAGTCATTCCATCTTTCTAGGTTAATTCAGGACATGTATCCTCCTCAAAAAAAAAGAGAGAGAGAATAAAGAAAAAGAAGAGAAGGGATACAAATAATAGACAACAATTAAGAGATTAACCCAGCTAATACCTACATAACAATCCTTTAAATGTTGTTAGGGAACAAATCATAAATGGCAATTACAAGATCACCCAAGTAGCCAAAACTCGCGTAATGACAATAAATACAGAACAGGAGATACACTGACGAGTATTAAAATTTGACAATTCTGGGTGGAGGCATTATTTGGGAAACATGGCTGGAATAACACCGTAAAAAAACTTCTTTTCCCGTTTCTTTTCATTTTTTTTCCCTCTTACTATTTGTAAAGGTCAAGCGTGCATTAATGAAATGCCAGATATAAGAGGCACACCGGGATAGGAAGAGGAAGAGGGAATTGTTTGGCGCGGGGCCGGGAAAAGGAGTGTTATAGTCGGTTCCGAGATGGATAAGAATACAGTTTGCATGAACTTGCTAAATAAAAGAAGATACATTAAGCAACTTCAATTTTATCAACTACAATGATTTAAGTGATCACGAAAGATAGGAATAGGAATCATCCACCCTCATAAACCAAAAACTAACAAAACAAACCATGAGAGAGAGATATACCTTCCTTAATCCTCCTCGAAAAACCCAAAATAAACCGTAAACAACACAATCACAGCAAAAATAAAACACACAGACTAACACAAAAAAACCAATCATTCCTGTGAACAACACCATAACATAACCTGAGTTACATACTCATTAATTGAGTCTCTCTCTCCCTCCTGACGATTTCCATTTCTTTTTTGTTTTGTGACAAAATTTTAACAAATTTAAAAGTAGAAAAGATCAAGAAAAGGCAAACTAACTACCTATTGAAATAAGAGAGAAAAGGAAGCCAAGATTCAAGCAAGAAAAGAAGCAAAAAAGAAAAAACAAATTGTAACTGCTACGAGAGATACAAACGATAACAGATCACAGTTAGTTTGTTAGGGTGGGGATCTTTGCAAATCAAATGATTAAATTTTGTAACTTCCCAGTATCAAGATCATAATCACAATCAAATTTGAATTTCAATTAAAAATCCAAAAGGATAATCAAATGGCGTTACCTGAACAACTTTTTTAGAGAAAGAAGGCTGCGAGAGCGACTCTAAAGAAAAGAGAGAATTGGCGAGCGTGGGAATCGAGAAAGAAATCTGGCAGTAAAATCGTTGGGGAAACACGTGTCAGTTTAGATTTCTTTTGGACGATATTGCCCTTATTTAATATCTTATTTACCATTTATACATTCTCCCTGGTTTTTTAATTTTGATTGATTTTGCTATTAGACATTATTGCGTAAACTAAATACTAATTACAAAAAAAAAAGGACTGACAAATAAATATAGTGTGTAGAATGCTCATGGATAATCCCGCATTTTAAGTATACTTTTAGTATTTACACGGATTCTTTAGAATAATCCCGCATTTTAAGTATACTCATGGATGGGATATTTAATGATTTGGCAACTTTTTTGTTTTATTATTTTCTATGGAAATTTAATATCTTTTAGTTTTAATTTTAATTTTAATGATGAACAAAAACTTTTGTTTAGAGAGTTGAAAGGATGAAGAAATGTTTTAGAAAAATTTTACAGTACTCACTTTAAAAAAAAAAAACAATAAGCACTAGTGGAAGAAAAAATATAATTTATAATTTATAAAAAAAAAATAAAAAATATATTTTTATATATAATATTTTTATTTTTTACTTGTACTTATCTATTTCTATAAAATTAATTTTATAGAATAATTAATAAAATATATTAGCTACCATAAAATTTCTCCTGGCCATATGGTGAGTTCTCAAGACTTGATACCTTGAACATTTCGATAACTAAATAAAAGTAGTAAGAAAAAGGTGAAGTCCTGTAATCTAATAAGAAAATATTATATTATATTAAAAAAAAAAAAGAGGAGCATAATAACGCATAAACACATTTATTAATAAATAGAAATTGATATTCCCAGAAACATAAAGACCTGTACAACATTTGTGCAATTTGTTATCAGTTTCAAGAATTATCAACCGGCAACAACAACAGTTGTACAAGGAAATGTTGCCTCAGAACGGAATCACAGTAAGGGCTTGGAAGACGACTCCAAGGATGAATGACATGTCGAGTGTAGCAATAAAATCTGTGAAATAATTACAAAAATAAAGAATCACGCTCCTCATTCCTCGACAATTAGGACGATCTGTGGCTACAAAATTTTCATCTGAATCCCTACTAGCCTGACTCTATATTACTATTGAGCGCAAAAAAAAATGACAAGCCACCATTGAGGATAGCAGCCATTATTTCTCTCTCTCTAAAAAATGGGTCTCCAAAGAATCGATTATTCTGTTTCTGTGTATATTATTACAACAAGAACACCCAAGGAACATCCCTTTGGGGCAGTAAAATGGAAAAGTACCCTTTATGAAGAGCTCACTTCTTGATTCTTTCCATTTTCGTCCGAACTGTGTCCAAAATTATCTCCGTCTCAAGGTCAAACATTCTATTCACAGCATGCATAATCTCAAGCATCTCCTCTGGTTTTTGGCAGTCACTCCTCCCATCGCATCTAAGGTGCTGCATTGGACCATGAAGAAACTTCTTCATCATGCCCATGCTAAGATCATAAATAGCTTTCTTCTGTTTATCTGTAATATCACCCATCTTCGAGAGACACTTGTCCAGTTCAGAAGCCCTAATCCTTTCAAGATAAGCCCGTAGCTTTTTAATGGTAGGAACGGCTTCAAGGGAATCCTTCCAAGCTTCAAAGTGCTCTAATTCCTCGGAAATAATTGTTTGTGCTTCCATAGCCTTCCGGAGCCGATCCTCCTTATTAGCTGCCACGATATCCTTGAGATCGTCGACATTGTAAACTTCTGCTGTCTCAAGATCCGAGACACATGGTCCTACATTCCTGGGAACTGAAATATCAATGAAAAGCCGCCTTCCCATTTCTGTGTCCACAGGGAGTGTCTGTGCATGCTCTTTCAAGAACAGTGGAGTGTCTGATGCAGTGCTTGTGAAAATTACATCTGCTTTAGCAGCACATGCCATCATTTCTGAAAGGGGCTTATAGATGATTTGAATATCCTTAAGCTCTTCACGGATTAAAGCAACTTTCTCCTCAGTTCTGTTCACAACCACCATTTCTTTGCACCCTTTAGCAGCCAAGTGTTTGATCACAAGCTTCCCCATTTTGCCAGCTCCAATTACTAATACCCTAGTAGTTGCATATGAGGACTCTGGAAGCTTCATTAATGCAAGCTCTACAGCAGCTGAACTAACAGAAACTGACCCAGAGGAAATGTTGGTTTCAGTTCTAACCCGTTTTCCAGTAATGATAGCATGCTCAAACAACCCACCAATTTTCTTATTGAAGCCATCAACTCCTTGTCCAAGTTTTTTAACTTGCTTCACCTGAGCAAGGATTTGACCTTCTCCTAGAACAATTGAGTTGAGTCCAGAAGCTACCTCAAATAGGTGTCTTGTGGCATCTTTATTATACAACATAAATCGGTGTTGGCAAAGCTCTGAAACAGAAACCCCGCTAATCTGTCAAAAGAAAAATTGTTAATTATGGACCATGGTCGACATTGATTTTACCACTATGTCTGAATATGAACAATTTAATTTGATATTTCCCTAAAGAAGTATCCTTATTCAATAGATGTTTTGACCAAATATGTGTAGAGAACATTCCCGGTTGATGCATGTAGAAATATATCAAATATATTTTCAATGAATTTTGAAAAGTCTATATAAAGTAAGAAATGGTAGGAATAGTCTAATATTAGTAGGACAGGTGGATTTGAGCAGGGTGAGCCGGGTCAATTCAAAAGCACACTCCAAACAGACGCCACACCAACATGCAATTTAAAGGTATTTCATCTCTCTTTCATGCTTTATTTGAGAATTCTTAAGAAACACAAAAAAAGGCAAACAAGTACCTTAGACATCCATTCAGTAACTTCTTTGACTCCACGATGTTGAGAAAGAGCCACAACATATACTTCGATTCTGTTACAAGTACTGAGAACAGCAGCTTCTTCTATATGATTTAAAGCACAGAGCTCCCTAATGGCTTGAGGCCACTGGGCTTCTTGGATGGCCAGCTTCTCACGTACATCAACTGGTGCTGTGTGCACATTGAGTCCAATGACAATGATGCTGCTCTTTTCCTTTGTATACCCTGATAAAAAAAAATAGTATTTCAGCAATTAGCATTGATGAACAATTCCAGGAAGGTTTAGCAAGGAGTCGTATCAGAACAATAAGAAAAACAAAATTGACACAAATCTGGTCGATTTCGAAGTGACAAACATGATTTAATAAATTCACACCCCTACGTGAAATACTCGTAAATGAAAATACAAGCAGGAAAAACCTGAAACTAAGGCTACAGATAAAGGAGATTTGAGATTTAGTTAAGACCATTAATGCAGAACAGTAAATAGGTGTCAGTACAACCAAGAAGGCTGGTATAATTCAGCGCTTGGGTGTCACAGGCCTCTGCTTCTTCAATTTTAATTTTTTTTTTTTCTTGCTAGTTAATGGCATCACGGACATCTAAAACCCACACAAGCAAATTATGATTGATCTAAATACTCACAGAATTAACTAATCCTTCGAAGTAAAATAAATTCTTGAACCCATAAATATGGCTGCAAAACATCTTCCATGCTAATTATATATATATATATATATATATATATATATATAATCACTAAAACACTCTCGAGTCATCAAAATCAGTTTAAATATCCTTCCACTTAATAATTATTACCACACAATACTCACATCACCACCAGGATCACTGTCTCTTTCTTATCTAGTAAAGCTAAATTCCACTACCTTTACAAGGTTTTCAATCCCATGCTTCTAAATAGAACATGTATTTTTTTTATCGTAAATATAAAATAATTTGAGCAAGCTAAAAAAACAGCCTTTTTGCACCACATGATAAAACGAAGCACACACATTATCCAATTTCAAATAATCGAAATAAAAAGTAGCAAACTCACTGTCGATTGCAGAAGCCTTGAGTTGCGCAAGCGCCATAGCGCTCGATCTCTTCAATTCTTCCTTGTCGATTGTATTCAAATTCTGACTCACACTTTCACATCTAACACGAAGGCTTTGATTTAAAGCCGATGCCCTTCTATTGTTCAAGGGTTTGTAGAAGGTTTGCAATTGAGGACAAGACACAGCCAATGGACGGAGGTTAGGATTTGATGGTGTAGAAGTAGCAATAGAGGTGGCGAAACCGAATGCCGCCGCCATCGGCGAAGAAAAGATGGAGGCGACGACAAGAGAGTTTGTGAAACTTGATCCCCGAGTAATGAGAGGATAATTTGGAGGTGGATCACAAAGGTGAAGAAGAAAGGGATATAATTTTGAAGGGAATTGCGTTGGGTCAGAGAGGGGAGGTTTGGTGAAGAAAAAAAAATTAATAATAATAATTTGACAAGGGAATTGCGTTGCGGTGGTCTTTGTTTGGGTTGTGTGTGTGTGTCTATATATATATATATATATTGACCTGTAACAACTACTCCCGTGATTTTATGACCTTTTCCAGCATAGAAAAGGAGGAAGGGAAAAGGTTGGTTTTAGGCAGGAGGAAAACGGGATGGGAATCGGAAAAGGGATATTTACGCGTTTTGTCCACACGCCCACCGTGGACTGCGCTAGGAAGTTAGGAAAGGTCAGAACTCAGATGTTTTGATTCTTTTTATAACCAACCATGGTTTTGTTCTAATCTGTCACCCTCCATTATTCGTCAACTATAGTGGCCAGGAAGAGCCAGTAGCTGATTGGTCTAAAGGTGAGCTAACTTTTATATTGCCGTCATTTATAACGTTGAGAATTTGAATTTTCCCCAAAACCATATTTGTTATAGAATATAGACCTGGTTTACGGAGTTGACTTGAAATTCACAAGAGCGATTGGGTGTGTTTTTTAGAAGTTTTTTTTTTAAATTTAATTTTTTTTGTTTTAAATTAATATATTTTTGATATGTTGATTTTAAAAAATAAAAAAATATTATTAACATACTTTTCTGAATGAAGCACTTTGAAAATCAATCACAACCATACTCCTAAACACCTCTTAATCCGTTTCCTCACTCGGTTTGAGCATAAAAAAATTAATCTAGATTTATTTTTATATAATTTGATTAACTTATAAATTAATTTATAATATAATTAAAATTCAACTTAATTTATTTTAAAAATATTTTTTATTGATTTAAACCAACCGGCAACTCCTTTTATTTAAGCTGGGTTGATTGAAATTCGAGTGTTGAGGAATCCAGAATGAAAAAAATATAAATCAAGTTTAGATTAAATTTTAATTTAATTTATCTCGTTGGTTCTCCCACCATTCATAGACCGATTTCAAATATAAATGGGTTGTTACTTAACTTAATTTTGGATGTATCTTGGCCTGATTTGAGACTGGCTAAGTTTTTTTTAAAAAATATTGTATAGTATTTTAATATGATCATTATAATAGAAATTATTTCCTTTGATGGAATGTTAATTTTTCAATAGATCTAGTGATGCAAGTAGGAACCAACGAAAGAAAAAAAAACATGTACCATTTAACTACTGGATCGGAGGTGAGGAAGCTAGCTGTAAATAGAGATGGATAATAGGTACTTGGTCAGATAATATTAAAAAAATATTTATTGAGTTTTGAGTATATAATATGTATCTATTATCTACTATCTATTGATAAAATAGTGTGTGCGAGAGAGAGATTTATGTTGATATTAAGATATGTATATATTATATTGTATTAAAAAAATATAAATATTTTATAAATATATTAATATAATATAAATATATATTTCATATTAGGTTTGAAAGAGTTGTGGATCGATTTTGATAATATTTTTATCGATTATCCATAACGTCTAGAAAATATACTTATTCGATTTGATATATATCAAGTTCATATTAAATTGTTATCTCTAACTATAAACTCATTCCCACCCTATCATTTCTAATAAAAATCTCGGTTTTATGGGCAAATATTAGTTTAAAAATGTACTTGTTTTGTGTTTTTAAAGATTTTTTTGAAGATTTTTTCTTTAAATTAATATTTTTTTATGATTTTGAATCATTTTGATGTGTTAATATTAATAATATTTTTTTATAAAAAAATTATATATTTCTAAATAAAAAATATTTTAAAAACTAATTATTATCATTATCCCAAAAACCACCAAATAATTACACGTAGAAATCTCTCTCTTTCGTAACTACACCTTGTATAAATCCCTAGTTGCAAGGCATGATGCAGCTAGGATGGTTTGGTGACATGTCAGCTGAAAACTGGCTCAATTCGTGAAAGAATTATTTTTTCTATATTAAAATTATACTATTTTAATTTTTTTAAAATAAATAATATTATTTTTAAAAAATAAAAAAATTAAAACCTGAGATGATTTATTAAACTTATAATTTGACAAGCAAGCGTAGGCCTTGAGCTATGTTAATTTCCGGGTCAAATCCTACAACGATGAGTAAAACTAAATCCTTTTACGCACAAGCTCACTGTAAAAATTTATTTTTATTTAATTTTGTGGTTGGTAGAATAAATATTCGACATAATTTCAATAATTTAAACTCAAGAATGAAAATTGCATTTTTCCTTTTTATTTATGCATTTGTTTTATTATTACCTGGCAAAGACATGACTTTTCCACGAATAACATGTCTTTTTGAAAGAAAGAAAAACTTCATGCATTGAAATGATAATTTGTAAGAACCTAAATGATTGAGAAGAAATATATTCCCTTGGCCAACAATCTATTTTCGTTAATCATTTATTCTATTTTTACCATACACATGATTTTTTATGTAAAAACTATTAAAAAAATAAAATTATTACCAAGAAAATATTTAATCTTATTTTTAAAATACAGAATGATTGAAAGATTCTTGAAATATATTATAATTTTTTTATTTTAAAAAAGTCATTTTAAAATATAAAGAAAGTTAAAAAAAAAAACATTAAGAAGAGAAGGGCATAGACCTAAACTGCAATATCTTCACGCCTTGTCCATGAAAAAACCAAGGCGCGACCTGCATTTCTTTTTAAAAGCTAAGTAGATGTAATAGGAGTGAGTAAAAAATTTAAAAAACTAATTAAATTGAGAAAATTATAAAAAAATAATTGAAAAAATCAAACTATAAAAAAATTAATTAGAATTTTAAAAAAACTGACAAGTTTGATTTTATAAATCTGAAACTGAAAAAACCAAACTGAAAAAACTGGAAAAAAACCAAGCCAAATCAGAAAAAAATCGAGCCAAAACTGAAAAAACCAAACCAAACCAGAAAAACCAAACCAAACTAATTTAAACTGATTTTTTTATCTAAAAAACTAAACTAAACCGACTCAAACAAAAAATAATCACTCAAATAACACATTATCTGTGTGAGTTTTTTTAAATAAACGGACAACGCATGGACCATTGGAGCCAGTAATGTGTAATCTGCTACAGCTAATTTTGGTGTCCCCAGTGCTCGGACTAAAAAAAAAGAAGTTTGTGGTTTTGGACCTAAAAAATTTAAAATTTTATTTATTTTCACTTAAAAAACCCTGTAAACTTTTATAACTCTATTTATAATTCAAAACATCCTTTATTAATTTAAAATTTTAAAATCAAATTATATACTAGAAAATCTCAAGCCTTGATCTAATTTTCCTGACAAGATTAAATATTTTAACCACATTCATAAAACATTTTTTTCATGGACATTCAAATTTTGAAATATAAAAAATTAATACTACAAGGACTAAATAAATAAAAAACAAAAAAACTTCAAAGACCTAAACATAGATTTCCACACCTAACATTTGCATCCTGGACCGAACAGTACAATTCACATTGCAAGAGGAACAGCCGGCCATATCTAAATTGTTTTTTAAAATGTTATTTTATTAAAAATATATTAAAAAATATTTTTCATATTAATGTATTAAAATAATAAAAAAATACATAAAAATTAATTTAAAACTAAAAAAATTATTTTGTAATAAAAATATAATTAAACTACAATATCAAATAAAATTTTGGAAGACATGATTAATTAGAAATACTGTGACGGGAAATCTCGTGTTTGTCGTACTATCCGAGTAAATTCTAAAGCTTCTAAGCAATGATAGGAAGTTCGTGTTTACAAATTCTCAGAGAATTGATCAGCTAATTGGAGACTTTCTTTTGAATCTGAAGTTTGATGTCTTGATTCCTTTCTCGCAAGAATCACTCTATTTTTTTAAAAAAATTAGTGTGGATGTCCTTTATTTTTTTTAATTAGCATGGATGTCCGACCCAGTTTTTACGCACCTCAATTAATTTCATGGGTCCTAAAGTTAATAATCATGTAAATTTCCAGTAATCATCATATCAGTAATTATAGGAAAAACAAATTTTTTAATCCCAAACTTATTTTTGTATTTGAAAATGTCAGTAAGGCTAGCTATTCTCCTACTCTTAAGTTTCATTCCACTTATATAGTTTATTACATTTTGTTTGTTTTTATATTTCAAAAGTTTTTTTATTTAAAAAATTGATTTATTTTATTTTAAATTAATTTTTTAATATTTTTAGATTATTTTGACGTGCTGATGTTAAAAAATTATTTAAAAAAAATATTATTTTTATATATTTTTGAATAAAAAATACTTTAAAAACATAACCATTACCACACTTCTAAATATTAACACGATTGCAGTTGGGATGATAATAGGTATATATAGTAATTTTTAATTTTTATAATTTATTTATTAGGTAATAAATTTAAAAATTACACGTTGAATGACATATGTCTATATAAATATTTATTATTTGATTATTATTTAATAAAAAATAAAATAATTAACACACACACATACATATATACATATATACATATACCACACGCATACATACAAAGTGTGTGTGTGTATTATACTGCATTAAAAATTTTAAATATTCTACAAAAGTGCGCGCGCGCGCGCGTACTGAGTTAGATTGATAAGTTTCAGATTGGATTAATATTCATTAAATTTAAATTAAATTATCATCGCTAGCCCTGTATCCACAAAGAAAAAGGAAAAGATCCCATGTTTAGGATGATGATATTAATCCGGAGGAGGGGAAAATGCCATATCAATCTAGATACGAGGAAAGGGGTGTCCGAAGGAACTATGAGCCCATTGACCCTAACAGGAAGCTACTGATAATCCAAAGGAAAGGCCAATAACCGGTTCTTGCCCGACGGCCCAGTACCCAACACTTCACTCTTATCCCCTTTCCGTGGAAAAGATTACCGAACACCGGAGCTGGTCAACGCTAAACAAAATGTTCGGTAACGTGGTTGAATTTATATCTTTTAAAAATTTAATTTAATTTAAGATTATTTTAATATACTTTTAAATAAAAAAAAACACTTTAGACTACCAACAGTGCACGCTCATCCACACACCCTCGAATTCTGAACCAAGAAAAGCATTAATAAAACCAATATCCAAAGAAAGCCTCGTCACTCTGTGACCGAGTCTCTCAAATGGGCTTTAACATCCTGAAACCTCCCCCACTCTCCTCCACCAAAACAATTCTCTCCTCCACACCTACTAGACACACCTTCTCCAATCTTCTTTCTCCACTTCCCTCCATATCCACCTCCTTAACCAAAACCCATTTCAATTTTTTATCTCCAAAGCCAACTGCCCACTCCATTTCAGCTACTGCTTCTATTGGGTCCGTCTATCAAACCAAGCGGCAGTTTCGTGGTGGTGGGGTCATAGCCATGGCCGCTCCTGGGTCCGTCCAGAAGTCCGAGGAGGAATGGCGTGTTGTTTTGTCCCCAGAGCAGTTTCGTATTTTGAGACAAAAAGGCACAGAGTAAGATTCTTATATATCATTAAATTTTGATTTTTTCTTTCGTTTTCTTGTTGTTTTGTGGCTTGATGCTCTGGTTGACTTTTTGAGGAATTCTTGGTTTGTTTTATTCTGCGTCTGGTTTTTACATTTTTTTTGGCAGCTTAACCTTAACATCAAGATTCTTATCTGTAACAAAATTTTGATTCATTTTCTATGATGTTTTGTGGCTTGATATTCTGGCCATGAATTCTTGGTTTGTTTTTTTCATTTTGTTGTTTTATCCTGCTTCTGGGTTTGGTTAACTTATTAACAATCAAAGATCAAGTAGTTCTTCTGAATTCTGTTCTTTGCTCAAGCGATTCAATTGAACTCTGTTGGATGGGACATGCTCGAAATAATCTCTTTTAGTGTCCCTTTGAATGTTATCCCTATTGAAATGCATGTAAAATCCAGCGTGCATGAAAAACTTCTAAGAATATGTTGCAAGAGGAGCATTTGGTTCTTACATTATTCTGTGGCTTAATGGTTTATTGAACGTGTTCGAGTTTTGTTTTGCTGATTCATGGCCCATGCTTTTCAGTTTTAAGAAGCTAAAATGATGTTTTCTACTTCTGGGGCTGATTGGCATTAATGTAACACGGGATTCAGGAGTTTGCAGGGAAAATAATTGTGATAAAAATAGGAAAAACGGACATGCATGTTTGTTTAGCAGGTAAGAGATCGAGAACGTGCTAGATCTTAAGAAGTTCACAAAAAAAGTTTGATCTCAAATGCTAAGCTGGTTTAGATTTCCTTTACAAGTTCACAACAACAGAATCCAGGAGGAATAGAAGTATAACCTACCTGTTAGGACTTGGTGACCTGGGCCAGGTTTCATTTTGAACTAGTTTGGAGGTTGACCTGGTCCGGGTTGATCCTGTCAAATCCGGCCGACCTGGGTGAGATCTGGCCAAGTCAACTTTGAGGTTTTTTTTTTCTTTTTTAATTTTTGTCCAAAGCGACATCATTTAATTTAATTTTTTTTAATTTTTTGTCCAAAACGATGTTGTTTCATTATAAAGAACCAAAATGATGTTTTGAGTTTGACTCGGCAATCCTGTAACCCGGGCCAGGTCTGATAACTTAGGAATGGCTTTTGCAGATCTTTCTTTTGACAATAAGGTACATTGTATAGTAGCAAATAGAACATTGAGCCAGGGTGTAGCTATGTTCTGTTCTGTGATTTGCCAAACCTGGCGATCCCAAGTTGAAAGTGAAAAAGGTTGGTTGATTTATGCCTTGGCAACTAGTATGTAGCTTTTACAGCTGTCTATCAGCTGGCCGTGTGGCTTTTTTGCATGTTCACATGCTGCTGTCAGGATGATCATAGATTTGGTGAAGTAGCAATACTTAAAATTTTACACTCTGGTGTTACTAACTTGGCAGAATGTCATGCTGATTGCCTCGACTGCCAGAGGCAAGAGGGAAGGGAGCGAGATAGCAACATGAAAGGGATGAGAAGCAGAAGATGGGTGGTAGTCAGGATAATATTAGAAGTCTAGAACTTGGAATTTTATTGCTGGATGGCATTGAATTGGCTGTTAGGAAGATCTCAGATTTTCCTTTCTTCTGCCTTGGTTCTTCAAAAATTAAATGAAGGACTAGAGATATGCATTAGAAACTCTGCCTAAGTGCCTATTCTACAACAACAACAACCAAGCCTTAATTCCAAAATAGTTGGGTTCTGCTATACGAATCCTTTTGTGCCATCTCCCTCAATCACATACATTCTGCCTGGTCTATCTGTTTGAAATTTCTATTACTAGATGAAGTGCATAATGATCAAGTGCTCTTGAATGAATCGAGCGGACGTTTCTCAAGAAAGCTAGCAAGGTTTTATGCTTTATTCCTTGTGATTTTTCACATTGTTTGGGTGTTGTGCAGGTATCCCGGCACGGGGGAATATGACAAAGTTTTTGAAGAGGGTGTCTACAGTTGTGCAGGATGTGGAACACCCCTGTACAGGTCGACAACCAAATTTAATTCCGGTTGCGGTTGGCCAGCTTTCTACGAGGGTCTTCCTGGAGCCATTAATCGCAATGTGAGCTCTTTTGCTCTGCTAGTTTCCCCTTCTTCGCGTACCATTTTATAGCAATTTATGTCATGAAATATTAACAAGGTTGGCAATTGTTATCAGCCGGATCCAGATGGTATGAGGATTGAAATTACATGTGCAGCTTGTGGTGGACATCTGGGACATGTGTTTAAAGGCGAAGGGTTTCGAACTCCCACTGACGAACGCCATTGTGTCAATAGTGTATCGCTTAAGTTTGAACCTGCAAATTCTTCCCAGTGAAAACTAATAGTGTGGTTATTTCATGGTTCATTACCATTGGTTCTGTATAAAGCATTGCAATAATGTCGTGTTTAGCCAAATAAAAAAAATGACACTATTACTGTTGGTTATAATTACCCCTGTTACGTGCTTATGAACTTTTTGGAGTATAAAGAGAATGCTGTCATTTTGCCATTGTGCTGCTTCTGTTATGGAGATGAGAGAGACATCGCAGCCAGATGTATGATCTCATCTTCTTCCTGCGTGGAAGATGAATAGGGGCTGGGAAGATAAACTATGAATTAACGGTAAAAGTTGTATATTTTGCATTTAAAAAACTTTGCGCTTGGTTTTTGGAGTATAGTTGAGGTTATTTTTAAAATATATTTTATTTAAAAATGTATTAAAATTATATAATTTTTTATTTTTTAATTTTTTTAAAATTAAAACATCAAAATGATCTAAAATATTAAAAAAACATATTAATTAAAAAAAATAAAAAAATTTAATTTTTTTTAAAACGTAAAAATAAAAGGTAAAATTACTTTTAATCTATATCACTGTTTCCACACTAAAAAAAATGTTATTAATTAAGCAATTTTCTGTTCAAACAAAGGTGTAACTCGCTTTTTATGAGCATGCTGGGCCGTGTTCTGTGAATTTGTATGACAAAAAATTGCCGTTGGATGACCGCGGGGATGGTAATTTTGACTCTTCTTTAATAATTTAAAGGAAAAACAAAGCAAACACCCTATAATCCCCGTCGCAATAATTTTTTTTAAGAAAATCGGAAATTTCTTCTAATTTTGGCAATAAATAAATAAAATAAAAATAAGTTTCCGGCGCAGATAATCACAGTCAGCATTAGCAATCTGCCAATCCGCCACATGGACAAAAAATTTAATTTTCAGTTTAAAAAAATCCACTTGACAAGATGACAAACCAGAAGTTCTTCTTGGCCACTCGACTTTACGTTCCATTTCCTCTTACCACAAACAAATTTCACTCTCCAAATTCTCTCCTTTTCATTTCTCCAAGTTCCAAAATCAGTGGGATTTGATTAATAAACGTGTGGCCACTTCTGGCCTCTCCTTTTAGCCCCTGCCTGTAATTATAAACACAAACACAAGATTACTAGATAACTGGAACTAACAAACAAATGCATTTCAGTTCTTTAGCTAGCTGATCTTCTCCAGCGCTTGTGTTCTTAATTAACCCGTGATTCTTATTACTAATATGCTGGAGTCAATCACTTGTTGTCACAGTCCCAAGGTAACAATCTTTTCAATCCTCCCTCCCCCTCCTTTTTAAGCAGTTTCCCATCTTTCTGATTCCTGTTCTTTATTAAGGTTGTTACGTTTAGTAATTGTTATGCTTGAGAACTTTGCTACTTCATTTTCTACACTAGGACTCCATCAGCTTGTTCATTTCGATCTTTTTATCCATGTTTTGCATAATCGGGTTAGTGCCTATTCGTTTCAAGTTTATTGTTATTAATTTGGTTTAACCCTCTTAATAATTTCTGATTTTAGCCCACATTTGGAGTTACATTCTTGTTTCTAATCGATTTCTCTTTGTTTATACCACTAAGTTGTGAGAGCCACTTTTTGGTTGCGGTGGGAACTCCACATTCTAACTTGGTTCTATGTCGAAAGTTTTTAAACTGGTTACAATATAGTATATATTGTGCATTTATTCAATATTTTGTAGTATTTGAAGTAAGATAGTTCTTCTGATTGTAATCCATTTCATTTGTTTGCTGATTTGCAGGGGCACAATATTAGAAACAAATCAAGCCCAATCAGGGCATGCTCTCGTCATATATCACATTTTCATGTACATTCTTTTCATGCTAGATTTTTCACAAAGCAGCCAACGCGCATGCCATCATGTGGCTTAAATTACTGGACTAGTCAATTCTCCTTTGTTTCGGGAAATATATTTGAAGGCAAATCTTTGTTAACTTCCAGATTGTGTGGTTCAAGAGGAATGTACATGTCCAGACATAGATTGGACCGTTGGGAAAGATCTCGACTATGTGCAGCTGTTGATGTTGGTAGTGCCATAGACGTTATCAATGATTTAGGATTGGATACTTTGACATTCTTAGGTGTGACTGTCGTGGTTGTTCCTGTGTTCAAGACAATTAGAGCTAGTCCTGTAAGATTTAATATTAGCTACAGTTCTTATTACTTTCTTTTCCATTTGATGTACCATTCAACTATTATTGCATCTAAATGCTTTGGATGTATATAGAAAGGGCGACGGAACCTGTATTGTCCATAAGATTAATGCTTGTGTTACTTGGAAGTGTTGATGGTTGCCTAACGCGTAGAAGCATGCATATAGATAATAATGCAGCATGCTTGAAGGTATTTTTTTTTTCTTCTGCTTAAATCCTGCATGATAATGGGGGTTGCTGGCTGTTTCAGATACTCGGTTTCTTCTTTGCTGGGATTGTACTCAATCAGTTTGGATTCATTCGAAATCTTACAGATGTTAAAGTACTGTCTGAATGGGGGATACTTTTCTTGGTAAGATCCGTCATTTAGTTAGCTTAATGTACTATGTTGCTGCTATTTTTCTCCTTCATATGCACTGCTATTTCTGCTGCTGTTATTCTATTTGGAGCTTTTAATCATGGTGCTCTGTTATCTGTAACATTGTTGTCGTTATTTGCTCTACTATACATGTGGATAGTAATGGGGGTTGGGGGGATTAACAATGAAGTTAAGCACAGTTACTATCAATCACCGAAACTGGCATTGTGTATTTGCCAAAACTCATATACTCTATGGGCTTTCTGGTCTTTTTAGGGGATTTTAGATGACTTCAATAATTAAAAATAGCTTATTCCTTTTTAGCTTTTTGAAGGAAGAAACAAATGCATACATATAATATTGTTTAGTTCTCATTGTAAATGCTTATCATAGTTGTTTGGACAAGAGCTCATTATTAAGCATCTTCTATGTTAATTTTATGCATTATTATATACTGTATAGATGATACTTGTTCCATTTGGAATACATGTTCCTTTTTTCAGCTGTTTGAGATGGGTTTAGAGCTTTCACTTGCACGTCTAAAGGCACTTGCAAAATATGCCTTTGGCATGGGATTGACTCAGGTATAACATTCAAATCAGTAAGCCAAATTGTCATTGTTCCTTGCACAATTATGGAAAGTAAATTTGATAGCTAGGTTAACTTATGTATTAAGTAGATATACATGATTTTAACTTGTTGGAAAATTGTATTTGACAAGATTTCTAAGAACTTTTCAATATGCGATGCTTTATGTTTTTTTTTCCATATTGGTATGTGTTTCTTTATTCATTCATCTGAAGTTTATGTTTTCAATGTTCCGGAGGCAAATACACATGTAAAGGTTTCAGTTAGAACTAGGATAATTGTGGAAAAAAGGGGTGGTACATTTACATGACGCTTAGACTATGTGTGAAAATGGAACCAAGTCCTTTTCACTTCTGGCAAAAATGCATTGCAAGGCTCTGAGCTTCTGGGTGGGTCAAAAGACATTGGGTTTCTCAGTTGGGGTTCTGGAGTCTTATTCAGCCAGGATAAAACTTGAACTGTCCTGAATTTGAAAATAGATATCAGGCTCAAACCACTTTCTGAATATGTTTTTGTATGCTTTAACATTACAATTAGAAATTTCCCTTTAGAATACTGTATCATTCATCTTAATGCATGATGTTGTATGCTCATTTAAAAATAGCTGGTTCTTTATGGCGGTGTTTGCTCTTTCTTTGAAGATTAAGTTTATAAATTTCATGAAAAATGAATTAGTGTGTCCACATAAAATCTGAAGAAACCATAGGAATGCTTTATTGTGCCAGACAGTTGTCTCCTGAATTTCTTGTCTAGGTGTCAAATAACCCTTGACTTAGCTCCTCTAGAATTAATCTCAGCAATATTTTCTTTATGGCATTTTACAAGTTTAGTTTAATTGCTTTTTTTCCAACTATTGTTTAGTTTGCATTGCGCTCTATAACTATATACACTTTTGGGGAATGAGAATGTGACAATTACATTATAACTGCTGGGTGAACCTTTGAATTTATTGCCTTGAAGGTTGTGTTATCAACTCTTGCTTTCACAGCATTTGAACTCCCACCAAATGGTGCTATTGGAACAAAAATCTTGGAGTTCCTTTTTCATTCCAGACCTGATTTGGTGAGCGCTCTTATCTACATATTCTCAATCCACGTTGCATATGATCACCAAGCAATTCTTTAAGCAAGCCCAAAACTAAAATCTAGCAGTTCTTTGGTTTGGTGTGTTTCCTCTTGTTGTTGTCTATTGAAAGCCTTGTGACTGAAGTTATCTTGCATGTGTTCTCTAAGAAAAAAAGGATAATTTTTGTTTTTTTGGTATTGGTTTGGATGAATTCCAGGTGAACATCAGAAGCATTGATGAGGCTGTTGTTATTGGTGCTGCTCTCTCTCTCTCTTCTTCAGCTTTTGTTCTGCAGGTACTCAAGTTGTAAAATCTAACAATGAGTCGCAGATCATCTGTATAGTCATTTCTATTTCTAATAGTGGAATTTAGGATAACTTTAAATCCTGAAATTATTCATATCCAGCCCAAAATGATGGTCTACTTATGTTCTATATTTCGGGCTGTTATAGGGTTTCCAGCATGAAGGCTTTTCATTGAAAGAGAATTAGAGTTATGTGATGCAGGGTTCTGGTTTTGAAAAATTATTAACAACATGGATTAACGAATTTTGGAATGATCACACTACAGAACAAGTGATAACAAATTGACGAAGAAAAAGAAGAGAAGGAAATGGGAATGTATGCAAGTCTTTGCAGGACATTATGGATGATTCAAAGATTGCAAGCAAGAGCTATAGGATGGCTCTTGATAGGTTCAAAAAGTGATTAGAGTTTGAGAATAGAAAGTATGAAAGGAGTTGATTTGATTATTTGATTGTCATGGTTTTCCTAAACACGCAAATCAGACTGGACAAGTGAATAAAATTTAAGAAGCTTAGAAGAAGAATGAGAGAAGAGTGCTTAAGAAAAAAAAGAGTGAAGAGAGATAGAGGAGAAGGGAATTCCTCATCTTGCAAAGCTTTCAAAAGAGGAGTTTGTTACTTGGTCACCTGGGTTCCTATAGAACCTTGTAACTGGATATATGGATGGAGATAGGAGTGTTTAAGTCTGATGGTGAAGAAGATTAGCAGGACCATTCAGTAATAAGTATATTGGTTCTATGGATTCCACATCTCCCTGATATGTTCCTTGAAGTGAAGTATCCCATGGTTTCTTTGAATTATGTCTAGGTCCTCAAAAGTCCTTTTCTAAGAAAAGTTCTGAAGAAAAATCAAAATAGAAGATTTCCACTTGATTTGGTTGTTTTTCAATCATATCAGCATACATAAATTTATATTAAATGAGATATATTGGATCTCATCCTTGAGCTTATCAGATGTATAAATAGCTTCTTGCAGAAAAGGGTGAGCTTCCTACAAGATTTGGCTCTGCAACTTTGGGAATACTTCTTTTACAGGTACTTTAATTACTCACACCTAGTCTTGTCTACATGTATATATAAAATTTCTGTTATGTTTTGAATTGATTATGTACATTTGTCTTGCCAAGATTTTCATGCAAGTAGAGACTAAAATTTTGATATTAAAATGATGTTGGAAGTTGGAACCTCATTACTCTCCATTTACAGGACATAGCAGTTGTTCCTCTCTTGGTCATACTTCCTGTGCTAGAGAGCCAGGTATGTCTAGACTTGCTTTTTTCTGTCCTGAAGAACTCTAAATAAATTTCATTTTTTGTTACTAGTAATAATAATTTAGGCTGCGTAAATTAATTTAATGGTATGCTTGTAATCCCACTTTGAAGATACCTGCTCCAAACTCAAAAGGTTTCTGTTCCATTAGCTTTATTTGTATGGACAGGATAACACAGAGCAGATTAGCCAAAGACCAAGACTGTCTAGAACAAAGAGTTCAGTGAAAATAATGCTTTTTAACTTCTAGTGATTTGGTTGAGATCTGCTAATAATTAATTTAACTTTTCATTGTGGGGACAATTGCTCAGAATCTTTATGTTTCCAGAAAAACATCTTGATTTCAATTTTCCTTTCCCATTTATGTTTAATCAGTGATAATTCCTGAGATATACTCTAGATGCTTCAAGTTATTCATTGACCTTGTGTTCCTTCATCTATGATATATATATATATATATATATATATATATATATATATATATTTTGCAGAATCTGGTGGAGGAAAGTATTTGGCCAATGCTTGCCCAAGAAAGTTTAAAGGCTTTAGGTGGTCTTGGGTTGCTTTCTCTTGGGGGAAAATATCTTCTAAGACGAGTGTTTGAGGTATGTACTATACTCATTTTATACATTAGATCTAGACATACATATGGATATATAAAATGTTGTTGCCAACACTAAACTAAATTATTCAGGTTGTTGCAGAAGCAAGGAGTTCAGAAGCATTTGTTGCTCTCTGCCTGCTAACAGTTGCTGGGACTTCTCTTCTAACTCAGAAGTTGGGCTTCAGTGACACGGTTTAAACCTTTCTTATTGGTGATAGAAAATGGTTGATATTGAGTTTTTGAGTCCATGCAGTTTGATTGAATTTGATTTGATCATGCAGCTGGGAGCATTTTTAGCCGGGGCATTGCTGGCAGAAACAAATTTCCGAACACAGATTGAAGCTGACATAAGGCCATTTAGAGGCTTACTTCTTGGGTTATTTTTTGTGACTACAGGGACTTCAATTGACACGCAGGTTCAATTTTTTCTCACCTATTAATTTCATAAGCAGTTCTGTTATGCAGGATGTTTGAAGCATTGGATACAGACAACTGTATGACATGCTTTTCTTCTTATGGGCATGATATCTTAATTCATCGTTAGTGCCAGAACATTCTGTTCACTGATTGTTTCCTTCATTTCCTCTCTGACAAGTCGATTTATCTTCTTGTGCAGCTCCTTTTTCGAGAATGGCCAAATATACTCTCTCTCTTGGCAGGTTTAATCGCCATCAAGACAATGATTATAACAGCAATAGGTCCTCGTGTTGGACTCACCTTGCAAGAAAGTGTAAGGATTGGATTGCTTCTATCTCAAGGAGGTGAATTTGCATTTGTTGTATTCTCTCTAGCTAACAGGTCAGTCAATATTTTATCAATGTGCTACCATGCTATGATAGCATTCTGGATTACTTTCTTCTTTAAAATTTGTATCTTCTTGTAAGCAGTCTGGGAGTGCTACCACTTGAGCTTAACAAGCTGCTCATAATTGTCGTTGTGTTGTCAATGGCATTAACCCCATTGCTTAATGAAGTTGGAAGAAGAGCTGCTGAGTTCATTGAAGACAAGTTTGACACAGAAGATGTAAGTTCAGTCTATTAGGAGTGTGGCTGTGCTAAGTTCTCATGTTTTGAATATTTGCTAGTACACATCAGATGTGAATTTACCAACTATATGCTTAGATGCTCCAGAATTTTTAAAATCACCTGAACTATTTTAGGTTCTTCAATGCATATTGTTACATTGTATTGGTTAATTTATTGATTTTTTATTACTTATGCTAATGTGCCTAAAGTTAAATCTGAAATATGCCAGAAAGCTGCTGAGGTGAACTTCAATGTTAGTGAACCTATTGTGATTGTTGGATTCGGACAAATGGGTCAGGTACTTTAGTTATTTAGAAGAAAAACAGCAGTTTTTTTTTTTTTTTTATGGTTTCGAAGAGACGTGTCATTTTGACTGTGCTGAAACTGCCCTAATGTTGCTATTTTTGTACATGCAGGTATTGGCCAATTTCTTGTCCGCCCCTTTGGCTTCTGGGATAGATGGCGGCTTTGTAGGGTGGCCTTATGTAGCTTTTGATTTGAATGTTTCTGTTGTCAAGGTCAGGAATTTTTGAGTTTGATTCAAATAATTTGCTTCTACAATCCAAAGTTAATTCTCCAATAATTTCCATAAACTGATCAGCGTAACTTTGTTTCCACAAACGTGGTTATGAATTAAGTTCAAAATCAATTTGAGCTTTCAAGAATTATGTTAACTTACACAATCAAGTAAATTGCTGTTGCTTACATATACCATGACCCTTACAGATTTCCAGGTACATAATTGTTGAGAACTAAAACATGAGTCTGATTACAATTAGATCTGTCTTTGAAAAAGGTACACTGCGTGGAGAACTGTTTGGTAGTATTGTTGAGTTTTCCCATTTCTAATAGTGAGAAAATGAAAGCATCTCTTAAACTGTGATTGTAGAGAGGATAGAAACTTTTTATCTGCTAATGCCTGATCATCTGCAGACTTTTTTGGCATTAAACCTTTGCAACTTCTCAAGCCATGCTTCTCTTGCTAATAGTTCGTGCTAGGTTATAATGCTCGGTCTTTTAAGTTTTCACCATCATATTCACAGGCATCCAGGAAACTTGGTTTTCCAATCCTTTACGGGGATGGTTCACTTCCAGCGGTATTGCAATCTGCTAGTATCTCTTCCCCGAAGGCTTTCATGATCATGTTTACAGGGAGGAGGAGGACAACTGAGGCTGTTCAAAGGCTTCGGCTTGCATTCCCTGTGGTAGTGCTCTCACTCTGTGCGTGCGCATCATGTGCAATAAGTCAAAATGATATTGCTCCCTTATAAAAATGAATGGAGAAGAAAACAAAGGGAAAATGAATATAGTCTAATATGAGTTATCATAATCCTTCCCTCTTTACTGCCATCACAGGCTGCTAATTCTGTAAGATGCGGATGAAGGATTGATATTTTTTTTGGGTCCTTTTTTCCTTGTTTAGAAATATGACGTCTTAATTTTGTTATTTGCACAAGATTTCTCCGTGCCAAAAATATTTTCAACCACATTGCCCAATTTATCCTCAATGGAGCTAGGAGGCACTAAGGTTCGTTTGGCATGACTTTGTGGAAAATGACTTTTGATTTTGAGTCATAATTCAACTATGAGTTAAGTTAGAAGTATGTTTGACAAAAATTGTCTCAAAGCAACTTTTTTAATGAAAGGAGGTGGTATAAGCAAAATAAAATTTTGACTCAATTTTGTAACAGCTTATTTGATTTAAGTCAAAAGTTATTTCTTATCAAACATCTGTGACTTTTCTTCGAGTCAAAAGTAGAAAAACATCTTAAATCAATTTGCAAAAGTCATATCAAAGGGAACCTCAATTTATTTCTTGATTCCACTCTATTGCTTCTGTTACATCCATATTTTCTTTTCATTTTTACCCACTTTTCTAATGATATGTTCCTTTTCTTGATTGAATTGCTATTTTTGGTGCATACTTGGCAGATACCAATTTATGCCAGAGCTCAAGATCTCACCCATCTTTTAGAGCTAAAGAAAGCAGGCGCAACAGATGCTATATTGGAAAATGCGGAGGTAAGAATAAATCAGTTCCCCTTTGGTGGCTTTCACTTCCGAAGAGGTTTCAATAACTTTCACCAATCACCCTAACTATATATACCATATATTGATCAGATGAGCTTACAACTTGGATCTAAGCTTTTGAAAGACTTTGGCGTCATGTCTGATGATGTGAACTTCTTGAGCCAACTTGTTCGAGACTCCATGGAGTTACAAGCTCAAGAAGCACTCAGCAAAAATGATGCTCGAGAATTTGATATTACGAAACCATTTCAGGTAAATACATACAGGTTAGGAAACCTTACAATTTGACTTGCTGGTCACAAGAATGGCAGGGTTGGGATTTTCTGTACTATACAGTAACAGATTTTTATTAAAACTGCATTGCAATCTGTTTATTTCCAACTAGTGGCCTTTAATCTAATCATAACATTGTGACAGCTCACTCTTTGTTTCGGTCCACATGCTTTGTCTCTCTTTCCCTGACTTCCTGTGCACCTGATCTTTCTATTCCATTGGAGATCTTTCTATTTTCTGAATATTCAAAGTTTGCGCCATATTTTGTGTATAAATCCCATGCTTGAATATTTCTAAGAAGTTTTTCTTTAGTTATTGAGTTGCATTACATCTTACATGCATTACTCTCGCTGGAATTGCTTTTGAGTACCATTTCCTCGATGTACTTCATGGAACCAACACCGAACTAACTCTTGATACTCTGAAGGTAAGAGTTGGTGACTCAATCGGTGGCCAAGCACCTATTCCATCAACCTCATCCGGAGCCAAATCGTTAAGTATAAATCAGACAGATGAAAGTCATGTCTTGAGGTTTCAAGGGGAAGCAGATCAAGCAGCACACGACAGTGAGCTCCAAGAACCAGAGGATTTGCAGGGAAAGGGTGTTTTATACTGTGAGCTAGATGGAGAAAATGGCTTTCCAGTTAGAACTGATGATGCTAGGGTGGAGAAAAACATGTTAGATCCATCAGCACCATGCATGGCAACTACTGAGGATCCTTAAAACTGTCGGAGAATTTTCACTCCTAAAGAGTATTTTATTTGTTCTTGTGGCCTCATTATAGCTCTTCTCAATTGTTTTTGTTGGTGAGACTAACGTTAGAGACAGAACAATCTAAACTTAGTCAAAAGGGTAGCTGGATTGGCTGTTTTAATAGAATTCTCAGACTCCATCAAACAAGGTTTCAATTCCTGTAAACCACACCATGTATATTGTTGACATTGATAAACTGATTACCGATGAAAAATGTACTTTGTTTAGATATATAAACATATTGATTTCTTGTATTTTTACCTCTGAAGTTTTTTCGTTAATTTGGGGCCTCAATGAAACAGATTGTACTGCTCTGGGATTTTGATCATATCTAGGATATATGGCCTCAGTATTTGAGCTATTACCATTTAGCGAAAACAATCACCAAAGAGTTCTGAATACTGTGGAACATTTTGTAAACTAGATACCCATTTCTCAAGATAATTCCCTATTATATCCAAATCAAACTGAAACAATATTTTTCTACAGTCAAGTTAGTCCTCATACGGTTGTGGCGCCAATTGCTACTGCTGCTGTTGTTGCTACTGATGCAGATCTATTCATAATAGATTAGGGCTGTTGGTGGTGCTCTTGGCTGTGTGGAGGTTGTGGTTAGTGGTGAAGATGTGGGTGGCTGGGGCAAGTTGCCCAAGTTGGATTGGGTATATGGTGGAGAAAGAGTTGAATGCAGTGCCTAGTTTAGGAATTTGCTCGTATGCCTTACATTTGCATTGTTTAATAAATGCTAAAAAGAGGAGTTGTTGAAGGACGGGAGGACGAGAAATGTGCAATTATAAGGGTACAATGGTGGTGGTTATTGATATCCAAATATATTTTTGTTTTTTCATTTTTTTTAATAAGATTGAGATCATAAAGTGTAATTTCTGATAAATTTATATGTTGTAGTGATTTTCCCTTTTTGTATTATATTTCATAAATGCTGTCAAACGAAGTTGCCTTGAAAAGTAAAAATTACTTTTGACTTGACGTTAAGAGGTCGGTGTGGTGATGGCCTCTTGAAAAAGAAAAAAAGAAGAAGAAAGAGGGTTCTGATGGGAGACCTTCAATAAACGGCATGGAACTTGTAGAAGGGTTCATCAATTGATCAAAGACGCAAAGAGTTCACTTTCTTTTCCATGCAATTTTCATCGTAACAACACTTTTGTGATCCCTCAGCAAGAAATGGCAGACCAAGTTTTGTCCCCAGCCCTGCAAATGATCTTTGACAGATAGCTTCTCCTTTCATAGAAGTGCTTGGTGGTATTTGGGGATTCGAGGACAACCTTAAAAAAGGATGAAGCAATCCTTGTTAATGATTTAAGTTATTCTTGAAGATGCAGAAGAGCAACAAGTGACCCGAAAAGCTGTGAAGATTTGGTTGTCAAAGCTCAGGGATGCAGCTTATGTAACTGAGGACCTACTAGAGCATCTTACTGTGGAAGGCGAGCAGTATCCTGTTCCAATTTCAATCAACGCTTAGAAGGTTAGGAAGGCACTTGAAGCTTTGGAAATGACTGCATATGAGGGGCTTGGCTTGAATTTGAGAGAGGATATTGTTATTAATAACAAATATAATGCAAGAGAAACTAGCTCTTTCACCGTTGGAATGGAAGTTTATGGAAGAGAGGAAGATAGTACAACAGTTATTATCTTGTGAAGCTACCCAGGAAGGATATCCAACAGTTATTCCAAAAACCAGTATTGGGGGCATTGGCAAGACAAGTCGTGCTCGATTGGCATATAATGATGAGAGGGTAACACAGCACTTCGATATTAAAATTTGGGTGTTCGTGTCTGAAATTTTTTATGCAAAGATGATCACGAAGACAGTTACAGAGTCTGCTGCAAAGAAAATATGCAAAAAAGAGATGGATGCGCTTCAGTCCAAGCTGTGGGGTTTGTTGCATAGAAAGAGATACCTCATTTTGCTAGATGATGCTTGGAGTAAGGATCACATTGAGTGGGGCAAGCTAAGGCCTTCGTTGAGAGGGGGTCTTGCTGGAAGTAAAATCATCATCACTTCTCGTAGTAAAAAAGTTGCTATGATGATGGACTCCCCAATCTTCCCTTACCATTTGAAGGGTTTGGATGAAGATGATTGCTGTGCTTTGTTCAGGCAACGGGCTTTTCGGAGAGGAGAAGAAGAGCAGTATCGAAATCTTTTGCCAATATGAAAGCAGATAGCCAGAAAATTTGGAGGGCTGCCACTAGCTGCAAAAACTCTGGGAAGCTTGACGCGCTTCGAAAGAGAGGATAGAGAGTGGTTATTAGTGGAAAATAGTGAACTTCGGAGTTTAAATGTAAACCATGGTGGAATTTTACCTTCCCTGATGCTAAGTTATTATCATCTACCAATACACCTCAAACATTGCTCTGCTTTCTGCTCAATATTTCCAAAAGCTTACAAAATCAAGAAGTTAATTCATCTATGGATGGCAGAGGGATTTCTACTAGGGGTCAAACCACCAGAAGATATTGGCAATGAGTACTTCAAGGATTTGTTGTGGATGGGTTTCTCTCAAGATGCAGAAAAATCTGATGATGGTAACATGAATTGCTACAAAATGCATAATATCATTCATGATCTTGCACGATATGTTTCAGGGAAAGAATTTATGATAGTGGAGCATGATCTTCTACCATTTGGCCTGGTCCAAACTTGCCACCCATGTAGCGTAGGTAAAGTTGGATCATTTACAGTTCCAGATGCATTGTATGAGGCAGAACAACTGCGGACACTCTTATTGGTAGGGGTGGAGGGCTTGAAAGACATTCCCTGCAAACTATTTTCGAGTTTTAAATACTTGCGCGTGCTAGATCTGAACAGTTGTGGCTTAGCAAGTCTGGATAAATCTCTATAGGTAGCTTGCTGTGTTTTAAGTAACTTGACCTGTCTTAATACACTTATCGGAGTTTTTCCACCAAGCGTAGAGGGGCTTCGTCATTTGCAAACTTTGAACCTGTATGGCTGCACTGGTCTTGCACAATTGCCTGACTTGACAACAATGGCTGATCTTCGCCATCTTATTTTAACTGGACGTGACTGTTTACCCTTGATTCCTTTCAGTATCAGAAAGTTGCATCTACTTCAGGCATTGCCAAAATATATTGTACATAGGGATTACAACTGCACCCGCCACTTGGCACATTTAGATCTCTGCGGTGATTTGAAGATTAAGCACTTGCAGAATGCGAGTGTATTCGAAGCACAATTAGCTAATTTGTGCATGAAGAAAAAACTGGAGACACTGGAACCACACTGAGGACACACTAGTGCTCGAGGCCTTAGTGGTGTCACAAGCCCTGCACAACAGTGTGAACAAGATGCTTATGTGGCAGCAGGAATTCTCAAAGCCTTGCAACCTCATCAAAGATTCAAAATCTAAAAAAGGTACTTATAAAAGGTTATCCTGGAACCAAATTTCCACGTAGCCTGCATTCTTTGCAAACTCTAAATATGCGTGATTGCTGTAATCTTGAGCGGTTGCCAAATTTGTCTCGAATGTTTCATCTTAGACATCTTATTCTAACTGGGTGTTAAGCATTAACATCAATTCCATTTAATATTGAAGAGTTGCCTCAGCTTCAAACATTGCCAACGTTTATTGTAGACGGCTACTATAACGGCATCCAGCATTTGGAACATGTAAATCTTCACGGTGAGTTGAAAATTAAACACTTGCAGAATGTTTGGAATGCACATGTAGCGTCATCAGCTAAATTGAGGAATAAGGAAACCTTGAGTTTTTGGGACTGCATTGGGAAGAGAGAGATAATCGAGAAGAATGTAACGACAACCTGATGTCCATTCTTGAAGCCCTGCAACCTCATCAAAATGTTAAACAACTAGTTATAGAAGGTTATCCTGGAACCAGCTTCCAAATTGGATGCTTCCAAATTTGACAGTGATTAGTTTGACTAACTGTAGAAAATGTGAACGTCTTCCCGCCCTTGGGAATCTTACGTTACTTAAGACACTCTCTCTTTGTGGAATGGATGGCTTGAAGTGATTTGGTCCGGAGTTCTATGGTGAGGAAATTCTCAGACCATTTCCATCACTTGAAGAACTAAGCTTGAGAGGCTTTCCAAACCTGAAAGAATGGTCAACTGCAAATGATGGAGATGCATTCTCTAAATTGAGGAAACTGATTGTTGACAACTGTCCCATATTAATTAATATGCCACGGTTTCCGTCTCTTCAACATTTGGAGCTACGGAATTGCAACCAAGCAATGTTGTCAATTGCAAATTTCACTTCCTTATTGACCCTTGCTACAGAAAGAATCCCAGAAATTCACTCTATCTCAGGAAGTTTTCTTGCTGGAAACACGTTTCTGACATCTCTGGAGATCATCTCTTGCCCCAAACTCATTTTGATTCCATCAGAGCTGGGGAGCCTCACAGCTTTAAAATCCTTGACAATTCGTTGGTGTGAAGAGCTTATGTCTCTGCCGCAAAGTTTGCAGAACCCCAATGCTTTAGAGTCATTGGAGATTAGTGAATGCTATAGCATGGCCTCTTTAGCAGACAACGGACCGGCTTCAAGGTTTAAGTTCGCTGCGGAATTTATCCATCGAAAACTGCAATAGTTTGACTTCTGTATCTTCAAGTTCGGAGCACCTCACTTCCCTTGAGCATTTAACTATTATGTATTGCCCGAGTCTTGGTTCTTTGCCTGACGGTTTGCTACACCTCTTTGCCCTGCGAAGTTTGACCATCTTAAGCTGTCCTCAACTTTTATCTCTACTAGAGGAGCTTAAATAGGTCACATACTGTATTTGTACCGTAGAAGCTCAAACGATGTTTTCAATTATCCATGCTGCTTGATATAGAACAGTACAAATTGTATGAATTGAAAACAGAGGATACCTCACCACTAATCCGTTGTAGTCTAGTTGGTTAGGATACTCGGCTCTCACCCGAGAGACCCGGGTTCAAGTCCCGGCAACGGAAACTTTTTTCTTTTTTCCCCAAATTAAATCCAGAGAAACAATTTTCAATTGGATCCTCATTCTATCAAAATTCCTCAATTGAGTCCTTTCATCCTGTTATGGTATGTTCGATGGAAGCTCTTAACAACTTTAATGGGTTTGGATTAGAGGATCTGATTGGGGATCTAATTAAGAAAAAAAATTCTTTGAGAACCTAAGTGAGAATTGGTGTATAGCTTTAGAAGGAAGAGAAGTCTTGAGTTGGAATTTCATCTGTTAATTCATTATGTATGTGAATTTAATAGCATAAGTTCTTCGAGACCGGTTCCTATTCCTTGAATGCGAGATTAGTCCATGGATGTAAGTTTAATTTTAATTAAGTAAAATAAATCGAAACTGATTATCATAAAAAAATAATAAAATTAAATATCATTGTTTTGTAAATTCCACGTATAAAAAAGTATACATGCAATAGTTCTCTGTCTATATAACAGAGTGTGTTTTTGTTTTATTTTTTTCACAACATTAAAGTATAATCGGGTTATTTTTTTATTAAATTCACGTTTGATCCGATCCATTTTTAAAAAGGTTTTGTTTATTAAAATTATGTTCAGGAATACAGTTAAAACTATATTTTAAATAAAAAACTTAAAATTTTTTATTTTTTAAATTATTTTAATGTAATGATATTAAAAATATTTTTTTAAAAAATATAAATTTTTAAATAAAAAATATTTTAAAATACAATCATTATACAGTTAATACAGCCAGATTTCCTTCCTTTGTTATCGGGATTGCGCAAATATCGTCAACAGGATCTTAACTTCCATACCAAAAAAAACATTATATTCTTCGAGTCTCTATTTAATTCCCATCGTCTAAATGCAGCCACACCATAACTTTCATTGAAAAACAACGAAATCATAATCATTCTCCCCTATTTATTACTTGTCAACATCTCTCGCAACGAAAAAACCTGGTACAGGAAAAAGCAGACACAGATGATCCCAACCCAAACTCGAAAAAAGCGAGAAATTAACAGATTCCTGATTCTTTTTCGATTTAACAGGAAAAAAAATCTTGCTATTTTCTATCGTTGGAAGCCAAACTGTTAAAAAAAAAATTAAAAAATTAATTAAACTAAAACATTTTAAAAACTAAACTGTAAAAAAAAAAATTAAACTGATTATAATTTAAAAAAATCAATCGGTTCGATTTTGGTTTTATAAGTCTGAAATCAAAAAACTGAACCGAATCTAAACTGACTCTAATCGGAAAAAACCGTGCTAAATAAAAAAACAAAATAAAACTAAAAAAATAGAGTCAAACTAGTTTTTTTTCTAAAAAACTGAACTATAATAGTTGATTTAAATTAATTTCAGTTTTTTTAAAAAAAATTTATTTAATTATTTCTTATTTTAATAAAAATCAAATCCAATAAAAAATCACCACAGGCCTCCGCTATTACGTAGAGAGCAAAGGCAACTTCATTTGCCAAAAGCCCAATAGAAGAAAGAAAACACAGCCTGTATCGAGCTTTGACAGAAAGAATTTAAGAGTGAGAGGGACACGGGGATTAAAGTAAACTCTACCTCTGTACTTTTTTTCTTTTTTTTTCTTAGGTTTTCTTGACACGAAAAAATGATTTCGTGTTAAGGAACAAAAACGTTGGCAGCCTGGCAGGGGAGGTAATTTCTTCGAACTTTTAGGTCAATTATCAACTGAGTGCGTTCGTGTTCTAGTCAGTGTCAGGAAAAACAAAACTTGCGTTGCGTGCCATTCAGCTTCACCTTATTATATTAGTTTAGTTTTATGGCACAAGAAGATGAAGTCAAAGGAGCAAAAGTGTCATCCGAGGAAAACCCAAACCCATCAACAGTGGTCATAGAGATGGCAAGAAGTTCTACTGCATTATCACCTCCTGCCCCTTCATGGTTCACTCCAAAAAGGTATTTTTTTGTGGGTTTTGAACGTTGGGGCCTGAACAGGCATTTTTAGTTTCGGTTTTTGGTTCTGGGTTTTCTTGGCTATTTAGAATAAGATTAGAAAAAACCTCTTCTTTTTAGGTACAAATATATACATGCATATTTTGGATGCATGAATGAATGATGGAATATTTTGGGCTTTAAAGACTGATTTTGAGGTTTTTGTGATAGTATTGCTTTTTTGGATATTCAATTGAATTAGGGTTTTCTGGTTGTTAAGGTGATGTCTATTTAGGTTTTTCATACATCACGAGGAAAATATTGGCAAATTATGCTATTGATTTCCGGGAAAGTCTTGCTAAAAATCCGAGGCAGCTATTGATTTCCCCCCTTTTGTCTTAGCTATTGATATGTTAATGTCCCATGGCTATTTCTTTTCTGTCCCGTCCTCCCCCCTGACAGGTTACTGGTTTGAGGGCATTGCTATTTGATTGTGTTTTTTAACCTAATTCTGTGTGATCGTCCCAAGATTGGGGGAAACTTGATCCAGGATATATTGCAAATTTTGTTAACCATATCTGAAGTTTTGTGCTTTCTAGTTACTACAATAGACCTTGTAAACTCTGCAACCTTGTGCTTGCAGGCTGCTAGTTATCTTTTGTGTGATCAACTTGATCAATTATGTGGATAGAGGAGCCATTGCAAGCAATGGTGTCAATGGGAGTCGTAGAACCTGCTCAAAAAGTGGTACATGCACATTCGGCAGTGGAATACAGTAAGATTTACTGGGACACTTTCATTCGAGCCCAATATAAGATTTGTTTTTGGAGGAGTATGGTAATGGGCTAGTGGCCACTATTTCCTTTATTGTTCTTAGGGGAAGAAATGCTAATTTTACATATCTGCTAATTTTCAATTTTAAATTTGCTCTCTAATAGAAACAGGTTGGACATTGTAGGTTTTCTTAAAATGTTAGCATTCCATTATTTTTTGCTTCAATAAAGAAAGTGGTTGTCCTTCCCCCCAAAGTAAAGATCCTTTAAGGTAACACATGTGTAAGCATCTTATAACTATATTTGCATTTTGTATAGAACCATTAAGGTAAAAGTATTAGTAACAGGACAAGTATGGCTAAATTTGTTCCTTGTTAACCTGCAAGATGAAAATTTTAGAGAGTGAGAAACTAGATTCTAAATCGTGTCCTTTCACGCCTGCCGTCAAGTGGCTGAGGTGTCAAACTGCAATACATTCTGCTTTATTGCTTAAATACAACGTGTTTGTTCTTACCTAACCTGGAGCTTACAGTTGATGAGATATAGCAAGCGTAGCTGCTATTTTGCAGGAAAAAAATACATTCTGAATAATTCTGGTTCCTTTGTTTTCACAGGGGGGATTTTAACCTGAGCAATTTCGAAGATGGAGTTTTGTCCTCAGCTTTCATGGTTGGACTTCTCGTGGCTTGCCCAATATTTGCATCATTAGCAAAGAGGTAATGAGCTTCCAGTTCTTTCATCTTAACTTCTGATGAATTGCTATTGTTGCAAGTGAGTTTTTATAGACATAATGCTAGGGAGATGGATGGGGCAGAAAAGAAATAGCCATTAAACGTTGCTAAATTTTAAACAAAAATGTGATCAATTATAACATTTAATTGAAATGATAACCATAAAATCCATGTCCGTGAGTAAAATGCACGTAAGGATACGCTTTTGGTTCTAAAATGCTGATGATAGGTTCTGAATGGCAGTTAGGAAAAGCAATCATCATACCATGGGACATACAAGTTAGGAATGGTATCCCTATTGTTCAATGTTCATAAGCACCAATGCCTATGAGGCAACAATTATGCAATGTTTAACCTTTCTCATTTAATGAAGGTGTCTTCCCTGGTAGTTTTGTGTACAAGTCCAGAATGTTATATTTAGATTTCGTGAAAGAGTTGTATCAAGAAATATTGCAACAAAAGTTGTTTGTCAAGTTGCAAGTGCATGTTTCATTTAAGTTGGTAAATTTTGTTTTGCCAAAAATATCTTTTTCGTCAATTGAAGGATCTCCCAACAGTCATCTCCTTAGAACTAGATATGCATAAAACACACAAAAATAAGTTCCTCTAGGGCTTCAATGGGTTTGGAACTATCATTTGTGGCACCAAAGTACCAGTTTAGCCTTTTGCTGTCAAGTAGGTAGTGTGTGTAGTTCAGTTGTCTTGTTTCTTGATAAGATGTAATGGAGAAATTTCCTTGCATTTATGCAGCGCTGTTTTAATTGGCAATCACAGAAAGAATATTTGACTTCTTTTTCTCTCTATAATTTTTGGCACAGAAGTTAGATTATGATTTAATTCTCATGGATTTACTTTTTGATTGAGTCCTTATGCATGCATGAAAAATTGCAGCGTCAACCCATTTAGGCTCATTGGAGTTGGATTATCAGTATGGACAATTGCAGTAGTTGGGTGTGGTTTTTCATTTAATTTCTGGACCATTACAATTTGCCGCATGTAAGTACATTATCTATCTTGTGCTCTTCTTTGTATTGTTTCACTAAACAATTAAGCAAATTTTTTTTTCTGTCCTTTGGTAAGGAAATAAAGGTTTTTGCATATGTCAATAATAAGCTGTTATATGATGGACACTAGTTATGATTGTTTTTCTAGGCTAGTTGGTGTCGGAGAGGCTTCATTTATAAGTCTGGCAGCCCCATTTATCGATGATAATGCCCCTGTTGCTAAGGTTTTGTTTCCTTTCATTTGATCATGCCAAATTTGTTTGATTGGTGTTTATTTTTATTTGTATTAATTTCATCTGCTGAATTGTTATCTAAAATGTCTGAGCTCGATCTGTTATACATATATGCTGGAAAACTGTGACATTGCTAGTGTTGTCATGTCTTCTAATTTGGTTAGACGCTAGCAAGAAGTTGGTACATTGTCTTGGGTCCACTTATAAAATATGTTTTAATTTTTTTTTGCCAACTCTCATTATAATTGAAATTAACTCAAAATTAAGTTCAACAAGAAGTAAATAGAATACCTTAATTTTATTATACACGAGGCTGTGAAGTCAGGTCACTTTTGGCAAAGGACAGGTCAAAAGCAGTGCTTTGAGTTTTTCTTTATTTGTTTTTGCATGGGCACAAAATTATTTGTTAAATTATGAATTCTATGTTGATAGATTATTGGTTATTCAAACTTTTATTATAATGCCTTCTTAAAAAAATTATTAATGTGTGTTTTGTGGACATTAAATAATTTTTAAATTATATATGTTAAGTTTATTAGGTGCTCAGGGAGTAACTAGTGACATCTTATTAATTACATCCTAAGCTCATCTTGAAGAAAGAGACAGACACAAAAAGGAAAGAGAAAATGAAACTCATGACCCATCAAAAGCGATTAGAATATCCCTACCTAAGATATCGACCTTGTACTTGTATCTATTTTTTTTTAAAGTGGATCGAAGGACTAGCTAATAAGATGCCACTAGTTATTTCTTCAACAGCATAAAATTTTTCATTGAGTGGTGAATTGTGATAAAACGGTTTTAGTGTTAGCTTGTTTTTCAATATTTAACAAGTACAAAATTAAAAGGAATTGAAATTAAGTTTGAGAAATTTTGATTTTGTACAAAAGGATTGAATGAATAGCACATTAGATCGATAAATCATAAATTACAAAATTGATGGCAGTAAAAGGTTTTTTATTCTTTGGTTACTTGTATTTTAGGAAAACTGTCTTTAAAAAAATTACTGCTTTAATTTCTTATCCAAATTTTTGTACTCATATTGTTTCACTAAAAATATTTTATTGAATATTTATTATTATTAATAGGTTTCATTTTACTTGTAATTGTGACATATTTATATATTTCTTTCAATATTTTATTGTATCAAATTTAAACCCAAAAGTCAAAATAAGTAGTTCAATATATTTGGATTGTAAAATAGAATTTCAATATAATTACTTGTAAGTGAAAAAGGGAAAAAATCAAAATAAATATTTTTTTTATAAGGTTTTATTAGGAAAGTTATGAATAAAAATAATTTTGGAAAATTAGAAAAAAATGAATAAAACAAAAAAAGGGCTAGCCAGGGAACCAAATCCTTGCACTTAGGCCTGGTCCCTCAGACCCAGTTTTCTCGATGTTTTTTCCATCTAAACACCTCAAAAACATTCTAGCAACCTCTACGAATTCATTTTCACCCTAAACAGCTCACGAAAAACCCATAAATAAACCAGATCAAATTAAAAACATAATTATTTATCCAGCTTCCAATCTTTTCTTTCCGGACTTAACACCACCTTCAACAAATACCCTCATCAAACTGAATACATTTGACACCAAGATTATCAGATCCCATGTCCAAAATTGGTTCTCATCTCCTCCTCTCTCTCTCTCTCAACCAATGGAGCCAGGGAGTGAAACGTGATGCAAAGAAAATATAGGGATTGGAACATAAAATACTCAAAAAATATTGGGACTGGAATGAAAATAACACTTAAAACTAACGTTTAAATATCCTCTCGCAACAATGGAAGTGGGTTTTGTTTTATTGTTATGTATGATGTATAATATATTTCTTTTTTGTGCTCTTATATTTCATCAACTTTCATCTGCGCTAACCCTGTTGTTTGTGTCAGAAAACCTTATGGCTTGGAATATTTTACATGTGTATACCAACTGGATATGCTCTTGGCTATGTATATGGTGGATTGGTAAGCTTATTATACGATTGTCAAGGTCCTTTTCGTCAAAGAAAATCTTGCTTACATATGTAGAATAATATTATAATTACTGTCTGAGAAAGGACCAGCTCTTAGTATATTTTAAAAATTTACAGCATATGCCATCTCCTTTAGAACTGTCAACACTTGTGGTTACTAAATAACATTTGTCTTTTTATTCTTAAATAGATTGGTGGTCATTTCAATTGGCGCTTCGCTTTCTATGGAGAGGCAATTTTGATGCTTCCATTTGCTGTTTTAGGTTTTGTTATGAAACCTTTGCAGTTGAAAGGTGAAAGCTTGTTACATCTTGGTTTTTTGAGCTAAAGACAATTCCAGCTGTTTCTAAACAATTAATGATACAGGTTTTGCTCCTGCTGAATCTAAAAAAGCGCTGACATCCATAGAGACTGCTGCCTTGGAAGTTCAAGGTGCTGTGTGTAATGATAATATGGAATCTCATTATTTTATAAAATCTATATGTTCTCTAATTATGAATAGATGAATAAATAAGTCAAAATTTGAAGAGAAGCCACCTCATCTGCTCACTTCCACTTGATTCCTTGAACTCTCACATGAAAATAGTGAATCTAATGAAATGCAATTGAATGAGGTTTCTGAATACTTGCTCGAGATCGACAACCATGGATTCAGAAAGGAAGAACAGAATAGATGAAAATCTGTCCAGTGATGTTCAAAAAGGAATAATAGGATGTATGGAAATTTCTAAGTTTTGTATCCCCTTAGGCATCCAAGTACAGCCGTATACTTGACTATCTAAAGTTGCATGGCAGAAGTTCGAGAGGACTGATATATCATTATTTCTTTTTGAAGGCCTTTTCTTTTGGAATTTTTTTACTACAGTCAACTTACTGTTATATGAAGTTGGCTACATCAGCAAAATGTGCCTCTGTATTCTGTTATTTAGTTTCCTATAAATAAAAGATTTTTTTTCTCGTTTTCCATTGACTGGGTTTACATGCTGAACACAGATGCGGGCGTTTCTGTTGTCAAAGGCTCAATGAAATCTTCCAAGTGAGCTTAATTGTCCTTAGCTTATGACGTGTTGTATAGATAGCATATTGTAATAGATATATTGCTTATGTTTTCGATTGAAATTTGGTTATACACCATTATGCATGTGCATGCACACTCAGAGTTGGGATATGTTGGTGATTTATTGGATTTAAATTTGTTGCAGGTCAAATTGTGCATTCATTGATTTGAAGCAATTCTCTAGATTTATGATGGACATGAAAGTGCTTTTGCTTGAGAAGGTTTATGTAGTGAATGTTTTAGGTACTCTTTCTCACACTACTTTATGTTAACCACCAACATTTCAGCTTGTCTTTTCTTTACGCAGACCACAATATCAAGGTTAAAACTAATTTCATGTGCTCTTAGCTGTCTTTTCTGGTCTTATTTAGTTCAATGATTGCCTTGATAATCCAACTGTCACCTAGTTTCTGGAATTTGCTCTTTATGAGTTTTTTCCAGAACATCTGCAATTTTACCATCTCTGAAATCATGCTGCTTTGCTACATCTCTGCAAACTGATTTCCTGAACTGTACCTGACTTTTTTGTTAGGTTACATAGCATACAATTTCGTCATCGGTGCATATTCATATTGGGGGCCTAAAGCGGGTTATAACATTTATAATATGGTAAGCTCCAGATTTGATGTGGCTATGACACCAAGTATAAAAGCAATGATAGCACTTACCATTGCTTTAAATTCTTTTTTTCCTTCAATCTTGCATTACCTTCATAGTAAAGGCTTTTGAACCTAAACTATCAGAAAAAGTTGAGAGTGAGAGTTATAATCTATTCTATTTGAAATCATGGTCTTTTTGCAGAGCAATGCAGATATGATATTTGGAGGGGTTACCATAGTCTGTGGTATAGTTGGCACAATAGGAGGGGGTTATGTTCTGGATTTCATCAATTCCACAATTTCCAATGCTTTTAAGGTATGTATTCTTGCGTATAAAAGGAATTTTCTAAGATTAGAGCCTTGGGCAATTTTCTTACAACTTGAGCTGCTATGCTGAAAATTATGGAATATTCACTGTTTTGTCTTATTATAAAGAAGCTTAAACTAAATATGGTGTCACTGTATCTAAGCCCCTACAACAACTTCGTTTTAGGCTTTTTTTGCTTTGAAACGAAGATATTTTGCCAAAAATTATACGTGATTTTTTGGAAATCATCTACCTTTTTTTTTTAACTTCAATCATAAGTTAAAAGATTATATGAAATGGTCCCTGAACTTAATTTGTATTACAATAAGGTTCCTGAATATTGAGAGAGGAGAGAAGGCAAGAGAGAGTAAGGTTTGGTTTCTGGATTTCTAGGATGCATTAGAATGTGTTTTAAGATTCAAAATAGGTTCTTACATGTATTTAGGATGATTCTAAAGTGCTTTTATCCGGCTAAAAAATGGATGTTGGAGGTTGGAGTTTTAGTGGTGGCTGGCACATGACGCGTCACTTGCAAACAACGTAGTGTCTGGTTTTTTTATTTGAAATTTTTTTAAAGATAACAAAGCTTGGGCCTGCTATGCACTTGGCCCACCTTTGTTCTTTTTTTTCTTTCATTTCCTTTTATTTTCTTCAATATTTATTTTTCTATTATTTGCTCGATATCAATTCTCACTAAATAATTTTTGTTTTTTTTTTCATACAACCTCATGAAAAAAATAATGATTATTTTACATGAATTTGATGTTTTTATTATTATTTGTTCAAAATTAGTATAACAAATAATCATTGTTGTAAAAAATAATTATTCTTCATGCAACTTTATAAAATACTAATGATTAATTGTTAAATTTTTTTGACGATAATAGAAGTTATATAATTGATAATTAATAAATTTAAGATCATATAACAAATGTTTTATTATTCGAAAAAAAATTAGCACTGACCATAGATTAACATTTAGAAAAAGAAATAAATGATAAGGATTTTATATATATTTTTTTTTTTACTTTTCTTTTTTCATTATTTATTATTTTCTCAAAATGTTCCACAAATAGTTAATGATTATTTTTGTACTTTTCATACAACCTCACAAAAAAATATTCATTATTATAAAAACAAATAATGATTCTTCATGCAACCTCATAAAAAAATGATTAAATACCACTTTTTTTACAATACTTATTATCGTTATAATTGATAATTGATTAATCTAAGATGCATATTTAAAAAAAAATCAATGATAATTAACACTAAATATAACATCAATCTTTTTTTTAAAAAAAATATATATATCAGCATTAATTGTAGATTAACACATAGAGGAAGAACAAGTCTAAGTAATAAAGATTTGATAATTTATAATTTATCATCTTTTAGTTTATATTATATTTGGCTAATTATGCATCACTTAAAAATTGATAATAAAAATTGATATTCTGAATTTTGTTGATGCATAATTAAAAAAAAAAAAAAGTTACTATCAAGGAGAGAATAATGGGATTTTCGTAATCAATGGTTATGGACTCAATGATTAAGATTAACCACCCTTTCAATATAGATTGTTCAAGCAACATTTCTTGTCAATTCTTGTCTTTTTCTGATTATTGATTCATTTAATTAGGTTTTATCAGGTGATATAGATAATTGATTGCATGTTTTTTTTTTCATTTATTAAAATAAATATATTCGTAATGTATATTTAAACTCAAAAATAAAAACATGTTATATTAAATATTACAAAATACATATTCAATTAAAAATATTCCACAATTAATGTTAATTTATTGTAATTTCATTGATTTAAATTTTTAAATTAATTAAAATATTAAATAGATTTTATAAACTTGCACGCGGCAACACATGGGTACTAATAGTCCGTTTGGGAATGCGATTTTTTTTTTTTGCTAAAATTTTTTTATATATATTTTCAGATCGTTTTAATATACTGATCTCAAAAATGATTTTTAAAAAATAAAAAAAATATCATTTTGATGCATTTTTAAGCGAAAAGCACTTTGAACCGCAACCGCTACCACAATTCCAAACAGGCCAAGCTAGTTTAATTGCTAAATGGTGTTCTACATCTCTTCAGTTTTTCTTTATATCTTTTCTAGCAAACTCCTTTTCTCACCTTATCCCTCTTGTTTATCTAGTATTTTCAATATACATAATTTTAATTGGATGGTCATAAATGATATTCAGGAGAACAAATATGTCAGTATTTTATAGCTGATTGAAGCGGTAGCATAAGCTTGCTCCTCAATCTCAAATTTAAATTCTTCTCATGGGTCCACTGAACAGCTTGCTTTACTTGTGAGGCTGTCTCTGACCTTTAGGAGATGGTTGAGGTTGGATTGTAGTCCTTAGAGTTAGCTTATGAATTTGCTAGACTGGTCAGCTGAGCTGTCATCTGGCTTACTGTATGGCTTGAACAGTTCTAACTAGTAAGCCAAGATTTTTGGTTTCAGAAACATACTCTTTTACAGGAACTTGTTTAGCTTTAATTTGACTTTACCATGATAATTTCTGCTATTTCAAATACCTCACAAGAAGGGTGACTGTATCGAAAGGTTAGGTTCAATGGCTTTTTGCATAAAATGATACAGCGTTTCTAATTTGGTATATTGAGTTGCAGAATTTTCTAAATGGCTTTGGGCTATTTGAATATTCCCTTGAATTAGCTTTTGTCTCTAAAATTGTTGAACTCGTTGCAGCTTCTTTCAGCAGTTACATTTGTTGGGGCAATATTTTGCTTCAGTGCCTTCTGTTTTAAGAACATGTATGCCTTCCTTGCTTTTTTCGCTATTGGTGAACTACTTGTCTTTGCAACTCAGGTATTAAAATTTGCTATTAGCATCTGTTACACTTTTAGCATTTATAGAGCACCTTTTTTTTTCTCTCTACTAAATATTTGTGTTTATTTTCAGGCTCCTGTAAATTATGTATGTCTTCATTGTGTTAAACCAAGTTTGAGACCAATATCTATGGCTATGTCCACCGTTGCAATTCACATCTTTGGAGATGTGCCTTCCTCACCACTTGTTGGTGTTCTCCAGGTTTGCCTTCATAGCTTTCATAGCATGCCTTAGCTGAACTTTTGTTTTTTGTTCAGAAAAAAAAATAAAACACCTGTTTTTTCTTCAAAAATGAGGCATGAATCTTAAAGAAAAAGGGAGGCATAATCTTATTTCTTTCCTGTGCATATTTTCAAAGTACAGAATAATTCAATAACAGAAGAATGGCAATGAAGATAACATAAGTGAATAGAATTATGTATCATCTGCAGCATTCTGAATATGTTTGGCAGAATGTCATGCAGACCTATAAAGGTCACAGATGGATTTTGTGTGGAGTGGGTCTTCCTTCATAAATTGGATCTATGAGGCTGTTTTATTTTGGAACTAAACAGAGAGAGAGAGAGAGAGAGTTCTTTTGAATTTTTAGGTTATCCAACTATCACGGTATCACCTGATGATCACAGTATATGTCTTCCCCACTTCAAATGATAAAGTTTACCCATCCACATTTTTTAAGATTAGATTGATATTTTTCTCTTATGCGTGCATAGGCAATTTTTCAAGTTCCTCTACTGTGGATATATGTTTCAGGATCATATTGACAACTGGAGGAAGACTGCTCTTATTCTGACGTCCATTTTGTTTCCAGCAGCTGTGATATGGTTTATAGGTAATTTTTCGTAGTTATTCCTCAGTTGTATAGCATAATTATATTTGATTCATCATTTGCCCTACGGCAGGTATATTTCTACACGGTGTGGATAGATTTGATGAAGAAAGTGAGCATCCTCAAGTGACTACAGCTGACAGGTCTAACACAATGCCTTTGCTTGATGGGAAGGCAGCAGGAGCAGCAGAAACTTTGGCAGAACCATAAAGTTTTCACCGAAAATGTATATAGCATTCGTTTGTTTTCTGCACAATTCTAGGGCATGTCCACTCGCAAGCCCAAGTTTTTCTGGTGTATAAAATCTTCCTACAGCGGATTGGAATTCATTATTAGCTACATTTTGTCATGTGTTTTTCCTTAATAAATTTATCCAAGTTATTCTGTAATTTTGCCCCCAAATAATCCTGTTGACATTAATCCAAGGAATAAGCATTATGTACACGCCAAAATTCTTACAAATTCAAGTTTAATGTCGGAAATGTCATTCAAAATAAGCAAGAACGTCATGTCCAGGTGATGTACATATCCCACTGGATAATCTCCACGACTGAACGATGTCAGATGTTGTTTTTTTATCATCTATTTTACTGCTACTGATATGTTAATCTATGATACATATTATATAATCCAGTAGTGGTAAATCTTACCTTGATTAGTAATAAGATCAATATTTCTATCATTTGAAAAAAATCGAAATGATTACAAAATGCAGTACTCCTAGCGTTACTCGTTGCTCTTCAATGAGGCGTGCCTTCGCCATGGGAAAATCCTCGTCCATCGTCAACTTCCACGTGCTTTCTCATGCTCAACCAGTTTCTCGAACAGCGAATCCTTTGGAATTTGGATAAGCCCAGCTGAGCTCACCCTCGTTTTTGCGGTTGTTAATTTGACAAAAAAAAAACATATTTAAGTTTTTTTTATAAATTATAGTTTTTTCTTAATAAATATTAAATATAGAAGTTTTAATAGAATTCATGTGAATCATAATAGATAATATTTAATCAAATAAGGATTAGATGCTTTTTCAAATTATAGTATGTATTTTTTAAAATAATTTTTTATTTAAAATATATAAAAATAAAACCAGATTTTTTATTTATTTTTAATATCAGCATATCAAAATTATCAAAAAACACTAAAAAAAATATTAATTTATTTTTTTATAGATTAAAATCACTTTTAAAAACAACTATAAATAAAGGTTATCTCAAAGAGCCCATAAGTGATTAATGCAAAACATAGTTTTAACCACGATATTAATAAGTTTAATTGTGTGTTTGATATTGTAGTGTAATATATTTTTTAAAAATAATTTTTGTTTAAAAATATTTTTAAATATTTTTATTTTATTTTTTATATCAGTATTAAAATCATAAAAAAATATTAAAAAAACATTAATTTAATTAATTTAATTGAAAACACAGTAGCGACTAAAAAAAGGGATAACCACAACAAGATTTTTATTACCAGAAGAAAATCTCAGCGACTTCGGTCACGCTGCTCAGCAAAGTGGAAAGTAAAGTAGTCGTTTTTTCTATGTACATATAATTTTGGTTCATCGTTTTCATTTAAGACCCACAGTTTTTCTTTGCCTGTTTTAGGTAAACCAACCTTATGCTATTCTCTATAGAAGTCTTTCAATATCCTATTTTGTCTGCATTTTCTTTTCATCATGGCTCCTACAGCTTCGATGCTCCTACTTCCCTACCATAACAAATCAACGTCTCCGTCATCTCTTCCTACCTCAACACCCTCAGCTACTTCTTTTTCTGTGGCTACGTTCTCTGCAATGAAATGGGTTCAACAAGACAGTCCAATCTTCAAAGGGAGATCTCTGGGCAAAGAGTCATTCATGGCTGGTCCTTCTTCACCTGCTAATGATTCTGACATGGAAAAGAGGTTTGAAGAAGCACTTGAACGCAGCTGCTGGTGCTAGGATGGCTGCGTGGTTTGCAGTTCTTTCCTTTCACGTTTCCTTCGTTGTTTTCAACAATTGTAATATGTGACCGAAGGGGTACAATATGTGCATATGTCGTGCCAGAGATCATGTAATGACAACTACTTGTATACGTAAGGTTTTGAATGGTTTCTACTTTGATCAAATGGGAGAATCGAAAAGAACTTATTACTTTGGTTATATAGTTATTTCAATCGATTCTGGATAAATTACATTAAAACTTGACAACCAAGCACATCCACTAAGGTTACCATCACTGATCAATCAATTGCCAGTGTAACAACATTATTTATGATAGATAGAGGCTTAATGAAACTCCAATCCCCTTGACTCCTTTTGCACTGAAAATTTCCATCCACCCCATTTGTCGCATATTCCAACCCTACTGACAGTGGATGGACGCATATGAGGGCTGGTACAGTTCAATGGACAATCCTAAACTTGGCGCATCCCAAACAATGTTGGAGGTAGTGGGATTGCCTGAGAGGGTTACCAGTCATTCACCAACATAAAAATGAAAGGAAATCTCTAATTATATGGTGCAGGAAAGGTTATGTCTAGCGTTTGCTATTTCGAAATTGAAGGGTGATAACATGAGGACTGTATTCCAACCACCATCTTGTATAAGCATGACCATAGTAACAGGAATGCAAGCAGTTTTTGCTTGTGTACCAGAAATGTAATCTCAGTCTCACGATGAAAACACAAACAAGTTGCAGAGGAACAATGGATTATTCAAACTCGTTAACGAGGAAAAAATGTTCTGATATCATCAATGTAATGAGACAACACGGGGCTTGCTTGCCAGAAGGTAAAATTTCTGGCAAGTAATGCCAAAAACAATACTACTTCCAGCTCCATCTCAATAATAATACTTTCACCTCCGACTCTAGTCTACCAGTGGCTTTTATACAAGAGAAAGCCCTCCGGCTGGAATCGATCTCTTGACGAGTTTAGCCCAAGATTCATTGGTCTCGGTGATGACCTTGAGAGCATAGTCCTATCCATCGCACGGAAACCATTATTCAGAGTAGATACGGAAGATTACAGAATGGAACAGGTAGCACTAAACATAAAATGACAAAAAGAAAAATCTAAGGCATCTTGTACTATATTATCATACCAAACTTCAATTGGCTATCAAAGGATCAGAACAAAACAAGGATATTTATCAATTTATTCAATCATCAATCAATGACAAAGCAGTGCATGGTGTTCTGCCCCATGACTAAGGTAATTGCAATTGAGGGTAAAATCGATATCCGTATATTGTTAAAGAGTTATGGTATTCAATTCATTTATCAGCTTGTGTAGGTCAATGTGCACAAAATCAAATGTCTTTGATAATTGCATATCTAGATAATGCAATCCTTTTCTGCATAATATAGCTTTTTACAGCACGGTTAGCTACACCCACAGCACATGATAGCAAAAAAACACAATATTAATAAGGAGAGAGGGAGGAAAATGAGGCAAAATTAGAACTCCACGAAGCTGTAACATACAGGCAAGGTACTATTTGAAAAATAAATAAATAAATTACCTTGCTTGCTGCCTTGTTGCCAAGACCAAACCTGTTGGCAGGTTTCCCATCAGGGATCTTATAGTCTCTGAACCAGTCCCTGATTGCAGTGAGAGTGCCCTGAAGATAACCACCAGATACTTAGTACTTCCATTTCTATTTATAACACATTCTCTCATTTCCAGATTCAATCAAAGTCCTTGCTTGTTCTAGGACAATGATTTTCCGGTTAATTCAAAGTCCAGGCAGAAGTTCTATCAAAAAAGTACCTTCATCACAATCTTAACTTTTCCAAAACCATACCACTAATCATCTAATGCTATGTCAGCAAAATTGGATGGTGATACATAACCCACACCTTCGATGAATTCCACATCCCCAACTTAGCATTCCAGATATTTTCACTCATTTGTCCCACTTATTACAATAGCTTAGTATATCAATGCTTACAACTTTTTAATCATTTACTTTCATTAAGCTAATAAATAAAAGGCCAAAAATATACCCTTTTCCTTTTTGAATACGATCTAACCATTTGAGTAGAAAATGCTTTGAAATTATGACCTCTTAAAAAAAATACCATCTTAAATCCAACATGTACGCATTTGGAGAAATTATGAAACAAATTATTAACTAATCAGAGATGTTTCTAGTAGCTGGTAAAAGAACAATTACTTTTCATTGTAACTGATTTTACAAAATTGACAAGTGGCTGTGGTGAGGTATTGCAAGGCTGCTTGGTAATAGAAGAGGACTTACGGGGAAATGTTTCTCTACATCATCAACATCATTTACAAGAGATGCTCGTGGATCATCCAAAGAGATAGCAACAATTTTCCAGTCAAGTTCCCCTTCATCAATCATGGCCAAAGCAGCCAAGGGCTTGACCTTGAGAATTTCACCAATCTTTCCCCGTCTTTCACCAATCTCAACAACATCAACTACAAGCAGAGACAACAATTTTACAAAATTGAAGTGCTACTTAATTGGAACAAGCAAATGCTAGAATCTGCAAGAAAGGGCAAATATCAAAATAGAACAAATGTTGATATACCAGGATCATTATCTCCGAATGCTCCTTCAACTTCGGCATTTGCAAAAGATGGGTCTTCCCATGTTTGTGGAAGCAATCCATAGTTCCAGTTTATGTTGTAGCTGAAAATAAGGCAGAAACAAGAATTCAAAACCAATAAAATATGCTCAGGCAATGAAGTAAGCAGAGGAGATGCAACCGAATGTTGAGCTACAATGGGCTAACACTAAAAGCGCAAGTGCTGAGAACAAATTGAAATATCTGTACGAAACCAGTGAATGATTTATAAAGGAAGCAACAAGAAAATCTTACGGATAGTATCTTAGTTTCCCCTTTTTGGTATCTTGCTTAATAGGAGTGAATTGCTCATCCGTAGCAATCTCCATCTTTGCGCTTGATTCTTTTGGTATTTCAACAACATAGTTGAAAGCCCCATCTCCCAAGTGCAAAGGTATGTCATGCCAGGGCGAAACCTGTAATACCAAACAACACTTGCATTACCCATATGCAGACACAAAAAAACCTAAAGAAAACTGTTTTAAATTGTTGAAAAAAGTCCCAAATCATAGGTGCTCTCTACTGGAGTGGCATGCCCGTTTTCTTAATGGACTAACAGGTGACCCAGTCTCCGGGATTTGCACAAGTCTTCAATGCAAAATGGCATATACAGAATCTCATCTCCACCATAACAACCTTTCGTTTCAATTTTCAAATTCAGATTGCCATGGCTAAAATAAAAAATCAAGAACTCAAACTGAAACATAAAAGCACCAAAATCTCGCATTGATTAACACGAGCAAAACTCAACTATCAAAAGAACAATGCATTGTTATTTTCGTAAATAAATATAATTTTAAGCACAAATATACACTGAAATCATTACCATTGGAGACAGGAACTGGTTTTCTAAAGATTTTTCTTCTGGGTTTGGCAAATTACATTCATTCCTCGCGTATTATCACTAACCAATACAGATATCATAAAAAAGAGAAACTTCAGAGAAGTGAAAGATATAACCTTTTTGCCAGAATTGTCAAGAAAGTAGACACGGTAATCGAGGGTCTCAGGCTGGCCTTCTTCCTTGATTTGAACATCAGGATTGTAAATAGACTTGCAAGAAAACAACCTCTTTGAAACCCTTTTGGTGGTGGTGTTGAAGCGAAGGTTGTTGTTGAAGTTGGGAGCTTTTTGATTTAAACTGAAGAATGGTCTTTTAAAGAGCAAGCAGGATACTGTTGTGTTGGTTGCAGCTGACATCACTCTCGCAGTCGCCATTTTTGCTGCTAGATTCACTGATAGTACCCTTTTCTTGGTTAGATTCACTGAGAGAGTACTTCTTGTGAGCCAAGGCTCAGTTTAAAAGGGGGGGATTTTTTAAGTTTTTGAGCCACAGAGAAGAGAACAAGTTGTTTGGTCGGTCTTGATAGGCTGCCTGCGTCCCTCACTCTTTTGTCATTTTATTTTTTTTCCCTTTTTTTTATTGTTGGGTATAAGATTTCAAAATTGGACAACCTTGGGGTTGGACGGGTTACTATAATGGTAGACATGGGTCTCCAGCAATGGCTTCAAATATGAACTTTTTTTTAGTGATAATGATTTGTTTTTGTTGTGTCTTGAAATCTCACTATTCTTTTTTTCCTTCCCTTTTACTCTGGTTATTGTGAGAGTCCATTTCTTTTTCTTTCTTCTCCTCCATTATTTCTCTTCTTCTTCTTCTTCTTTTCTTCTTTTCCTCTTGAGCATTGTATCTGATTACCAACCTAGTAATTGGATCTTCTTGTTTGTTCCCCTACCGTTGGATTTTCCTATTTTTTTATTGGCCATAAAAGATTTATACTTTGAAAAGAGAATTACATTTCCAGTCTGCTTATTGCTAAAATCATAGTTTTGAAATCTGGCCCGGCCCGGTTAGTCAACCCGGGGTTAGAACTGGACCGAGTTGAAGAAAAAATAGAAAAAATCATGACCCAGTATGACCTGACGGGTTGACCCGAAAAAACTCGGTCAAAAACCCGGTTGCAGCTCGTTGATTTTTTTTACTAAAACGACGTAGTTTTGATTTTTTTTAAAATAGAGATTAACTAGGACAACCCAGTGACCCAGTCAAAACCTGAAATCCTGGCCTTGAACGGGATGTGTATTGAATTAGATGTGTGACTTGTGCTATTTTTATAAATAAATTTTTAATTATGCTATTTTAATTAAATTTTTTAGTCATTGTGCTATTTAAAAAAAAAAAACCCTCAATTATATATCATTTTGAATTTTGATTGATACCTTCTCTATCATCATTGTTATTTTCTCATTTGGATTTTGTTTCGATGGACACTTCCCTTTATATGGGTTATCTTTGACAAATTTTACATTCTAATTCTAAAAGTTTTTAATTTTTTTAATTATACCCTTAAAGTTAAGATTTTTTTATTCAACAGTTTTTTTAATCAATTTAAAAATATATAATTTTTCTTTTTATTTATTATTTTATTTAAAGTTTAACCCCGGATTTTTGACAATTTTATGATTTTCTTATATTAAAAAAAAAACAATGACTTGCATATAGTATTTAGTGGCTAAATTTAGTAGAAACAACTCCAGAAACCTATCCAAGGAAAGTTCCATCAATCAAATTTAGCAATGGACTCCTAAAGACAAAAGCTGTTGTGCGCTTGTCCAAATCATAAATATTTAGTTCTGCTCACATGCAATAGAACCATGCCCCTCCCCTCTCCTCGACGTTTCCAATCACGAGAAAAGTTGGTTCTTTCTTTCTGGTTACAAATAGTAACATCGTTTACATTTGTAAGAACCGTGATGGAACACAGTACCATAATGTGTCCAGATACAAGTACTTAGAGCAGAAGGTTATGAATGCCTTCGATTAAAGTAACAATTTCTGGTTCTGCATATTATTTTCCATAAAAAGCAAAGTTCACGTGTATGCTGGCCTTTGCAAGCCAGGCCAGCATATCCGGTCTATTTTATCAATGGCCGTGTAATTAGGCTCTTGATTTTTTTTTATTTGCATTTGGAAGACACTCGTCTGCCCCATATTTTTTTAAAATAAAAAATTAAATAACTTGTTGTCTGATTTATTCAAATTCTAGCTACTACTATTATGGTTTAAGATTTTTACCAAAAACATTTTTTATTTAATTTTTAACCCAAAACAAACTGTGTAAAAACTATAATAAACTTAATGATAATCTAAGAAAAAATATCTCAAAAACTGAAATCAATTTGAAAAAATATAAAATTTTACACGGCTCTTCCACGACAATGCGTGAGGAGATGAACGGTGGAACCTAACTCAGGCCTTCTAGAGAAATGATTTGACGCAGATTTATTTATTTATTTCAAATAATCGAGTATCCACAGCTAAGCAGATTCATGGAGTTTGGCACTGCATCAAATTATATGCACCAAAGGGCACTCAGGAAATTCAAAAACCGAAGCATCGACTTGCAGACTTTTATACAACTTCGAAAATCAGCAACAAAAAAAAGCTCCGTTTTAATGTCAATAATTTGATTGCACTTTTAAGGTAAACCACCTCTTAAATATCCCATAAGAATCAAACACATCTTACACGTTATTGAGTTTCGGATCCATCAGTATCATGACAAACCCTCTTCTTTTCACTTGGAAGTATTATTTTCCTTACCTGGCAGGGGAATTTATAATAGAATGGGCCCTCCGTTGGAACAAATATGGATTGGAGAGCCACTAACAGCAATGCAAATTGTAGAAAGCACAAAGGGAAAGCAGTCATAAGGCAGCAAAACATCAGCTCTGTTGGATTCCACTAGGCCAAGTTTGATTCTTCACAGGGATCAGAATTGCTTCAACTTCTGATAAAGTTTCCTGATCCTTGCCAAACGTAGCAAGTTCAGTAGCAGCAGAAACATTCTCCTCAACCTGATCATCAAAAGAGGTGTATCACCCGCACAATTATGGCGTCAATGGCGTAGACTGAGACTTTGTCATCATTAGCATGGTAAACATGACATATCAGATAAAGTGGATGTTAAAATAAGCACTAGCAAGTTCAACCAGGTACCTGCTGTCCACCTCTTAATTACTTGTTTAGCTTTTGAATTGGATGCTTTAAGCCTTTAAGAAAAAATTGTGCATTTGTAAATGGACAATAGCTACCTTACAAACAGATGATGTCACAAACGATAGAGCATGTTATAGCACAAACATGGACCCAGATTTACATGTCTATGCTAGTAAAACTATGCGGGGGGAAAGGATTGAACAACATACTATGGTAAAGCTCAAAAAGTGCGACACTTGAAATTGAAGTTTAATACTTGTATATCAAACAAAATGTGGAAATCAAGGAAATGTAGGAGTACCTGTCTAACAGAGTTCATGCCAACCAGCACGGATGAAATATCCTTATTCGACAAACTGTATTGCATTGCTATCTTTGAAATATTCTTCCCCTTCTCTTTACAGAAAGCGGCAGCAGCTTCACATGCAGACTGTGGTTGGGGGGTGGAGATCAATTAACTTTGCAAAAATGTAATCCATCTTCAAGTGAGCAAGTATTGCAAGCATGTCAAGATATTTAAGATGAGATGCATGGTACAGAAACCACTAGAAACAGCCCATAAATATCTTATTCATATTATCTGATCAGGATCTGTTGTAGGTGGAATCGAAAATTTGCCTGAACCAATGTGCCCTATTAGATGCATATCGAACAGCATAATCTCAGATCTTGCCACTTCAGAAGGCATTCTTGCATATCGAACAGCATAATCTCAGATCTTGCCACTTCAGAAGGCATTCTTGATCCCATCACATGACATGAGTGCTAGTTGTGATCCTCAATAATCCATTTAATACATGCATATGTTGTGTTACAATTAGTTCTTCGTCACATGACTTGCGACTCTGTTATCGTAACAAGAATTCAAGTTTGATCATAGCTCCTATAGATAAATCCAGCTTTCTGACACGTAACTGATGAAATTATCTCTCTCTCTTTTTGAGGTCAACATAAAATTGGTGAACTTAAAAGAACAGTATTAATGCGGAGGTGTCGATGGTGGTGTGCCATATGTGTGCGTGCACAGATATATGTTTACAACACCCAGCAAACTTCAACTCTTGTTGAAATATTACCAGACAAATTAGCTGGCAACATTTGCTTTGACTGTTTCAGCTAAGCAGTAATGTGATGAAAAGCCAGATGATATGGACAGAAAACTTAACAGGTTATTTAAGGGGAGGAGGGCAGACCTTCAGTTCAGGAGAAGCTGGATGCCACTCCGGAGGGCCATTCTCTGTTAGTAACCCCATTGCTAGTGGAGACGCACTAATTACACCTACACCTTTGCTCTTCAAGTAAGGCAGTAAATCCGCCAACGTAGAATCATTAATACTATAGCGACAATAAGACAAAATAACGTCAACTGTGCCAGGCGGCACTCGATCAAGAACATACGTAAATACTCCCAACGGCAGCCCAGTTATACCAATAAAACGAATCTTCCCTGCTTCCTTTAGTTTCCGCAGCGCGGGAATTGTTTCATTCACTATCTGTCAATAAAACCAAACCAGCCCAACTCATTCTTTTCCATCACATCCTCGCATTTTTCTAACAAAATTTGAACTTTAGAATCTAAAAAAAAAAGCTAAGACGAAAAAAGCAGATATTGCAAACCCAGGTAGGAAAGTAAAATAAAATTAAGAACCTGATCAAGAGACCCAAATTCAATATCATGGCATTGGAGTATATCAACATAATCCAACTGCAATCTTGCCAAGCTTTCGTCAATACTCTTAGTCACTCTCTCAGCACTAAAATCAAAGCCCTCCACATATCTTCCACACTTCGTGGACACAATATATTGATTTCGAGGAACTCCTAGAGCTTTAAGTCCCTGACCAAGCATCTTCTCTGACAATGTCCCTCCATAATACCTTTCAAATAGCAGCATCAAACATTATCGTGAACAAGAACAAAATAAATAAGTGGTAAATAAATAGTAATAGTGGCAAATTAAAAGAATAGTTCATTGAGAAGGAGGAGACATACGGAGAGGTGTCGAAGAAATTAATGCCAAGGCGGAAGGCTTCGCGGACAGAGGAGATGGCGTCGTGTTCAGAGACAGGGCCAAAGACACTGCCAAGTGGGGAAGCTCCAAAGCCGACGCAACTAAGTTTGAGACCCGTGTTTCCAAGGGGTCGAAGCTCCAGGTTTGGGTGCGGATATGCCATCTGATTGATTTGGAAAAAGTTTTGGAGATTGCTTTTTGAAATGGGGAAATGTAGTAGTGAGGATTCGGAAATGGGTGAGAGAGAAGGGGAAGCGAGGAAGGCAGGGGAGATGGTACAGATTCTCTCAAGGAGTTGAGTGGTCCCTTCTCCTTCACACAGCTATTGGATTCTCTACGAAGGAAAATATAAATATATATTAAGAGTTTTTCTTTTTTTTAATTTGCTTTCATGAAAGAAAAAACTAAAGTTTAAATAATATTTGTTTTTGTGTTGAAAAAATATTTTTAAAAAAAGTTAAATTATTTTTTGTTTTAAATTAATAATTTTTTGATATTTTTAAATTATTTTGTTGCGCTGATATCAAAAATAATTTTAAAAAAATAAAAATAATATTTTTTTGATATTTTTTCTTATAAAAAACACTTTGAAAAATAACTGCAACCACATTCTCAAACAAGTTTTAACTTTAAATCATTTTGATGCACTGTAAAAAAATAAAAATAATATTTTTTTAATATTTTTTTATAAAAAAAAAAATTTTAAAAATAACTACAACCACATTTTCAAACAAGCTTTAATTTTAAATTATTTTGAAGCACTGATATCAAAAATAATTTTAAAAAAATAAAAATAATATTTTTTTCATAAAAAATATTTTGAAAAACAACTTCAACCACACTTTCAAACAAGCTTTAACTATTAAAGTTTACACATATATTTATATAATTATAATTTTTAAAATTTCAATTAGGTTATAATCTTTTTGATATATTTTTCCATGGTTGAAATAATATTTCATTAGCACGCCAGTTTTAAATATTACCCTGAGTGTTAATATTTATGTCATCATTTAAGGAACATACTTCCATTTAGACATTTTATTTTACAAAATTAAAAAATCATCTACTTATTTGAATAGAATTAAAAATCATATACTTAATTGAAAAAATCATATAAGTTCATACATGCAATTAAAATCACTTTCTCCCTTGCTAGAAAAGCTTAAATTCAATGCATATAGTTGTTTGTTAATGCTGTATTTATGTTCAATTTCATCCCTTATATTATATGTTTCCCCGTTTAGTTCTCGAACTTAAATTTCATGTTTTACCCTTTGTTTGGACGGATGAGATTTGCTAAAGTTTATTGTCGTTTTGTTCGTTTGCAGCAAATAATGAGGTAAATAATTCAATTCAAAATTATTTAGAATATCTAAATTTTATAAAATATTAGCTAGTATAATTAATCCCACCTATTCTGTAATTCGGATTTGTTTGGTATTGTATTTGTAACTGTATTTCATTAAATTTTAAATTTTTTTTTACTAAAATTGAGTGCGGTTTGTACTTTTTGGATCGTTTTGATGTGCTGATGTCAAAAATAATTTTTAAAAAATAAAAAAAATCATTAACATGTATTTCAACACAAAAAATTATTTAAAAATCAACTATAACCATACTGTAAAACAAGCTATTATTAAGCCAGGTTGTTGTCGGTATTCATACACAGACACGCAAACGTATGTGCTCGCATTTATCGTCACGTGTTATGGGGACAATGTTTTTGTCAGGGCAAGGGATATATTCCTCCCTGGTTGTTACCCAATACTCGATCGAGTCTACAAACAGGAAAAACAATTCAATTGAGTCCCTGATACGATGGACAGAATCACACGACCCAATTAATCCAGATCTTACAAATTTTGCCTTTCAAATCATAAAGAACGAAGACTTATTTGTCTTAAACTTAAATCATCTATTTTCAAGAAAAAAATCACAATTGAAAGTGTTAATTGGACAATGTTTGATCGATGAGAGATAGATTTTATTTTGTTTGGGAGTAGTGTCTAGTTTGTGTTTCACGTATCTTTGTTATTGTGATAATTTTTATTTGTTTTCTAATCTTAAATAAAAGAAATTGTTTTGTTACCAAATTATTTTTATTTTTTGTATTGGACCTTAATTGTATTTTAAAAATCAGTTTTATAAAAGTTAAAATAATTTATTTTTTATTTATAAATACCTGTTTTTTATTTATTTTATATGCAAAAATCAATTGCACAGTAGTTTTAATCATACTCATATTTGTTTAGATTGATTTAAAAAAACCATGATTAAAAGTGTTTTTTTAACTTTTTTTTTAAAAAATATAATTAACATTCATTTAATATAAAAAAATAATTATAAATAAACAGTAATATATTTGATTAAATAAACAGAATGTAAAATAATTTATATACTTTCAAAAATATATAAAATATATTTTTTATTTTTTATTTTTCTATTGTAAGATAATAACTAAACGTTGTATTAAAAAACCATGTTGGAGAACATGTAGGTTTCTCGTGGTTATAATTCTAGTCACTGTTGCATAAATATTTCAACGGTGAGAGAAAACCTTTCCTTGTACAACCAATTCAACCCTAATATAAATTTATAGTAGTTTATTTTAGATTATTATAATAAGGGCATTGGTAAATTGATAGATGTTAGCAAAAATTATTATTATTATTATTTTGGTGCAGGGAAAAAGGAAAAAAACAAAGCTAAGAGCGGAGAAAAGCAACTCCAGCCATTAACACTGAATTAAAAGAAAACGGTCTATTATTGTAGCTTTACTGTGTATTCTCTTGCGTTCACCCCGTTCTTCGTAGCAAATTTTTTCTTTTTTGGAGTGTGTTTGGCAGTGTGGTTGCGGGTGCTTTTTAATGGTTCATGCAAACCTTTTTTTATTTTTAAAAATCATTTTGCATCGCATCAAACGATCCAAAAGTACAAACCGATTCTTTACTGATTAATCATTGAACTTAGTTTATTGTTAATTTTATTATTTTAAAAGTTGTCATGATTTTAAATATTAATATTTTTTTATCCAATATGTCATGGAGTAATTAATTTAATGTTAAACTAAAGATCTATTTTATAAAATAAATTTTAAATCTATTATTAAAAAATTAAAAGAATAATGATCAAAATCAAAGTTAGTGAAAAACAAAGATGTATAATTCAATTCCATCTCTAAATTTTTTAATTATACATGACTAGTTCCTACTTTTACATTTTTAAGTTAAAATTTTTATTTTTATCATGTTTCAATTTGTGAATGCTAAAAAATAAAAAAGAATGTTGATGGGAAACAATAATGAGAGAGTCATAGTTAGTCGACCATATTCGGGGGGGGGGGGAAACATCTGATTTTTTGATTTTTTTAAAAATTATTTTTGATATCAGAACATCAAAAACGATCCAAAAGTACAAACCGGACCAATTTTAGCAAAAAAAAGAAATTCGGTAAAAAACAGGTTAAACCGCAGAGCCAAACGCTTCATGACTGAACTTGGTATCACTGGTTTGATATTAAAAAAGAGAATTTAATTAAGGCGATTTTGTTTTTCAACATGCTAAAAAATATAGATCGAGATCTATTAAATTATTTTTTATTTAATTTTATTTCAGATTTTAAAACCAATTAGAAGGTTTTTAGGCTTCAAAATACATTTATTTTAAATTCTATGATATTTTGAAGGTATTTTTAGACAACAACAAGCTAATAAATGAGTTTTTAAAGTCTAAATACCTAAACTCTTATTTTTATACCACTAGAGGTAAGTGGAAAATATAAAAATGAATGACAAATCATCTAATTTACTAAACAACATGTCATCCATTAGAGTAGGCAATGACTTGTATGTAGTATTTTTTTGAAAAAAAGTTAGGTGCGAGAGTCTGGCTTTTTCGGCCCATTCATACCTGAGTTTTTTTTTCTAGGTCAAATATATAGTCTGACAGCAAGTTTGGTTTTTTTTTTTCTTGTTTTTCTTTTAACTATTACCCATATTTTATTTTTAAATTTTTTAGCTTAACCTTTTTTAATATGAATTAATCTTTTGGATTATTTCTATAATTGCATGATACTTTAAAAAATTATTTTAATTTTTTTCATATCTTAGATTTTAAATAAACCATTTATATTTGCATATTTTATTTATAAGAACAAAATCACATGTGCTTAATGGATATAATGAGTCTTGACACTAAATTAAAAAAAAAGCATAAAAGAATATTCAAGATAAAATATTTACAGGTGTTTTTATTTTTATTTACTGTAAAGATCAACTTTCCATTCAAGTTCTTAATCAAAGTGAATGAATCTTATTCAATTTATATATTTTATGTTTTTCAATCTATTTTATTAAACATGGAGATTATCTTTCATTTACTAATTAAAAGAATTATAATACTAAAAAATGTATTCACAATGCCATCAGCCAGCATAATTATAATAAGTGGAGTCACCTGAAAGAAGCTCAGGCAGGCAAGCAGGAGGAGCGTTCCCAGTAATAGAATCACCAATGCCAGGAGCAGCCATGTTAGCCATCAAATCCACGCAAGGGTTTTTTTTTACGGAAGACAAATAAAAGCATGGTTAAAGAAATGGATGGGATAGAGATAGAATTGGAATGTGGTTGGGACTTGGGGGAACCCTCACCCTCAATCTTTTTATAAACTACGACATCTTACCTGAAAAAGGAGCAGCAATTTGTTTAAAAAACAACGATAAATTTAAACTATATATTATAAAATAATATAAATTATATCTCATAATTTTATATAATAATTTAAGTTCTTAAATTTAAATATTTTTTGACATGGTATAAAATTTTTACTGACTAAAAAATTATAAGTTCAATTTTCGTCAAATTAATTGATAATATAAGATGATAGAAGTTCAAAAAACTTTCACTATATGATATATATATTAAACAACTTAAATTTATATATTGAAAATACACAGTAAAACGTTTACCCATTATTGCGACGAAATGAAGATTATATTCAAATTTCAAAACTGGCAAGTAAGATCAGTTGCCGACAGGGTCACGAGATATTGGGATGAAACTACGAGGAAACTTCCCCCAAGTACTCTCCCGACAAGACAATACCTGCTTCACTTCGAGCTCTCTCATGGCCCATTTTATCTGCATTTTCTCTCCAACCGGATAGAATGTAATGCAAATTGTACTTCACTCTCGAAACGCAACTCTGAATTGCACTTGAATATATTCTCCTGGGTCAACCAAGACTGTGTTTAATGAGGAGTCGGCAAGATAATAATTGTAATTGATTTTTAAAGTATTTTTTGTTTTATAATATATTAAAATAATAATTTTTTATTTTTAAAAATTTATTTTTAAAATTAGCATATGAAAATAATTTAAAAATATAAAAATTTTATTAATTTAAAACAAAAAAAATTAAAATTTTAAATTTTTTCAAAAATATTTTTCAACCACATTATTAAACACTGTTAAATAGAGTCATGCGCTACAATTTTTTTCAATATGTTGAAGGTGGTGTTTTATGATGCGATAATCAGTTGTTATTTAAATTATTATTCTAAAAAATATAAAAATAATATCTTTTTAAATTTATTTTGATATTAATATATTAAAACAATTTAAAAATATTAAAAATTAATTAATTTTAAACTAAAAAAATTTAAAATTTTATAAAACACGGTTTGTACCCAAAAACAGTTAAGTCTGAATGTTGTGTACATTATTTTTAAAAAGCTTTAAATTATAACCTTTACAATAATATATATAAAAAATTTAAATGATATTATTTTTAAAAAACATTATTAAACATTAAAAAAATCATAACCTCGGTTAAAAATTATAATTTTTAAATGGGCACGAAGAAGGCCTTCTTGGTTGAAACTAGAAAACTTTGCTTGTGTTTTCTCATATTTGCCAATTTCATTAGCTTGAACCCGACAAAATATTTTTCAAAAACAAGACTCGTCAAGCTTTAACCTTGCCCAATGACCTTGGTTCCTTTTTTCTCGTAATGAATCTGTGCGCGCGAACCGTTTTCATTAATTAATAACAAAACCTTTAATATAATCCAGAACTAATCTCGAACGATTGACCTAGTAGTTAAAAGAGATATGCTCATTTTTTTATTTTTTTTAAATTCCAATTTTAAGGATAATAAAATTTATTTAAATTTTTTGAACAAGCCTAAACTCAATCTAAATAGTATCCTTCACTTAAAAAAAAAATTCTAATTTTCAATGAACATGATTCGAAAATATCCCTATTATCTAATAAAAAATTTGAGTGTTAAAAGACATTTTTTTCAAAACAATCAAGCACCGACTACTTCTTTGTTGTGTATCTGCCCAAGAATACTAAAAACGTGCTTTTTTTTTCAAAAAGATTTTTTTAATGTTCACATAAAGGATGAAGAAGATGCTTGTCAGTCAAAGTGTAAGATGTTGTTTAAGGTTGTTATAATAATTATTTTTTATTTAAAAATATATGAAAATAATATATATATTTTTAAATTTTTTAAAATTTATTTTTGATATCAACATATTAAAAAAAATCTAAATTTATAAAAAAATAATTTAAAACAAAAAAAAATCTCAAAAATTTTCACCTAAAATTATTTTCACAGGCTGTCAATTATAGCAACCTGAAAAATAAAATTAAAGCCCTACTAAACTCCGTAGCCAATATTTGTTACCAGCATTTTAAGGCCTGGAATCAATCATTGATCCAATGGGAATAAGATAAAAACATTTATGCAGATACATTTCAAGATCATCAGCTTTTAAGGATTATTATTTTTTAAAGTGTATTTTATTTATAAATATATTAAAATAATATTTTTTTAAAAAATTATTTTTAATATTAATATATCAAAAAAATCTAAAAATAATTAAAAAAATTTTTTTTAAAAAAATTTTAAAACACAAAACCTGTCTTTTATTATACGATAGTGCACCTAGTCAATGCAAGTTTTTATTTTAATCACGAAATCAACCAGTCAAAAATCTCCATTCCTTGCTGGCACATCGTTACGGGTCCTCGATTTGTAATCATGAGCCAGCCTCTTTATGGGTCGGTTTTTGACGGGCCGTACCCACCCACCAACAAAAAGGATGTGAAAAGTAAAAGGGTGTCGTTACCTTATTGGCTTAAGAATTCAAGAAAAGTCAGTGGAAGGTTCAAAAATTGAACCAACCATCCGTACCATTCAATGACGCGTTTCATTTATAAGTTCTTTGGCTAGGATAATAGGGTTTTTATTAGAGTGTGTTTTCTTTTAAAACATATAGAAATAATTTTTTTATTTTTTAGAAACTTATTTTTAATACTATCTCATTAAAATAATATGAATAAAAAATAAATTAAAAGGAAAATTCATTTTGAAAAGTACGGTTCAACTGGAGTGCTAAACACCCCTGAAATTGTTTGCTTTATTAATTACTTAATAGAACTATATTAACTTTTATTTATTTATTTATGAATTTAATGTTAAACATGTTTAAGCATTTATTTATTTTTAACAACTACGAGCATGCTTTGAAGGACCAGACAATAGCTATACAAAAATCAGTTTTAGCAGTCCACGTACAATCACTAAGGTTTAATTGCATTAAAATAAATTGGCTGTATGAAATGCAACAAAATTAAGGTGGGCTTTATAAGAAATAAATAAATAAATAAAAATCAATTTGGACCTTGCTAAGTTGATAGACATAGTGTGGGGCCGGCCACATCCTTTAAGATCAACGGTTTCTTATCAGCAAACCTTGAATGTAAATTTTCAACGGCTAGCTGGTAATCTATCCCGTAAAGTCTGCAAAACAACAAAAAATGATTTGTTAATTGTTATAAGTTAATTGGCCTGCCAGCAAAAACGGCCCACTAAGTTAAAATATTCCAATTTGCCATCGGAATATTAAACTAATACAGCCTACGGTCATCAAAATTACATGTAGTCTTGTTCACATCTGTCATTACAAGAGGTGGAGAAGCTATAAAAGTTGAATTGTGAGGGCAGGGGACTCTCCTGCTTTAGTGGAAGTTTGACATAGAAAGCTTGGTAAGCTCTTATTAATTCTCTTCCATTCTTTTACTCGTCATCAGAAAGGAGCTTCTGGCATGGAGACTTCATCAATTACAGCTTTATATGAACTAGTAAGAGCACTTGTGATAATTATTGCACTTTAATTATCAGATATAGGGATTTGGAAGCTTTTTGTTAGTAATTCAGGATTTGTCAGATACTGAAATGTAAATATTACTGATGCACAGGGAATGGAGGATCCAGGCTTCACCAACCAGTGGTACATGAACTCCCTTGATGATATCAGCTTACTACCATTAGCTGCTGCTGCATTAGGAGAGAACGTACACCATCCTTTCTCTCACCAGAATTTCAACCTCAAAACCTCCATGGATAGTACTCCTACAAGCATTAATGTCAGACCAACAAAACAAATGAAAACTTTTCATTTGTCAGACCCACAATCTGCCTTTTCTCCCAACTTTCTTTCATTTGTCAATCCCAACCACGCAAATCAAATGGGATTGGTGAAGCCTAAAGAGGAGGCAGTATGTTCCAAAAGCATCAATAACTTCCCTTCTGACATGGTAGCTTCCCAAGATATCTTTGGGAGCCAAAACTATGTATTCAAGGGTTGCCAAGGACCTGAGAGGATTAGCACAAACACTCCTAGACTTTCTCAAAGTCAAGATCACATTATTGCAGAAAGGAAGCGGCGAGAGAAGCTTAGTCAACGATTCATAGCTCTATCTGCTGTAGTTCCTGGCCTGAAGAAGGTATCAAGCTTAATCCAGATTATTCTTTATTATATATCATTCCTGATAGCTTTTCATTTCCAATCATGGCATCTGGGATATCTTATTTATGTGAGCATGTCGTGTTTTAGATGGACAAAGCTTCTGTTTTAGGAGATGCTATCAAGTACTTGAAACAACTGCAAGAGAAAGTTAAGACACTTGAGGAACAAACAAAAAGGAAAACCATGGAATCAGTGGTCATTGTGAAGAAATCTCATATCTATGTCGATGAGGGTGATGTCAACTCTTCCTCAGACGAGTCCAAAGGCCCTATTCATGAAGCTCTGCCAGAAATTGAAGCAAGATTCTGTGACAAACATGTACTCATAAGAATCCATTGTGAGAAAAGGAAAGGAGTTTTGGAGAAAACAGTGGCTGAAATTGAGAAACTCCACCTATCAGTAATCAATAGCAGTGTTCTCGCATTTGGGACATCTGCTCTTCATGTTACTTTTATTGCACAGGTAAGTTCTGTCCTCAACCAGTTCTTTCAAACATCTAGTTTAACATGTGCATGTATGTGTCTTCTCCCTTTAATTTCGAATACTAATAAAGGACTTGTATATCCACTTCTTGCAGATGGATATCGACTTCAACATGTCATTGAAGGATCTAGTTAAGACTTTACGCTCAGCTTTCGAGTTCTTCATGTGAAAAAGAAGCTGCTCCAAGCTCAGTTAGTATGATGGTCTAATCAGTTTCTCTGATGCTGATGGAAACTTAGAAGACACCATAAATAATCAGCATATATCTATACATATACAGCTCAAAGCTATCCTTCTAAAAGTAGACAAGGCCTGTAATGCTCCACCACTTTTGATCCTTACGTACCTATAAGCTTGTTTGCTGTGAGGTTCATTTTGCAGGAGGGTTTTTTTACCTAATCAGTTTTTGCATGGTCAAATTCTTAGCCATGTCCAAGACCCATCTGTTTCAAAAGAGTGATCTCACAGCTTGTTTAGGCTTTTTTAGTGGGAGGTTGATTATTCAACTGAACATGTAAGTCCCTTCTTACCTAGGATGGTTTTTTAGGTGTCGACAAAAGGCCTTGTATTGTTGTAATTTTGTTTGATCAGTGTTTGAAGAGGCCGTCTGTGGCCTTCTTTTCTTCTTCTCTGTAATGCTCTAATAATGATTTGTAACAGTTTGGTTCAGACCAGTGGGATAATTTATTATAGTAACTTCCATCCGCCAATGAACATGCATGATTATCACACACACACTGGGAATCTTGTCCCTAGATTTACTTGAATGCTGGGAATGGCTTATGGAAACGAAAATGGTGCCCACCACCATGTTGCTGGATTGGTGAATTGGGAATTCAGTGCTGGTTGGTGTATATAGTGTTTTTTATTTAAAAATATATTAAAATAATATTTTTAATATTTTTTATTTATTTTTAACGTTGAAAAATCAATAACATAAAAATAAAACACAAAAATAAAGCTACCACACTCACTTTCAAATGAATCCTTGGCGGGTCAAGAAGGAGAATATCCCATTCAAATCTAGTTGCAAGACGGAACCGCACACAAACACAGTAACAGTCCATCTATACTTGAGATTTTAGAAGATTATATTAAAGCTCAAGAAACTATGTATAGAAAAGAAAGTCCAATATTTAACTTATTTTTAGGCTCAATTGACGCTCCAAAAAATTGCATCAATCATGAATCCATGATTATAGAATGCCCCACCTAGGACATTAATATATATATATATATATATATATATAAAGTTTTAAAAAAGTCAGAATCATAAGAAAAAATTGAAATAGTATTCTAATATCACGGGATTAAATACTAGCCATTTTTGCGTAGTTGCTGCCTAGTCTAGTAGATAGGTTAGGGATGAGTTGGAATTGAGATATGGCTCCCAGACTCTGTTAAGTTTGCCATTATCGTGAAAGTTTAACTAATTATTATTACTGACAAAAACTAATTCGTGAGGGGACTGTGTAGCTGCCTACGCCGTTCATTCTCTTGTAAATTACTGTAAATTATAATATTAAAATTTGATTCTTGAATGGTTTTTTTTGCACAATTTAGTTTTTTAAAAAAAACCTAAATTAGCAACTAATTACATATTTTTTTATAAAAAAAGATTGAATTGAAAGTCAGTCCTTTTTTAACCGAAATAAAAAAATCAGTTAAACTAGACAGTGGCCTCTAATTTCACACACAGAAAAAAATATTTTTATCCCCCCATCTTTTTAGGATTATAGGTGATCGATAAAAATCAGTTAAACTAGACAGTGGCCTCTAATTTCACACACAGGAAAAAATATTTTTATCCCCCATCTTTTTAGGATTATAGATAATCGATTCTTTTAACTACTTAAAATTTAATTTTGATATATAAGTTAATTTCCTGTATTTTTCCTGTTTTTTTTATTAGAGAATAAAGAGTGTATATCAAATTTCAGTTTAGAAAAAAAAAGTTATCGTGAATAACGATTACAATCACCAAAAAGATTAAAATTGATGTCAATAAATTTCATTCATGAAGACAATTTTACCTATGTGCTTTTTTCCTTCTTCTTACCCGAAGAGGCAGATTTGACCGCGGGAAAGTTTTTGGGTTCGCGTTGATTTTGGTGTTTTGAGTTATTTTTTTTGTCCATTAATAGGTTTATCAAGGTATTTGGAGTCAAAGTGAGTTTTTAAGTCAAAAAACCAAAACCTTGTTTTCCCAACATCCTCTAGTTGTTGGATTCTATAAAAGCAGATGACGCGTTATTTACTTTTTTTTTTGTAGAAAAATGGAGTGTAAGAACATCCATCCCTTAAAAAAAAATCAAAGATAGGCTCAGACGTCTAGGTTGTTTTGTTTTTAAAAATACCTAGGTCCATGCACCTAAACTTCTCTTGGTTTAATTCGCAGCATCTAGATTATTATTTAACTACTTAAAATTTAATTTTGATATATAAGTTAATTTCCCGTATTTTTCTTGTTTTTTTATTAGAGGATAAAGAGTGTATATCAAATTTCAGTTTAGAAAGAAAAAGTTATCGTGAATAACGATTACAGTCACCAAAAAAATTAAAATTGATGTCAACAAATTTCATTTATTAGGACAATTTTATCTATGTGCTTTTTTCCTTCTTCTTGCTCGAAGAGGCAGAAAGTTTTTGGGTTCGCGTTGATTTTGGTGTTTTGAGTTATTTTTTTTGTCCATTAATAGGTTTATCAAGGTATTTGGAGTCAAAGTGAGTTTTTAAGTCAAAAAACCAAAGCCTTGTTTTCCAACATCCTCTAGTTGTTGGATTCTATAAAAGCAGATGACGCGTTATTTACTTTTTTTTTGTAGAAAAATGGAATGTAAGAACATCCATCCCTTAAAAAAAAATCAAAGATAGGCTCAGACGTCTAGGTTGTTTTGTTTTTAAAAATATCTAGGCCCATGCACCTGAACTTCTCTTGGTTTAATTCGCAGCATCTAGATTATTATTTATTTTTTTATTTTAATGCTTTTATTGTCTCTTTTTTTTAAAAAAATACAATTTCATCATTTGTTATCAACGATGTACTTTTACAATCTAAGCAACACATTCTTATCATTTTTTTTACTTCTAAAATAAATATTTGATATAGAAGATTACCATGTAATTTATTATCATATAATTAAATAAAAAATAATCTTTGAGATAAAAACATTATTGAATTTGATGACGTGCATGACTTGCTTTGCGAGTTTACTTTGTTGATTCGAGTTTACTTATTTTTTTCAAAAAATAAATGCTGTTTTTTTACTCATTTTGTCTCTTAACATTGAGTTAATCCATGATTGAGCTTTTTAATTTGTTTTTTTAAGATTATTCTCGTTAATTTTATAGATCAACCTATGTTAAGATCAAATATTTTTTCATCTTAATACTGGATAAAAAAAATTATTTAATTCATGATTAATTTTTTTTTTTTTTAGAAACAACATCACTAATACTCAAATTTTTTTCACGCTTTAAAAACTTTTCGACGGCACCCATGGCATAGCATGGGCCAATGTATTAGCTAAATGGCTATTTGGCACATGATTGATAGAGAGCTAAAAACAAATGAGCTATTTCGGTGTTTAATGATTACTTTGAGCTCCTTTGTTATTTTTATAGTGGTTGTCTTTTTTAAGGTAATTTTTATTTAAAAATATATTAAAATATTATTAGTATTTATTTTTTAAAATTTATTTTTTATATTTACGTCTAAAAATATAATAAAAAATTTAAAATAAAAAAAATCAACTTTGTTTTTTTTAAAAAAGAATTCACAAGCGTTCCTTCAAGAATTGACGGTCCGCAAAAGTTTTCGTATCATAGTTAGAGACGGTAATAAAATTGATATGGTTGTCGTCCAACACTTCTTTCCGACTAATTTAATATTACTTGAATTATTGAAAGGAACCATTGTAGCCTCAGTCCCCACAAAAGATCGTGATCTTGCTATGACATTCATCTCTCTCTCTCTCTCTCTCTCTCTTCGAAGATAACCAGAAAACTAATTGTTAATTCCCAATAAAAATCAAAAGCGAAGAAAATGAAAATTCAAGCTGTACAGGTAGATATCAAAACGCAGAAAATAGCTTGGAAAATTATATTCCAGAAATGACAAACCTATACAATAAATATCATGGCCTTACCGTCACACGCAGTGGATTATCCTTTGATATTTGATGCTGTACATGGCGTTTCATTTGATAACCAAGAATACAGATGAAGAAAAGACAGAGTCCTTTCTTATCACTAGCCACTGGTATCAAACCAGAGTCCAGGGCAATTCACGAAACCAATGGGACTTTTGCATCACTTCAACTTTTCTTCGTGATTTGTCAAGGAAGCAAGGCTATGCTACAAAATAGGCTTTGAAAATTTACTCGAGGAGAGTTTCCTCTGAGAAAGGCGTTCGATCTTTAACTGAAAGCAATGTTGTATAGTTAGCTACTTATTTCAAATTATTAATGCCCATTTTCTCCCACATATTTATCTGCTATTTTAAACTCTGATGTCTTGCTGATTGCTTCAGCCCTGTGTGGAGTGCAGTTTAAACTGAGATTATATATTTTTTTAATATTTTCAAATCATTCTGATATTGGATAATATAACTTAAGGGTTGAAAACTCAGAATGAGATCTCTCGGAGAGATACACGAGTGGTTTATTAGCTGCAAGTTGCTCGATGTTCAAGTGATTCTGTTCTCAGGATCGTACTGAGGAAATACGAGTTCTAAAAATGATTAAAGAAAAGCTAACGTAATGGCCGTAAGGATGTGATTGATTAGTTGAAATTTGTGATTCAATTATTATAATCAGTAAGAACCCACCATCTTTCTCAATCATCAAGTTTAATTAAATAATTAGTAGATGCTATATATTTCCCCCAGAGAAAAATTCCATATCATTCTATAAGAACGATATATAATGAATAAAAAACATATGAAGCACAAGTGGGTGTACCAAATAAAAAAACCAACCCATGTCCTGGAATCTTGGGATCATTAATCTGTTTCATATTTCAGTATTTTGGAACCGATTTCGCTTGTGTGTTGTGGATAAATTTTGATTTTTTTATTTAAAATTAATTTTGATATATTTTTAAATTGTTTTAATATACTGATATTAAAAATAATTTTTAAAAATTAAAAAATATATTATTTTAATACATTTTATATGATGAGTATGAACAAACTAGCTAGACCAACCAGTAATGCAACTTGATTGACTTACCGAACCCAACCCAGCAGCCAGCAGCCAGCAGGTTTTCACTTAGATATTCAATTTTGTTATAGCAAATTTTCACTTGGATGCTCAATTTTGGCTGCTATTTCATCGTTAACATATATTCTCGTGAATAGTAATTGGTGGTTCCACAAAAAGAAAAGAAAAAAGAACAACTTGTTTTCTTACCTAACCATCTTTCTGATCAGGTTGATCTCCTGAAACAATGATACATGGAAGAGGTTTTTGTTTTTGTTTTGACCAAGTTGTAAGAGCCCAGTAGACTTTGATATGTTGGTGCAAATCAAGCGGGAACTAGGAGATGCAGAAGTGGATTTGAATAAGTCTTTGATTGAGTCTTTGTTTGAGCGAGTTAGTAGGACTTGCTAAGTCATAATAATGACCTATTGTTACGGTCAATCAGTTGAGGCAGAGTGCTCATTTTGTTTCAGTATTTTTAGGCTTTCAGTTTTGATGTAAAGGCTATATATAAAGCCATCTCTTGTCGTGGAATAAATAAGAAAGGATTCAGAGTCTAAACAAAGAGCATTTTATCATTTCAAATTGGTATCAGAGCCGCAGCTTCAAAACACAAGAGTGAAGAAATGGGTGATGACAAGATGAAGTTGCCACGGTTTGAAGGGGCACTGGGACCATTGGAGTGAAGTCATGGAAAATTTCTTCAGAGCAAAAGGATTGTGGAACCTGATCGAGATCGGTTTCGAGGAACCGGCAAGCACAGTTGTGCTGACAACAGAACAACGGGCACAGCTGGACAATGCCAAGACAAATGATCACAAAGTCAAGCATTACCTCTATCAATCCATTGATAGGGTAACGATTGAACAGATTCAGGACAGGAGGTCCTCTAAGATCATTTGGGAGTCCATGAAGAAGAAGTTCGGAGGGAACGAACGAGTGAGGAAGTCTCTGCTGCAAAAACTGAGAAGAGATTTTGAGATTCTGGAAATGAATGAATCTGAAAAGGTGGAGGAATACTTCAAGCGGGTGCTAACCATTACCAACAAGATGAGAAGCAATGGAGAAACCATAACTGAATCAAAGGTGGTGGAAAAGATTCTCAGAACTCTCAGTGAGAAGTTCATGTACATGGTTGTATCCATAGAAGAGTCCAAGGACATTGAGAGCATCTCAATAGATGAATTGCAGGCATCTCTGGTGGTCCATGAAGGAAAATTCAAAAAATCAGAAAGAGGTGATGATCAAGCTTTGAAAGTGGCCTACGGGCGAGGCAGTGGAACCAGAGGAAGAGGCAGAGGACGTGGTCGCGGCAAAACGTACTTAGACAAGAGCACTGTGGAGTGTTACAAGTGCCATAAGCTTGGACACTTCAAAAACGAATGTCCAATGTGGGAATCAGAAGCAAACTACGCTGATTTTGAAAGGGAGGAAGTACTTCTAATGGCTTACATTGAAGAAGAAGAAAATGGTGAGGAAGATGCAGAGGTTAATCTGGAAAATGCAGAGGTCAATCTGGAAAATGCAGAACTAATGATGATGACGTATTCTGGAAAGCAAGAGAACCTGAGAAAGAGGGCATGGTTTCTTGATTCAGGGTGCTCAAATCACATGAGTGGAGATCGAGAGCTGTTCTCAACATTGAGTGGCGATTTCAAGCACTCAGTCAAGCTAGGCAATGACAAACGTATGGAGGTGGTTGGCAAAGGAAGTGTAAAACTCGTACTAAACGATGTCACATACAATATAAGTGATGTGTACTTTGTGCCGGAGCTCAAAAACAACCTGTTGAGTCTTGGTCAGCTACAAGAGAAGGAGATAACCATCATCCTACGGAAAGGTTTCTGTAAGATCTATCATGATGAGAAAGGGCTAATGGCTGAGAGCAAGATGAGCATGAACAGAATGTTTATGTTGATCGATCAAGGTGGTGATGAAGACAATCAACAATGCTGCTTGAAGACGGCTACGGAAGACATGGCAAAACTGTGGCATGAGCGTTATGGACACTTTAGTCACCGCGGCATGAAAACGTTACAAAGCAAAGAGATGGTGCGCGGTCTACCAAACTTCGACACACAGAAGTTTACATGTTCAGATTGCCTAGTAGGCAAACAACCGAGGAATCCCATTCCTAAGAAGAGCATGTGGAGAGCCAAAGAAGTACTTGAGTTGATTCACTCAGACATTTGTGGTCCCATTAGTCCCACAACCACCACTGGAAAGAGGTACATTCTCTGTCTCATAGACGATTATAGTAGGAAGGCATGGGTATACTTTCTGAAGGAGAAGTCAGAAGCATTCAATCAGTTCAAGATATTCAAAAAGCAAGTGGAAACTGAGACCGGAAAGAGTATCAAATGCTTAAGAACTGATCGAGGAGGGGAGTATACTTCTCATGAGTTCTCTAATTACTGCAAAGAGGAGGGTATTCAGAGACAGCTAACCACGGCCTATACACCGCAAAGAAAACAGATCGGCGAGAAAGGAAGAATCGCACGGTTATGAACATGGTCGGTCTATGCTTTCAACACGAAAAGTACCAAGAGTTTTTTTGTGAGCGTGAGTTGGACCTTCTATGTTCTCAACGGATGCCCCACGCTTAGTGAAGGACATCACTCCACAAGAAGCTTGGAGTGGAGTGAAGCCAAGTGTGGAGCACTTTCGAGTATGGGGAAGCATAGCTCATGTGCACATCTCTGATGAGAAAAGGAGTAAGCTGGATGATAAGAGCAACACCTGCATATGTTTTGGTTTCTCAGAAGAATCTAAAGGGTATCGGCTATATAATCCGCAGAGCAAGAAAGTCATAGTGAGCAGAGATGTTGTATTTGAGGAATCAAAAGGTTGGAATTGGGAGGAAGAACGTGATCATACAAATACAGAACTGACTTGGAGTGATGATGACATGACATGGGAAGATAGTGGAGATGAAGAAGAATACTTTTATGAAGAGCAGCCTGTGGAGACTGTCGAAGAAGACCAAACTGCAGACCAAGCTGCCGATCAAACTCAGATTTCTTCACAAATCGAAGTCAGGGATGGAAGAGTGAGAAGACATCCATCCTATCTCAGTGACTATGTTACCGGAGATGACGATGAAGAAGATGAAGTCAACATGGTGGAAATCTATTCAACCGATCCCTTAAGCTTCGAAGAAGCAGAGAAGAGTCCAAAGTGGAGAGAAGCCATGGATGAAGAGATGAATTCGATTGTGAAAAATCAGACTTGGGAGCTCTCAAATTTACCAAAAGGGGCAAAGTGCATTGGAGTAAAATGGATTTACAAAACCAAGCTCAACGAACATGGAGAAGTGAACAAGTTCAAAGCGCGTTTGGTGGCTAAAGGGTACTCTCAAGAACATGGAATTGATTACACTGAAGTGTATGCACCGGTGGCACGAATGGATACTATCAGAACCCTGTTGTCTAGTGCGGCTCATAAGGGATGGGACATCTATCAATTAGATGTAAAATCGGCTTTTCTTCATGGAGTTCTTGCAGAAAAAGTATACGTTCAACAACCTAAAGGGTATGTGGTCAAAGGAGCAGAGGACAAAGTGTATAAACTCCATAAGGCTTTGTATGGATTAAAGCAAGCTCCAAGGGCGTGGTTTAGCAGAATTGAGGAGTATTTCATCAAGGAGGGTCTCGTGAAATCACAGAACGAAGAAACACTGTTCTTCAAGACAAATAAAATCGGTAATATTCTGCTTGTTAGTATCTATGTGGATGACCTTATATACACAGGAGATGATGAGTCAATGGTGAAAGATTTCAAGGAATCAATGCAAAAGGAGTTTGATATGTCAGATCTTGGCAAGATGAGATATTTTTTGGGCATTGAAGTGTTGCAGACTCCTCTCGGGATTCACATCTCTCAAGGGAAATATGCTTTTGAAGTTTTGCAGAGATTTGGCATGGAGAATTGTAATGCAGTGTGCAATCCGATGGTGCCAGGAAACAAGCTTGATATGGACGTTGATGGAGAACGTGTTGATGAGACCTATTATAAACAAATAATAGGAAGTCTTATGTACATCACGACAACAAGACCTGATCTGCAATTTTCTGTAAGTCTTCTGAGCCGATACATGTCGAGACCCACACTTATGCATTTACAAGCTGCGAAAAGAGTCCTAAGGTACTTGAGTGGTACGATGGATTTTGGTATTTGGTACAAGAGAGGTGGAGATGGTGAGATGTTGATATACACAGATAGTGATTTTGCTGGAGACATTGATAGCAGGAAGAGCACATCCGGATACGTCTTCCTCATAGACAATGCAGCTGTTGCTTGGTCATCAAAGAAGCAACCAATTGTTACACTTTCCACCACTGAAGCAGAATATGTGGCTGCATCATCTTGTGCGTGTCAAGCTATATGGTTCAATAGGATACTTGAAGAGCTGAAATACGATGTAGAGGGAAGCACAGTCATCTTGTGTGACAATACTTCAACGATTAAGCTCTCCAAGAATCCTGTTTTTCATGGAAGGTGCAAGCACATTAGGGTACGGTTTCATTTCTTAAGAGATTTAGTCAATGAAGGAACATTACGGCTTGAACATTGTGGATCACAAGAGCAAGTAGCAGACATTTTTACAAAGCCGCTGAAGAGAGAAACATTTGAGAGTCTAAGGCACAAGCTTGGAGTTGGTTCGGTTGGAGATAAGCCAAGCCTTGTGAACCAAGGCTAGCTTAAGGAGGGTTTGTTGGTGCAAATCAAGCGGGAACTAGGAGATGCAGAAGTGGATTTGAATAAGTCTTTGATTGAGTCTTTGTTTGAGCGAGTTAGTAGGACTTGCTAAGTCATAATAATGACCTATTGTTACGGTCAATCAGTTGAGGCAGAGTGCTCATTTTGTTTCAGTATTTTTAGGCTTTCAGTTTTGATATAAAGGCTATATATAAAGCCATCTCTTGTCGTGGAATAAATAAGAAAGGATTCAGAGTCTAAACAAAGAGCATTTTATCATTTCATGATATACACAGTGACAAATATCCCTCTGGAATTGTTCCTTTCCGTCCATTACCGCCATGATTAATCAGTTGTATTCTACACGCCGTAGTTGTTGGAAGCGAGGATTGCATGTGATCCTCCAACTTTTACGCGCTGGAAAATTGGGTAACAAGAGATTGAATGCAGCCATGCTAAGTTGGTAGCAAATATTGGCACCGACTATTAGGAGGCGTTCTAGAATGTTTGACCGGACGTATGTAAGCGATACCGTACTCCTTTCATGGTGGACGTGGGTTTATAAATTGGTTAATTTTGTTCATTATATATATTTAATTTATTAATAAAATCTTGTTTATTTTTAATACTAATTAAATATTTAATTAATAAGTTTAGAGTAAATATAAACTTCATAGAATAAAAATACTTTACAAAATTTTTTTAAAAAATTATTATAATCATGTGATTTTTATTGCATCAAAATATTGTTCTTAAATGCTCATGATCAATAATATATTAAGATTGAATATTAATTAAAATTGCTGGGATTATTACATTTTATTCTCTTTAGTTACATATTTTAAAACTGAGTTTTCATTTTTTTACGAGCTTGAATATGCTTTTTCTTTCTCTTTTCTTTCACTTTATTGATGTGTATTTAAATGTTTTTGTATTGAATTGACAACCAATTTTATAAAATATAATTTTGTTTTCTTTTAAAAAATTAAATTAACAAATTGTGGATCAAAATTGACATAAAGTAAAAAACAATGTTCTATTCAATAATTCACACAGTAAAATTCCATTCAATCCATGTAGTTTCATATTTTCTTCTTTTTGGTCCATGTTCTTTTAGATTATTACATTTTATTCTTAAACTTTGTTATTGTTATATTTTAGTCATTGAAAGTTTAGAAAAGAAAGAGAAAATTGCAAAAAAAAAGTTAAGAAGAGATAAACTTCCCGATCAATAACTTTAATTTTAGTATTTATATATTTGATTTCAAAAGAGTAATTCAATATAGATGGTTTCGACCTTTAATAACATTGAAAAAAAGTAAATGGGGTATAAAATTTTTTTTTGATCTTGAGTTTATTTTTAGTTAATTTTTTTATGGTTATAAATAAAGTTTTATAGGTTGATATGATGTTTTTTTTCTTCGTGTTTTTAGATGAAAAGGTGGTTAAAATTTGGATATTTTTGTCCAATATGTTGAATCTTGATTTTCCGGTTATCTACAGACAAGTTTGATGGCTGCAAAATTAAACCTGGCAATGACACATTGTCTCGACAAGACAACATGTTGTTACCTCATATATTTGTTTTTAAAAGATAGACAATGTATCGCAAACTTAGTTTATAAAAACATTTTGGTGTATGGGCTTGGTTTGTTAGAGACAAGTACATGGATTTCTGTTTGTGATGACTAGGTGCACAAGCATAGCTTTCAAAGGCCCAAAATGCGTAGCCCATCACTTATTTATTTTTATTTATTTATTCATTTTATTGTATAATAAAATATTTTTAATTAAGATTATGACAATAAAATTTATAAATTGACCAACTATGCCTTGCTTTTCAAATAAAATTTCATATTATTTGGATAATAGTGTCAGTTAATTTATAAATTTCTTATATGAATATAAAATGCACATGTATTTTTTTATTTTTAATATTTATTTAAATTAATCATTTTTGTTTTTTTTCTAATATTGTTGAGTGAGAATTATCATGTCATAATTTTTTGGTTTCTGGTTTTTCAGTTGATATTTACTTTTCATATAACGCTAAGTTTTTATTTTAAAAAATTATTATAATGAAAAAAAAAATGTTTTCAATAGGAAAAAACTTGATTAACGAACTGGGGTTTTCACCAAAGAAAATTATTCTTTTCATTGATTTAAATCATTTGAATTCTTGCAAATATATTTTTTCTATAAATTAAATCATTTTAATTAGTTATGAAAAATATTCACTCTGATTATTGTATAATTAAATAAAAATAGGTTTCAAAATCATCGTCCCAATACAGAGCACCCATACAAACCTAGTTAATTAAGCTTTCTTTTACTTTTTTGAAGAAATAATATTCTTACCGGATGCATTTCCTAAAAATTCATTTGATAAGTGGTGCGAGACCCAGTAATCAAGTACTGGTTAAAAAAATTATAGAAGTTACAAATAAAGCTATACAAACAAATATATCATCCATCACCGAGATATGAACAGCATTCACTGATATGAGAAAAAGGCAAGGGAAGAGAAAGGAGGCGTGGTTTTAATTTTACTTTTGGTTTCGCCTTCTTCTCTCTCTATCTTCTACGCACTGCGACTGATCCCATAGATAAACAACAGCAAGCAAAAAGCAAAAGCATTTATTTATGTATGGTTATAGGGCGGATGCCACAGCAGCTAAAATATATATTATTGTTTTTTTCTTTCTATTTTGGTATATTTTATGAAGCAGATTACTGCTAGCTAGTGGATAAATCGAAAGGAAGGAAGCTAAATCCTCTTTCCCTACCAACAATCCCTTCCTTTCATTGCAGTATCATTTTTTTTCTTACAGTCAAATAGTTTCTTCCAAGAAAAGGCACGAGAAATGGGTGGTCCTCGACTTTCTCAGAATGCATGTTCCATGGGAGAATTCCTAAATCAGCGTCTTGCTAAATCAATTTACAACCAAAGCTGCTGCCCCTTTTTTTTCTCTTCTTTCCTGTTGGGCTTTCACTGTACGTGGTTCCTGTTATCTACCTATAAATCTGTAACAGAGAAGCTATAGTTTGTGTTCGTTAATGGAAAGCCCAATAAAATTTGTCCGCTGAATTGTCGTGGTGGAAGATATGAAAATCTCCTACGGTAACTTGGCTCGGCTGTCAGACATCATCTACACTTAAAATGACAAGCAGCAAAACCTTGATGTTTCTGGTTCAAGCATGCGGCAACTGTGACCTGCATGAGTTGCTTCTTATCCATCAAGTATCAACATTCACTTCTGATATTCTATCTTTTGATGGTATCCGTATGTTCTCATAACTAATAAGAGCATCTCCAAGAAAAGAAGCTATTTTCACATAGAGAAAAACCATTTTTATTTTAATATATTTGATGCTCAAATAATGTCATCATTTCTTAGCATTGACTGAACTACTTATACGTAATTAATGGCAGATCGAGTAGTATTGTCCATCTGGTGCCTGTATTTTTTCCACATAAATTTGAGTAATTGTCTTTGGTTCTCTAGATATGACATACGGTGGATGCAGTCGAGTAGAAGGGCAGAAATACAGGTTTTATCGATAGAGCTACTTAATTGTTATGATATGATGCTTTCATTATCTTCTCATACCAAGACAATATGGCCATGTGAACAGCACTGTTATGGCCATAGTTTCAGAGGCACGATGTATTATTGAGCTTGGCAGCAGGGTGCGCATAGTGAAGATAGCGATCTAGGCTGGGAAGTCAGCTGAAGTTGCATGGGACATTGGAGCTTTGCTCGAAAGCTGCCATGACGTAGCAATTAGTTTCGTCAGGAGGGAAGCTGATGGTTGTTGTGAATCTTCTGGCTTCAAAATCTTATGGATTTGTATGGATTGCAAAATGGATCAGAGTAATCCGTTACCTTTTCTTTCCTCTGTTTCATCCTCTTATTTCCATTAAAACGCGACTCTGTTAGCAAAAAAAATCACAAAAAATATGAAACAAAATCAATCAAATAAATAAGAGTGAGATTCGAGCCCAAATCAAATTGATGCAACAGAGGAAAGAAAAAGTAACGGATTACTCTGATCCATTTGCAATTCATACAAATCCATAGAATTTTGAAGCCATAAGATTCGAGCCCAAATAAAATAAATTGATGCAAACCCAAAGAATCCAAGCAATTAAATTAACGCCTAGGATAAGAACTGACTGGTTGTTGATTGCTGATTTTAACCCCGGCGATGAATAGTTTATAAATATTTAAATTCATTACTCTATAAATAATAAATAAAGTATAAATATCAAGAAATCCAGCCCAATCAGCCCTAACTATACATCTTGCTTCCTAGGAATTATCTATTGATGTCGCCTGTATCACAAAAAACTAAATCCCCTAATGAAGTTATTATGCATCAAGATACATATTCTATTCATTATAATAGTATAATTACAACTTGCCCTTGAAAACAAAAGATAGTGCACTAAACCCTGGGGTAAGATTATCTTTTTATCATAATATAATTATCTTTAATATATTTTACATGGTTATATTTTGTCATTTCCCTTTGTTATACACAGTTAAATTACTACTTTGGCTCTGGAATAATAAGCTCGCATGCTTTTGCCTCAGGGGTATTTTTATCTTTTTATTATTTTCAAAATAATGAGATTGCTTTGATGTCATTTAAGACAAAAACCATATAATTCTCTCATAGTAATATTTTTGTTATTTTAGATTTTTTTTATATAGATTTCATGGTTGCTCAAAAGTATTTTTGTAATTATTTTACATTAAATATTATTTTAAAAAAAACCTCTTAATACGTGGACGGCCTGCACCATTCAAATGGCAAACAAAAAGGCTTTATGTGGCAATATTTGAAAGATCTCAACGCCTTTCACATGGTAGTGTGATACGTGTATAAAAAACGTTGCTTATTTAACGTTGGAGACCAGGAAGAGGCACATGTATCGACTCATGATATTATCTCATTGATTGTGATGCTACAACATAAAGAGGGGTTCCCTTCACCATAGGATCTATTCACCTGCAAGTATAAAGTATAAAGTGTAGTAAAAGAATGACTTTTTAATATAAATTTGTTTTGCTTTCACAACGACATGTTGAATAATTTTTTAAAAAATAATATTTTATTAAATTTAGTTAATTTTAGGTTTATAAATATTAAAATTGTTCAAATAATAACATCGATATTTAAATCATCAATAAAAATTTTATTTTTTTAATAAAACCATATTTCCGAACATTCTAAATGCAAATCGCATACGGTGATGTTGCTGTGATGGTGCTCAATTTTTTAGTTTGAACTGCACAACGATGTATAGCATTATGGCCTCAAAACTTGAGCCATTTCTTCTATTTTTTGTTTCTTTTTGCCCTCTCTTTAAGCCTCTCCACACGTATCCTCAACTCCATCATCTCATCAAATATCAGAAGCAAGCAAATCTCGCCTATCGACTTTCTTCTCCTCTGAGCCTCTACTTTTCTGCTTCTTACCTGACCATGATCAAGTGGTTGCTTTGGTGGGAGGACCTTCACATGACCCGACGCACCTAATCCCATCCCTTTACGATAGCCCATATTTGCCATCATCTTGGAAGCTATGCCCCGTGTATGATTTTCCATTCCCTCCTGTGCAAACAACTTTGCTCGTCTGGAGTGGGTAGATGGGTAGCTTGTAGTCCTGTAGCTTTTAGCTGGACACTAGATAGATGGTTCCTGCGTTACTACGGATAGGTTTATAAACAATATTAATTAATATGATGATGATACTTGAAAGTTCGAATTATCAACACTTAATATCATTTAAAAATAAATATAATCTAATTAAAATATAGATAAAAAATTTATTTCAAAAAATATACACAAATAATGCATTATTTTTTAAAAAACTAAAAAAATTATAAAAAAACATAAAAAAATAACTAGGTAAAGCGCTTGCAGACTTGTTAGGCTAGACACTTGGACCTGACAAACATGATTGATCCATGTTAGCTTGGGTATGACAAACATGCCAAACCCACCTTGGTAGGGTATGACAAGCATGACAGAACCATGTTGGTTGGGTCTGACAACCTAGAGTGTTTAAGATTAGCTTGTTTTTTGTTTTTAAAAAAATAACTGCCCTAATTAATCTTAGACGCAAAATTTATCCATGGTCCATTGAATCTAGCAAAATCCAAAATAAATAATTAAAATAAATAACCCAGCACAATGATAGAGTACTTATATCAGCCCAGAATGAAGAGAAACAACAAAGAAATCATTGTCATCCCGTGCAAAATCAACCAAAATCCCATCCAACTGCACCAGACCAACACTCTCCCAAGAATAACCATGCAATTGGGTACATCGTAGATAAGACATGTATCTAACTATCAGCCTCTCCACACAGAACAAATCAGGACAATGATAGCCCACCAAACACCTACTAACAACAAACAACTTAGCAACTCACAGCACGCAACGCAGACCATGAAAAAATAGCAAAAAGCGAACCGCTAATAACTTATTATAATTTTTTCTTGATAAACACTGCTTCAATTCACAGTGAAAACACTCATACTATAAAATACATGACTAAGCTCTTTTAGTTGTTTTTTTCTTTTGTAATTGTAATGTAATGATCCGAAATATTAGAGAAATCCCATAAAAGATTATCAATCATAGGACAATTGCCTGAATTTATGTGTATTCTTAAACCCTTTCCTCATGTTCCAACTTCCAACGGTTGTGCCGGTACAACAAGCTGTAAAGTTTATAATTACAAAGAAGATAGGTATGCTTTGGGTTATTTGGTTGGTGTTTTTTTTTTATTTAGTTTAATGCAGGTGTTTGACCAGCTTGTGTGTATCTCAACTAATTTCATGAGTTCTAAAGTTAACGACCATGTAAGTCTCCAGTGGCCATCATATGAGTAATCACAAGGCTCGAACCTGAAACCACAGAGGGAGCAAATCTCTTGGTCCCAAACTCTTACTATTAGGCCACCACCTAGATGATTGGTCAGTGTTTTCTTGCAAATGAATGAGATGGGTATTTGAATTCTGGGAAAATAATGTGTGTAATATTTAATATAAAAGCATTTTTGTTATTAAATGAAATATATAAGTAATCTTGTAAATAATTATATATTAAGATATTAAGTGGTAACACATTAATTTTTCAAAATTTAATATAATAAAATATAAATGCCGGGTAATTTTTCTATTTTAAAAACAGGTTCGATGGTTATGACGTCTGTCTAACACATTGAAGGTTCAAACGACAAGTCAATTCTACAACTTCCACCGACACATCATTCAGCGTTGAAACAGCCGGAAATATCTCCTGATCGACCCCACGCCACCCCACCCTTACGCCAGTACCCAAACTCTCTCTCTGAACACCATCAAATCAAAACCAATCATCTTTCACCTCCACACCATTTCCTCTCTTCTCATTGGTCCATTCCTTCCACGTCACCATTCCATAAATCTTCGGACACTAATCTAGAACCTTCACCCTTTATAAGCCCCACAATAATAATAAAGAAATTCACAACCAGATCAATTTCCGCTCCAGAACCATCAACTTACCAATTCTATTGATCTCGCCTCTACTTTTAACCCCCTCCGGTTCCGATATCAATGGCAATCAAATCATCATGCCGCTACCTTACCTTAATTTCCCTCATATTCACAACTCTGTCCTTTACCGCAGCTCTGTTATCCGCACCGGACATCAATTCCCCTCCCCATCCAAAAGCAATTTCCGTAAGTAGTTAACTTCACAAATTGCAAAATTCTTTAACTGTACCTTTCCATATCTTTATTCTAATGACAATTTTTTTATTTTTACTGCTGTAGGATTTGAAGGAAGCGATTGTGAAGGGCTTAGGGTTTCAAGCGGATGATTTCAAGATATCTGGTTTTGATTTGAGAGACGCACTCGTGGGCCATTCGGTGGCTTATGAATTTGATGTGGAAGTTGATAATAAGGTGTTTCCGTTCAAGTTATTGGAGGATGTGAACCGGTGGGAGTTTGTTGATTTACCTATTTTTAGAGTTGAAGACCCGATTAGACCCGGTGATGAAAACGGGTTGGTGGAGCAGAAAAAGGATGACAATGGATCGCCTGTTTTAGCTCCGTTTCAGCTTGCTGGACCCATGGAGATATGGATTCAGGATGCCAAAGATATGCGCATTTCATTGCCGGTATGTGATTGATTTCGATTTTATTCTAGTTCATTCGGGCTATTTTCGACAGCTAGAATTTGTTAGTTTTTATTTATTTATTTATTTTTAAAGGAGTTTATGAAGGGCCTGTTTTAGGTTAGCCATGTTTTTGTTACAATGATTTTGGGTCATTTTATTTGCCCGATAATTTCACCCCGAGTTTTCCTTAAGAAATTGTTTTGAATTTCAGTTCAGAAGCTGAAAAAATTAATTTCCTTTATCTGCAGCACGATGTTGATGCTGGTGTTTTGAAAAAAGTAATTTTAGCTGATGGCGCTGTGGTTACGGTGAAGGGTGCGAGATCAGTTAGTCTGCGTCACCCTGTTGATCTTCCATTGCCTCTAAATCGAACTCAATCTGGTTTTGCTTCTGGTCTTCTTGCCTTAGCTGAACAGCTACGTCGTGCTACTCACTCTGAAGAAGCTCCCCCCCTCTCCCTGCGCATTGTTGGGCCCACGTCACTCACGTCTCCTTCCCCATCATCACAATCTTCCAATAACAGGCTCAAGCTGAAGCGCCTTGCTCCTGGACTTGTGGAACTATCCTTGCCTGCAAAATCCCAACCTGTTGATTCCCTCCCCGCTGTTGATTCAGAACGTGCTACAACTGTCCTTACTCCTAAACATTTCACGACAATGTGGCCATTTGTTTCTGTGAACGGCTCGAACTCAAATTTGGTTGGTTTCGAGAAATTGCTCGCCTCAGTTTTGGGGTCCAGGGCTAATAAGAAAGGTTCCTTCAAGTTGTTGAAGGCAGATGTGTCAGCTCAGACATTTGTTAAGATAGGTTTTGGTGTTGAGAAGTTGTTGAAAGAAGGAGATGGACTTGATTTGGAGGCTGTTCCTTGGTGGAGGACGAAGCCTGAGAGTGTGAGGATGCATTTTGAGGTATTGGCTAAGGTTGATGGCCAAAAGGTTGTACCAGAGAGAGTGGTGCAGGTTAATCCTGTGATTATAGAGGATACCGTGGCTCCTCATCTGCTTACAGGAAATGTGAGCATGTCCAGAACTCCTGTTGTTCACCCTCCTTCCAATCCTTTCACCACTTAAACCATTGGCCGGGGACTTAATTTTGGCAAATTTGCTGGAGAAACTGTAAATTTCCCCCCCTTTCCAGTTATACACAATGAGATAGTAGGGATGCGCATTGTAAAAAGATGTAAACGAAGATCTGAAGAGGTCCTTATTGTTTGTGCTACGAGTGATAATATGAGAGCCTTCATCTTGTGGTGTTGCTTGTTAATCATGTGTTGTTATCAACCTTTTCCCGGTAGTATAAGCCACGCCCCTGGAACTCTTTCAGGAGCTATGGTCTTGCACGTTACACATAATTTTTATTCATGGTTATTTCCAAATTCCAATAGCTCCCTGGAAGTATTGGTTGTAAAATCAATTGAAAGTGCTGGTGATATATCAGCTCAACAGAGAACAGGCTGATCAAGCTTTAGCCTGCAAAATCCATTACAGCGGGGGCATTATCAAGATGGCGTCCACTAGAGCAGCCAATATTCCACATCTATGGAATGGTGATGAAGGTTCCATATAGGGAAGCAAGGCTACTTGTTATAACTCGTAAGCCAGTGAGAGAAGGGTATGTTACTCTGGGCATTTCATAGATCAATTGACTTCGTCTTTGGGTGGGGGGAATTGCGTGTTTCTACAGTAAAAGATCGATTTTAGGATTTAAAAAATACTGAAAATTATACTTGATACTCCGGTGATATTACATCAGTTCAAGCCATAAGAGATGATCGAGAATGACAATCTCTTGGTGAGTTTCAAATTGGCAAATATCATAAGAGATGATTTCAAACTGGTCCGGATACAAGGAACTACTCGTTAACGTTACATAATTTGCTTCACTTGAATTGAAACTATTTCCTGATGAAGGAAGTCCCCTTCTGAATGCTTTCCGCCAACTCCTTTTTCGCCTTTTGCAATCCCACCCTGTTAAATATAATTACAAGATCAATTTTTTTGTTTATTTCTTTCTACCAACAAAGGAAAGTCAGTTGAGTGATTAAATGTTTCTTCATACCTCTCATATTCGTTTAGGGGACCAAGTTGATAGACTTCCTCAGCTCCTCTACGGCCAAGCCGTACCTTGGTCGCAAAGAATGGAAGTTCTGTCACCTATTATAATCAATGTGCTTGATTATTAAAAGGTTAAAATAGAAGGTTTAAAGGCTCTGACAAAAGGAAGGATTTCAAAAGAATACCTCAGAAGCTACAAATGCACATTCGACAACACCAGCATCTCCCCTCAAGCCACGGAGGCAGGCATCTGCAAATTTAACAGCTGCATATGCCTGCACAATTATGTAACCTTGTCTTCATTTTGGTCCAGCACGTCCATTAGGTTTGAAGTTTTATCATTCATTTTTGCAATCAAAGTTGGAGAATGAACAAAGGAAGGAATAGATTGGCTAACCATTGACAATGTTGCAGAGCCAGCCCCAGCTTTTGCCTGCCAAGCACAAAAAACATTGTTTAATGTAGTTTAACCGATCTACTAAATCCAAATGGAAAGGAAACGGGAAACGGCAAACGGCAACTAGTAGAAGCAGTTTGAGGAGCTCATATGCTGGGAACCATCAACTTAAGAACAATTGCATTAAGAATTCATGTAGTAGCAGCGTGGCACTTTCCATCGAAGCTCGCAATCAGGATTTAGCGTACATCATAACAAAAACATGCGGTACTATACAAGCAATCAAAATTCTACAATAACAGGTGAAAATTATTTTCTGAACTAAGATTAGAGCAAAAACAATTCAAATAGTGTGGAACCGTGAGATTGAGCTCCATCTAGGAATGTACTGTAAAATGTTTAAGGGTTAACAGAACTAAATGGAAAAGTTTGGAAGCTTCGGACTTTATGATCAACAGAGATGCAGTAGATGAAATTCGCAAAAATTTTCTCCAATAAAAATATCAATGTTTGCCAGTCCAATCGAAGATACCACCATCCTTGTCCATGTCCACTTGGAATTTTATGTTCGATTTACAATAACAAGCTGTTATAGCGCATGCTAATATATATCAGACCACTGAAAAATTACCAGAGAGGTGGTAACATATTGTATGTTAAACACTGGCTGGCTCTCTCTCTCTCTCTGCCCAAGCAGATGACACTCAACAGAACACTTGGAAGGATCTAATTACATCCAGTGTTGAAACCCAACGCGCTCCAAAAATATAAAAATAAAAATATTACCTGAACAACCTCTGTTCCACCATCTTGAATTCGTTTTGTCAGGTATTCAGTTTCTTCAGGGGTGAAGGAGGAAGGGGGCTTAGCCTGCAAATAGTGCATCAAGTCATTGCATTAAAAGCATTCACTTCATAATGTGCCAGATTTTTAACATCTAAATTGGTGTTGACATTTTCTCATAACAATCTACACTACCTGCGACAGAAGGGGCAAAATTGTAACTCCAGCATGGCCTCCAACGACTGGAACATCAACTTCCCTAGGATCAAGTCCCAGAACTTCTGCCTGCAAAGAAATCAGGGAGCAGAATGTAGAAAGCTTATAAAAGTTAAAAAAACAAACAAACATAAAAGCTCCATTTGGTGTTCCAGTAAGAAATATTCCACTTGGTCTGGCAGATTTTAGCTACCTTAAATGTCAGAGCGTAAGCAATTTACAAGGGCAGAAAATTATTAGCTAGTCCAATTCGCTGATTACATACCACGAAAGTGTTTGCTCTCACAACATCAAGCATTGTAACTCCTAGAAGTCGCTTTGGATCATAAGTTCCAGCTTTCTTGAAAACCTCTGCTGCAATTGGCACTGTAGAATTAACTGGATTGCTGATCAAGTTGACAATCGCATTGGGGCAGCACTTTGCTACTCCCTCGCAGAGAGTTCTGACGATCCCAGCATTGATTTTGAAAAGATCATCCCTAGTCATTCCAGGCTTCCTTGGCACACCAGCAGGTATGATCACAAGGTCCATCCCTGTAAGAGCATTCTCGAGCTGTGGCTGCCCTAGGAAACCCCGAACCTAGAAAACCAAATAGTATAACATAGCTATCAAATGCTTTCAAGACTACATGATAAAGTTCGAAATCATGAATAAAACTTCTGTTACTTGGATGAATGATTCTTACCCATTGGATTACATTAGAAACAGTTAAAAAAATGCCAGTTATAAAAACATAAAACAAGTGATAATTGGCTCCAAACCAAGAACATTACAATTCCAAGATAAAAGGATTACATTCCATTACAGTCGGACATGACCACATATATTTAAGATATTAAAAAGAAAAACATAGCTAATGATGGACTAATAAATTACCACAGCACCAGTGTCCATGTGACTAATATCAGCAGTGACCCCGGGAGCATTCACAACATCATAGAGGTGAAGAACTGAGACCAAAGGATTCATCTTCATTAGCATTGCAAGAGGTTGCCCAATCCCTCCAGCAGCACCCAAGATAGCCACTTTGAACCCAGGCGCTCCTCCTTTTGCTCTGCAATCAGTTCTCTTCAAAACACAGCTTTCCTCCATCTATTGAAACATTACCCACAGATCTTTTTCAAGAAAAAGTTACAACTTTCTTGAAAATCACATAGAAGGGTATACACATATATTAACCGCAAAACAAGTCAAAAGATAAAGCAAAACGAAGACCTGGGAATTTGGAGGTTGGAGATGAGCTGATACCCTTGCAATCCTTTGGTTAGCCACCGACTCCATAGCTAGGTGTTTTGCAAAACTGGCAGGTGAGAATATTGTTTTGGTGTCTCTGTACTTGCACAACTACATGAAGCAAAGAAGGGGTGGAGTGGATTTATTACTCAAGAAAATATTTTTTGGAGATAAATGGCAAATATAATTTTTGTGGAAACAAGTTTTTGAGCCCTTATCTCATCTGAATCTCTCAAAATGTACGTGGCTATAATTTTCTTCGCAGATTATGTTCTTTTTTTCCCCTCAAACATTTGTTTGGTTTCTCCTGAATTTTGATAGAGCAATAATGATCTCATGGCATTCCAAGAGCTCGCATTTAGTTAATGTTATATATTAAAAAATTTAAAGAAAAATTTAATATAATCAATCAATAATATAATATTTTTATAATTTCTAGAAAGTTTTTTTTTTGTCTAAAATAAAATAAAAAATTCTAGATACCAGATTAATTTTTTTTAAACGATAAAATAATTTTTATTGATTAATTTTTTTAATGATAAATAAACACATAAAAATTTAAAAATTATTTTATAAAACAAATGGATCATATATCTTAACACTACTATCAACAACCACAAAACTATAGAACATGTTGGGAATCTAAGATAATAAACACACCAACTCTATCCTACCCTTTTAGGATCCACACCAGACAAGAAAAATCATGATATAATTTAATTTTCTGAACAAATTTTAAGTGATTTTATCATGTTAAAGTATTTCTTTCCCTCAATTTTTATAATTAATAACCAGATTATAAAATCACAATAATAATTCTGGTTTAGTGATCGACTCGGATCAAGAACCAAGTCAATGAGTTCCCGTGCTAACCTTTTTTTTATATAAAACAAAATAACATTATTTTTATTAAAAAATAAATAGTTAATAAATCATAACTAGATTTTTAACCAATTCAACTGAGTTACTTAATGTCACTTTATATTTTTACTTTTTTTTTTTTTATGTTTTTTAAAACATGGCCCGGTTCTGATCTGGGTTCACCTGTTGGGGGCCGGGCAGGTTTTGAAAACTAAGGTAATGATTCCATTAATTTGTTTTTCCTCGCCCATGAGAATTAAAATCATCGTTTTCAAACTGCCTGGGTTAAAAGCCCAGGTATAAACCCTCCAACCCAAGCCCTATCTCACTCTACTCACTTAAATGGGCTATTGTAGCCCAAACAGTCAAGGCAAGGAGCCTGACAAACAAGGCCTGACACAGCTCGGTGGTACTGTGCTTTCATTCCTAGGTCGGTCCCACTACCCTTGCAAGGTTGGCGGGCCCAGGCCCAGACGATAGGGTTCGGTTTGGCGGTTTGACTATGGGCACATTGCTTTTCTCAAGTTCATTGAATCATCTGAATGGTCCAAAATATGAATCCAAAGTTAGGCCTCAGTCTTTGACCTCAAGGCACTCCCTCGCATTTCTCTTGCATTGATTTCTCGTGGTCAACATGCAACTTGTTAGTAGTTTATTAGACCGCAGGCAGGCAGGCGGGCCTTTTTCCAGAATTTCTCTATCAGATAGACTTCAAATTTCCTGTCACGGAAAGACAAGAGCTGAAGGAAATCGCCCCTCCATGATTTGTAATGCTGTTGAGGAACAAATACAACCTATACAATAACTTTATTTATTAAATATCGATCACAGATCAGGCAATTATTTGTCAATGAGTGCTTTTACTTTCTATATATCATCATGCGCTGCTTTGAAGTTTGAACACTGCAAAAGACAATATGGTTTCTTAATATGAATGATTGCATCGAGGGTCGCATCCTCGATTCGGTGGGTTGTGCGTGGATATCAAAGTAATTTCCTTTTAAAAAATAGTTTCCATGAAAAATAAATTATTGAAAAGGACATAATTTTTTGATATTTGACATTATTATGAAAAGGATTTGAAAAATGATTTTCAGTTTTTTTTATCGTAAACAATAACTTATAAAGATTATTTTTAAGTTTATTAAGAAAATAAAAATCAAATTTGATAAATAAAAAATTAAAAATAAAATTGAAAAAACAAAAAAATGAAATATTTGATCATTTCTTTTAAAAAAGTTTTGGAAAGTGTTTTTTAGAGAAAATAAAAGAAAAATAGTTTTTTTTATCCGTAAAGAGTTTTTTTATTTACTGGTTTAATGTTATCAGGTATTGAAAAGTGGGGGAAAAAGTTTTCAGGAAAATATATTTTATAAAATATTATATATTTGGTTAGGAAAGGAAATAATTAAATATGCTTAAAATATACGTATGGCCTTTCTCGAATCTAAATTCATCGATTCATGGGATAGAAAATTTTGATTCGTTTGGTGTTGGTTGTCTCCTTCTACTGTATTTTTATTCTCTCTTCACCGTTCTTCCCCTAAAAAAATATTTGCAACGAGGAGGGGCAAAAATCCGTCTACCTACTACAAATGATCTTGTTCGTTGTTGTATCTGCTGAATGCTCTACGATCTTTTAGATTTATCAGCAACCCAGCTTGGACTGACTTTATTGTGATTCAAATTTCAATTGGATGTCATTCCATGCATCTTCTTGTCGTCTAGGGTGGCACGCGATCGAGGACTTTCAAAATGCTTGAAAGAGGAAGAACAAAACAGGTTAATTACTAATTAAATATTACTACAAGGGAATAACATGCATGCATGCCAGAGTTGGTATTCTTTGAACGAACACAAAAAACAACAAAAAGAAAGAAAGGAAAAGAAATGTCACAATAATTATATAATCAAGGTGCTTTCTAACAACTACACGTGGTATTACTGCTTAAGAAGACACGAGGAAGGAGAAGTGAAAGAAAAAGGGAAGAAAAGGCTTTGCCTTGAAAGAAACAGCAACTCTACAGGTCAAAATGCACCACTTTCCTGGTACAAAGTGATGATGAATAGATGGGACATACTTCTCCTTCACTCTCTAAGTCTAGACTCATGGACCCAGAGACTAGTTGGGTGATCGGTGATGGAATATAGGCAGCTCTAGTTATATTGCCAACAATCACCGGTAACCAAGCTACACGAGACTTTTTGTGCAGGACCTTTATGCTATTTGAGCGTTTTTTGATGAAAATTTGTTGTTTTTTACCTCGATTTTTAGTTGCTTTTGCCAGTGAGTTTTTTTCCTCTCTCTCTCTCTTTGCTAGGGTGAGTTCAAATGAAAAATAAAGTATGTAATTCGTAATCACACACATAAAAAAAAAGAAAAAAAAAGAAAAAGAGAGATTGAAGCTTTTGGTTTGTGAAATGCTCTTTTGTGTTTGTTTTGGTTGGACGAAAAGCGTGGGAAATTGGAAGAGATTTGAGAGAAGAAAAAAAATGGAAGAGATTTGAGAGAGAAAATGGTGGATTAATGGGATTAATCCTCTTCCAGATGAGAGACAAGCTAGCCATACAAGAATGGAGATCCATAATTTCTGTCGAGGGGTTTTTCTTATTAAGTTGGGAAAGCTTGTTGCCTCCACCTTCAAATCCAAACCACGAATTAGCCCCCGAGCCAAATCCCAGATCTCAATTCGATTCCATTTTTTTTTTGTTCGAGCATCCAAAGTTTTCAAAGAAACCTGGATTGAGTCTGCCTTCTGAAACAGCGTAGTTTTTTTACACATAAACATAAAACTTGGACGGAATCTATCTATGTTTAAGAAAACTTGGACGGAATTTATCCAATCAAGACCCAAAAAAAAAAAAAAAAAAAACCTTGAAAACTCAATAAGATCCCCCGGTTATATTTGGATGGGCTTGTGTGACTGGCCATTTCGATCTTCCGATCGTTTCTTCTTTCTGATAAGTCCAAGTCGGTGTTAATAAAGTGATGTCACATCAAAACAAGGCAGACAAAAGAAAGAAACACGAGGATCATCCGCCCTCCAAGGCCACAACAACCAAAACGTGGACAAATACAAAAAAACGAGTACCAGTCAACAGTCATTAATACCAAATTTTTCCCAAGTGGCAGCTATATAGTCCTCCTCCATGCACAAGTCAACCTCGGCGGCCATAAGGTTCCATCTCTTGCTCGACATCCTGTTCCTTGCCCCCAACTAAAAAGTAAGAAGAGTTGCCCATCTTGGCGTTACAACCACAGAGATCCCAAAAATGAGTTATTATTGCTTTATCTTTTTTTTAAAAAAAAGTTATTATTGCTTTATCCTTAACAGCTAAATAATAATTCCATGGTAAACTCTTCACGGTTGGACTTGCTACGTGGAATATCATCATCTCTTCAACTAAATTAGTTCTTTGTCTCTCATGTGAACCGGCCTCAAAATTCAAGCCCACCTTGTGCCGAACTATGTGATTGTTCAGTTTACTCTGCATTACATTTCCACGCTTCTCTTCCTCCATAGACTAACCAGAAGAGCACATTGCTCCCTCCTGAACCCCCCACCATTCCTAGACCTCATCGGCCGAAATGTCGGTCCAATATTTCTGGCAATGGTTTCCTTTGCTATTTTTCTATCTAACATTGAGCATGCTCATTTCTCCGTCAAAATCAGATGATCAGTTTCAAATGCTTTTGAAGTTCAAGTCTGCAGTTCAACATTCAAAAACAAACGTGTTCACCACATGGACACAGGAAAATTCAGTGTGCAACTTCACTGGAATTGTTTGTAACAAGAATCTATTTGTCACCGAAATCAATCTTCCTCAACAACAACTAGAGGGTGTTCTTCCATTTGATGCAATTTGTGGACTGCGATCGCTAGAGAAAATCTCGATGGGGTCAAATTTTTTGCATGGTGGCATCACTGAGGACCTGAAACATTGTACAAGCTTGCAGGTCTTGGATTTGGGTAACAATTCGTTTACTGGGAAGGTGCCTGACTTGTTTACTTTACAAAAGCTGAAGATCTTGAGTTTAAACACCAGTGGATTTTCGGGGCCTTTTCCGTGGCGTTCATTGGAAAATCTTACCAATCTTGCTTTTTTAAGCCTTGGTGACAATCTATTTGATGTAACAAGCTCATTTCCTGTTGAGCTTTTAAAGCTTGACAAGTTGTATTGGCTTTATCTGTCAAACTGCAGCATTAAAGGGCAGATACCAGAGGGCATTTCAAATCTTACCCTGCTTGAAAATCTTGAACTCTCGGATAATCAGTTGTTCGGAGAGATCCCAGCTGGGATTGGGAAACTCAGCAAGCTTTGGCAACTTGAGCTTTACAATAATTCCTTGACAGGAAAACTTCCTACGGGATTTGGAAATCTTACAAGTCTAGTGAATTTTGATGCTTCACATAATAGGCTTGAAGGTGAGCTCGTGGAGTTGAAACCCTTGAAACTCCTTGCTTCCTTGCAACTCTTTGAAAACCAATTCACTGGCGAGATTCCTGAGGAGTTTGGTGAACTCAAGTACCTTGAAGAGTTCTCTCTTTATACGAACAAGCTCACCGGTCCACTTCCTCAAATACTAGGCTCGTGGGCAGATTTTTCTTACATTGATGTTTCAGAGAATTTCTTGACAGGTCCTATTCCTCCAGACATGTGCAAGAACGGCAAAATGACTGATCTTCTGATTCTGCAAAACAATTTCACAGGCCAAGTCCCAGAAAGCTATGCGAATTGTAAGTCTCTTGAACGCTTTCGTGTAAGCAAGAATTCTCTTTCAGGTTCTATTCCTGCCGGAATATGGGGTATGCCAAACCTTTTCATTGTTGATTTTAGTATGAACCAATTTGAAGGTCCTGTGGCACCTGATATCGGCAATGCAAAGTCTCTTGCTATAGTAAATCTAGCTAACAATCGGTTTTCTGGTACATTGCCTTCTACCATTTCTCAGACTTCTTCATTAGTGTCAGTCCAGTTGAGTTCAAACAGATTTTCTGGTGAAATACCTTCAACAATTGGTGAATTGAAGAAACTGAACAGTCTTTATTTGACTGGAAACATGTTCTCTGGTGCCATACCAGACTCATTAGGTTCATGTGTCTCTCTCACTGATATAAACCTCTCTGGCAATTCGTTTTCTGGGAATATCCCAGAGAGTCTTGGATCTTTGCCAACGTTAAACTCCTTGAATTTGTCCAACAACAAACTTTCTGGTGAAATTCCAGTTTCTTTGTCACATCTAAAACTAAGCAATCTTGACCTATCAAATAACCAGTTGATTGGTCCCGTACCCGACTCTTTCTCTCTCGAGGCTTTTCGTGAAGGTTTTGATGGAAATCCAGGTTTGTGTAGCCAAAATCTGAAGAATCTTCAACCATGTTCACGCAATGCTAGGACATCTAATCAGCTTCGAGTATTTGTATCTTGTTTTGTTGCTGGGTTGCTAGTTTTGGTCATCTTTTCTTGTTGTTTCTTGTTCTTGAAATTGAGGCAAAACAATCTTGCTCATCCATTGAAGCAGAGTTCTTGGAAAATGAAATCTTTTAGGATACTAAGTTTCAGTGAAAGTGACGTTATCGATGCCATCAAATCCGAGAATTTGATTGGCAAAGGTGGATCAGGAAACGTGTACAAAGTTGTGCTTGATAATGGCAATGAACTGGCTGTAAAACATATCTGGACAGCAAATTCCATCGACCGGACAGGTTTCAGGAGCAGCTCAGCCATGCTGACAAAAAGGAATTCGCGGTCGCCAGAGTATGATGCTGAGGTTGCCACATTGAGTAATGTGAGGCATGTGAATGTGGTGAAGCTATACTGTAGCATCACAAGTGATGATTGCAACCTGTTGGTCTATGAATATCTACCTAATGGAAGCTTGTGGGATCGGCTACACTCTTGTCACAAGATCAAGATGGGGTGGGAGTTGAGGTATTCAATTGCTGCTGGGGCTGCAAGGGGATTGGAGTACTTGCATCATGGGTTTGACAGACCAGTGATTCACAGGGATGTGAAGTCGAGTAATATTCTCTTGGATGAAGAGTGGAAGCCTAGGATTGCTGATTTTGGACTAGCAAAGATTGTGCAGGCTGGTGGTCAAGGGGATTGGACTCATGTCATTGCTGGAACTCACGGATACATAGCCCCTGGTAAATTTCTATCATGTTTTGCCTTTCCTTGTTTGTTTTACTCTGTTTTGTTTATAGATGATTTTGCTAATTTGGTTGTTTCTGCACTGTGATGCACAGAGTACGCATACACATGCAAGGTAAATGAGAAGAGTGATGTGTACAGCTTTGGTGTAGTCCTGATGGAACTGGTGACAGGAAAAAGGCCTATAGAACCGGAATTTGGAGAAAACAAGGACATAGTGTACTGGGTTTGCAGCAAACTGGAGAGCAAAGAGAGTGCGCTTCAAGTGGTGGACTCAAACATCTCAGAGGTATTCAAGGAGGATGCCATCAAAATGTTGAGAATTGCTATTCACTGCACATCAAAAATCCCAGCACTTAGACCCTCAATGAGAATGGTAGTTCATATGCTGGAAGAGGTTGAGCCTCTTCAACTCACGGACGTTGTTGTTGTCGATAAAGTAAGTGGAAGTTGTTCAAAGGAGAAAGTGAACACTGGTTGCATATCTGATCCAAGCAGTTAGAGTAGGAGGTTAGTTTTTTTTATGGGAGGCCTTGTAGGTTTTTTTTATGCAATAAACCTGTAACTTTGAGCTTATGAAAGTGCAATAGGCTTAAATATCTCTGCTTGTAAGAGTTATATAGTAACTTTTATATCAAGAATGTGATATATTTTCTCGTGCAAAGCAGTAAATGCTAAATAGTTGGGTGCAAAGGAAGGCAGGCGCATCACATATTTGCTTCTACACAACTACTTCACATTTGGGAATTACACTGAGAAGACTAATTTTTTACCGAAGATTGTAGAAAATTGAGAAGAACAATCGCCCCTTTAATTTGATTAGATCTTTTGGGGAGAGGGATGAAGTCGAAACTAGGTTCTTGGTGGACAAATCATTTTTCTGGCCATTAAACCACAAACTGGTTTTTAGTAGTTGCTTTTTTGCAGTTCTAGTTACCACCAGCACCTTAGTAATCAATAGCCATTACTATGAAAGGTCAAAATTAAGAACAAGAATAAAAGAACAGACAGAGACAGAGAGTGTTAAAAGACCAGAATGCAATTGCCAATTGGGCTCAGAATAAAACAAAACTGAAAGCGTTAAAATTAAGAATAAGATACAAAGGTATAGAAATAAAAATGGGCATATTTCATTTTAAATTCGGGCTTGGAATCAGAACATAAATCCTTGAAAGCTATCCAAAACATTACCCGCACCAATTATGCCCACCAAATCATGAGTTTAGTAGGTTTCACCGATTCACTCCTCACTTTCACACCCCCTTCCCTTCCCTCACTCTCCATCTCCTTACACTCTCTTGTTTTTCCATCAGTGAGTACCATCTCTATCTGTTTTGGGTTTTAAATTTTATACACAGAAAACACTTGTACTTCATTAATGTTTTTGTAACTTCGCTGGAAAACAGAACCCTTTAATGTTAATGTGAGAAATCTTAATTACAAGCGTGGATCACAGGCAATTGGGGCTACACATGAAACCAGCCAAGGAGTCAGTGATCTTAAATGGGAATCTTTATGGAAATATAGAGCCTTATGCGACTGGTTTTTTGAAGTTTCTGATCTTCACACAATTTACCATGAACAATCAGGAAATCCGACTGGGCATGCAAGTAGCCATGGTCCATAAAGTTTGCCTTTCTATTTGTAAATCTCTGTGTTCACGTGTTTTTTTGCTTCTGGGTTATCTTTGTTTATTGTGTTTTTGATAATTGGACTTGTGTAATTGATCATGCATGTTGAAAGTAGCAGTCTTTCACTTGTCTTAGTTTTTGTAATATGATTTAGTCGTTTATGAGTGTTGTTTGGAAGTGGGTTGAATGAGTCTCTATATCTCTCTTTTGGAACTGTTTACGTTTTTGTAATATGTTGTATTTACATGTTTGAAGTTTCAACTGTGGCATGCTTGTTGAGATTTTTATTGTGTATCTGCTTGCTACAGGCGTTTGCAAGGATAGAAAATCATTGCTTTGTGAACAAGGGGTTTTTCCCTTCAGATTCTTCCCTATTAGAAAATGTTGATAAAAAACGACACATCAACACTACAATTGCACAGGTATGTGTTTCCTTTATCTCTACTTGCTGCAGCTTTGTTTGGAAAGCAAGTAATCTTTTCAGAAAAATAAACGATGGCCTTGTGCTATATGAAACCACCCTTGATTTTCTCTCTGATCTGATTCTTTTAACACCCTATGTTCTAGCCAATTCCTGCAATTTGATCTCTTTGTTAAATTTCGATTGTTTCTGTGGTGGTTGCATCTTCAAAGGTGTGAAGCAGTAATCGATTTAAGACAGTCAAATTATGTTGCTGGGGAGACATGATGTCTGCAGTCCTATGATGTCTGCTTGGGATCTTCATAGGGCATGGCCATAGGCAGGTCTGAAGGTAAGTGAACTTCTCTAAGCTGTAGGCTCGGTCACAAAAAGAGGGGGGGTTGGCTTAAGTGAACTGGTATTTGCAGAATAAATTTCTTAGCTAATTTTCTTGTCGATTCAGCATATGGAAAATTAGATTGTCAAGAAAAAATTATATTTTTATTTTCTTTCATCTTCAGGTTGCATTAGGCATCTTATTATTTTTTTTGGTGAATTAATAGTATTATTGGGATATATTATAAAAAAAAAATTAATATATTGGTATGTTATTATTTTGGAGGTGGGAAGAGATTATATATGGAATAAATTATAATGTTAATATTATACTTTGAATTTGTGATTCATATGGTTGTACAGTCTCACAATAGCAGTTACGCGCCGCCAACACTTTATTGAGCATTTTTATATCAATTTATACCCAAACTATTTTTTTATATCAATTTTATCATTAAATTATTTTGATTTTTCAATTAAGAATTTTTGTTAGGATATTTAACAAAATCATGTGAAGTTTTCTATAAAATGACGTTATTTCTTACAAAAAGAAAAATAATGCAATATGAATGAAAATATAGATAAAAGTTTTTAAAAATATATGAAAATTCTTAATTAATTTTTTAAAAAAATTAAAATGAAAATTGATATAAAACTTGTCTGATGGTAACTTACGATTACCTATATAATTGAATGGTATTTTTAAGATTTTCCTCTATTTTTATTTTTCTTTTATGACTTGAATTAATTAATGGCTGCTTCAATTTATTTTATTTTACATTTTTATAATTGAATTACATGAATTGCTCAAAAATAAAACATTTTACTTAATTTTTCATATTAATAACAAAAAGGTGAAGTAATGGCAGCAGTCACCTACGGTTCATATTTGTGGTCATTATCTACGAAGTAAAAACGCTGAAAAGTTCTTGGCTGTGTAGTGGAGTGCAATAAATTAATATGTGTTGCTCAAAAATAAATAAATAAAAAATGTTAGTTGTAAAGCAATTTAACACCGATTTAATCTCTTAAAATATTGATTTTTTATTGACTAAAACACCCTTAGTTCTCAATTAAATATTATACCCATGCTAAAAAAAACAACCTTACTACATTAACGGGGAGAATAAAAAAGAACAAACTCTACAGTACGAGTCTGCCCATGCCATCCGCTAAGATGCCCACCATAATCTTTCTTTTTTGTTCTCTTTATACAGCTAATTTCACAATTTTTTTATATTTTATATTTTAAAATAACAATAAATTTAAATGTCGTACTGATACATATAGATTATATTATTTTATTATTTTTAAAAAAACTATGTTGTTTTTCTAATATTTTAAAAAACAATGTTAATAAGCGAAAATAGCCCATAAAATGGAGGACAAAATGTCTGTGCTGTCCGAACAGAGATGGATTCCTACTGCCTGAGACGTATCACGCTCTCTTGATGACACGTTTCAGTTAACATTTATTAGACAATGGTTTCCCTTTGTTATCTGATTTCAATTCCTTGTTTCTTTCTGGTGCATGGCTTTTCGTACCTTTTGAAACCAGGTCTGATTTTCTTTCTTCAAATGGAAATGGTCTGTACCTTTTGAAACCAGGTCTGGTTTTCTTTCTTCAAATGGCAATGGGTTATAGTATGATCGATCGTACGTCCTTGACAAGACTTATAGTAACTTCCATGGAAGGTTTCCCTTTACTCTCAGTGCAAGAGAGGAAGGAAGAAGATCAAAGTTTCAGGAAAGATTATAAGCATGAAAGCATTAAAAAGCTCCGAAATTGGAGATCAGAAATTGCTGGAAGTACTGATGTGATCATCGGGTGCTGGTGTTTCAGCTTCGGCCATCTCTTGCTTACACTCTTGGCAAGGTATTAATCACTCATTAACACAGAACGTTCACGCAAAGGTATACACAAACATTGGTAATGACCCTTAACAGCCTTGTTTTCTTCTGCTATATACAGGGCAGATGGCGCAATATTCTTGTAATTGAAAGAAACTTGACTCAGCTTCACAGAATTGTTGGTGAGCTCCTACAACCTGGGGGCTACAAGAAATCAAATATATATTGATGATATGGAAACAAGAAAATCGTGAAGAGAGAAGAACGAATGGTTGTTATTTTATCGGTAAAGGAACCGATTCCTCCCAGCTGAATCCCCCTCTATTTTTATTTATTATTATTAATATGAATATTCAAGTTAATTTATCTCAACGAATTTTTCTAGTTATTTTTAAATCTTTCAACAAGCAAACATTGTAATATAAACTGTTGTGTTACTAATAAAAACATTTTATCAATGTCCCATTACGGATTGCAAAGCATAAATTTAAACCTGGGCTATTTTCAACTTTAGTCCACTTAAGCTTTACCGCTCTACTTACTTCCTTTTATATATAATCTCGTGAGACCAATTTAATAGAAAATTTGAAAAGTCAAACGAAACGGTCAAATTTAAATTGAATCTCATTTTAGCACCATCTTGAAAACCAATTGTAAAACCTGCAGTATTTTAAATTCTTCAAAATATGGGAAAATTTTGAAAAATCATCTAAAATTTAGAGAAATCAGTCAGATAGCTATATATATATATATATATATATATATATATATAAAAAAAAAAAAATAGGATGGAAGTAGGGGTGAGAAAACCGGAAAACCGATTAAACCGAAAACCAGAAAAAAATAACCGAAAAACTGAACCAAAAACGATTCGATTAATTTTTTGAAAACTTCGGTTCGGTTCGCTTTATAAAAAACCGAACCGACGAAACCGACAAAACCGAGAACCGGCCAAACCAAAAAACCGGCAAACCGAGCAAAACCGGAAAAAACCGAAAACCGAGCCAAACCGAAACCGGCCAAACCGGTTTGACCGGTTTTCCTAAAAGAAAGGTCGGTTTGACCGTTCGTTCGTTTTTCAAAAAATTTTGTTTGGTTATTTTTTTTTTAAAAACCAAACCGAACAAAAAAAAATCAGCCCTAGATGGAAGAGATACTACTGGAAGATGGTCGAAAAAACAAAAGAAAAGGGTGTTGGGCCTGGACTGGAAGTAAAATAGATGCAATTTGAGAGGCCTAGAGAGTCTGTGTTTATGGTCTTGTCTGGGCCGGGGTTTGTGTCTTGTCTTCTGACATTATTTTATTGGACGAAAACAGACACGAGAATGGGTTGTTATTACAATCGTGTCTGTCAGAATTTGTTTGTACCTTTCCCAACGGCTACTTAAGAGTGAGAAGGGGATAGCAAGCAAGCATGTTTTTTTTAAACGTCGTCCCGATCCTCTCTCTCACCATTTACCAACCCAAATATTCCATAACCAGCGAAGAAGGATTCTTCTACACACAGTTCTACTCTCTCCCTGCTTTCTCTCTCTGAAAAAAATAAAAATGGAAGTGGAAGAAGAATCTCAGTGTTTGAAAATCAACGGCGAAGAAGACTTCTACGAGAAGATCGAGGCTCCGAAGTTCGTGGACCTTAACGCTCCTGATCAGTACCATCCTGGCGATGACCGATACTGGTTCTGCTTGCGTGTTGGTAATTTTGTAAATTACTGTTACATGTTTGTCTCTGTTTTCCAATACTACTTGAAATCTGAAGCTCTATCGATGCCGTGTTGTTTAAAATCTGATGGGTGAGGCCTTGAATATAAGACTTTTAAAGATGAAGGAGGGTGCAGTCCCCTTCCTTCATGATTTTTATTAAGAATTGGTTGACTGTAATTATTTTAAATACTGTCTGTTAAAATAGGATTATGGGCTGCATTTATTTCTTAAGCTTACTTAATGTGTGTTAATGACCAAATTTGTTAAGAATTTTGTAAAATTATCAGTGCGGCACCCTTTTTTTGGCTTGGTGGATCTAATCTTTTGTGGGGATTGAATTTTGAAAAGGTTAATGTTAAAAAAGAAAGAGATTTCTCTTCCGGTGGAAATCTGTCCTCCTTGCAGATTATTTATGCGGTGGAGTTGAACTATATATAATAATATTACTTGAATTAAGCATGCAACGAGATGTTTGGGTGGGATAGAATCAGATTGTGTGTGCTGTTCTATGTTTTTTTTTTCTTTTAGTATGAAAACATTAACTTTCCAATTTTAGTTTCTCATAATTGAATTTGTATTTGACGGAATTTTTAATTAATACTTCCAAGTGAAACTGTGATCAAATCTAATTTTTGCAATAAGATCAGATTTCTACCTTTTAGCTAAACCTAGTTGAATTGTTAATGAGAGAAATGCTACCATCACTCGCGATGGGCTTTCAATGGATGCGTGCAACGCGCACCTTTGAATTGAATGGTGCAAGGGTCTGTCACTTGCGAGTGAGGGTCGCATTTCCCTCGTTGTCAGTTCAAAGTCTCCGGGAAGGCTTGGGTGTTAGAATTTTATCTGGTATAAATATTTCCAACATGGCTATTTTTATTATTGAAACTCGTGGATAATATAGTCCGTTAGCACTATTTAAGTTTTCAAGTTGGGGATGAGAACGTTGCATGGTGAGGTCCACCATGCAATAAATAAATCAACATAAATCTGATCCATACGAAAGTTTATTTTTTAAAAAAACCTTTTGAAATCAATAAAAAAGCTACTGGCAAATAAGGAAATGCAAAAGGTGATAGAATTGGAGTAAATTCTACTTAGTTTTTTCCTTTCCAAGCATCATGTTGTGCTAGATTTGTGTTGATTGGTCTACTACATGGTAGGACTTTCCAAGCAATGGCTACATTCTCAATTTTGAGGATTTAACTAGCGTGGATGGGGGTTCGTATGTGTTCATCAATAAAAGGAAAGAAAAGAAACGTACATTGGAAATAGAGTAAAATCATACTATTTCATTTCTAACTCCTTGCATACAAGTGAATTCAACGTAAATTTAATTCAACTTCACTGCAATTCTACTCCAGAATCATTCTAAATGAGCCTTCTACATTTTTCAATAGAGTATTTGATTATTTGAGTTTTTTTTTTTTTCAATTTTCTCTTTTGTTGAGTGACTTTAAATGCTAAAATTTGAATTTCTCTATCTGCATCCACTGTGCCTTTGCCTTAGGATGTGATCAAAAGCATGAAGAAGAAATGGATTCTGAAGCAATCTACAAAAATTTTGTTCTTCGGGTTAGTTACCAGTTTCTTCTCTGCAGTAAGTTGGTTTCTACATTTAGATTTGGGCTTGTAAGTTATTGAGTCCTGCAGGTTATGGCTGCAAGGAGTCCCAACATACGGCTTCGGAAAGCATTGTACAGAAAGGATTCAAGGTATATGCATTAAGCTTCTTGTAACTCAGATTTAACATACGTCTTCTCTTATTGATCTAACTAGATCTATACTAAATTACTAATACGATTTACTAAATTGTATGTGATAGTGCCACTATTAAATGTCCCCGGACAGCTCCAGCAAAATCTTCAAAACCTCGAGTATCAAGATTGGCCCTGATTTCCTCAATATCTAAAAAAATGGTCGATCAAAAAGTGAAAGTCAAACCTCTTGCTAAGCGAAATGCAACTCCAAATGTGAGGGAAAAGCAGTCTTCTGTTGCATCCAAGGCTCTGACTACTCCAAGGAACAAAAAGCGACTGTCAAATCCTGATACATTTCGGAGTGTTAGGAACCCAAAGGCAATGGACATTGCAAATAGTAGAGTGGTAGCAAAGGCGTTATTTCGTTCACCTAATAAGTCAGTGAGCACAAAAACTTTAATAGAATTGGATACAACTGTCAAGAAAATATGTGCAGGTGTGAAGAAGTTTGAGGTCACTGATGGAAAGAAGCATGCTAATACACCATTGCCTCCAAATGCTCTAAGAAAACAACCGCGAGGACGAGAGGTTAAAAGCAGAGTTTATGATGGGCCGCTTTCCCGAAATTGTAAGGGAAAAAATTTAAAGCAGTATCATGGTCCTATGCCTCAAAAAGGGGCTGGAAATAATTTCAGTGACATGGAGATTCAGGAGAAATCAAGAAATGTTTCTCGGGGAGTCTGCTCTACTGCTAAATGTGATGAAGGAAATAATCCACATGAACCATCACTGGTTGAGAATAGAGCTGAAGCTTTGTCAGATGCCAACGAAAATACCCAGTCAAATTATGAAGAGAGGGGGTCGGGAGAAAATGACGTTCCCAAACTTCTGGCTTCAAGTGAAGAGGGCAATGAGACCAGTGAAAGACACGGTGAAGAAGATGAAATGAACTCGAGTTTGGATAAGGGCACTGATGGAATCATGGAAAGTAATGATAGAAAACATATTTTGATATCAGATGACAAGGAAAATGACAGCGAAGCCATGGAGAGCGACAATAAGGAAAATGCTTCAGCCTCTGACGATAACAGGTGAGTAAACTCATATCAATAATTCTATTAGTCTTTCTAGGATGTTGTTAGATATTTTTGGTCATCAGTTATCCATGAATTTTGGAGCTGCAGAGACATGGATCTTAATACCGGCCACTTGAAAAGACAAACGGGCAAGCATGAGAGTGTGAAGAGCACACAAATGGTAACTTTTTTATTAGGAATTTGAATTTCTCTCTCTCTGTTTTTTTTTTTTTTTTGGTTTCTGTTTTTGATTTCTTTGTGAATATGGAAATGATTCAGATAGCCAAAGCAATGAGGAAGCCATCTAAAGAGAACTTCGTTACTGACGCTACTGGTGTTCAAGGACTGAAACATGGAAAACCTAAGCCTACAAATCCCAAGCCTTTTCGGCTAAGAACTGATGTATGTAATTTATTACCTATCTAAGTCCTATAAATAGGTATCTTTTAATTGAATCTGAGAATATTTAATTTTTATATAGGAAAGAGGGATTCTTAAGGAAGCAACCTTGGAGAAGAAGCTTCACGCTGCTCCTCTGAAAGAAATCACAGTTAAGAGGTTCCCAGGACGAAGTTTACAGAAAAAACAGAAGGCATTGCTAGTGAGTTTTCATTTAATTTACAGAAAACAACAGGGTGCATTGCTCGTTTAGCTGTCCGCACTGGTTCAAGTAGACTGAGAATATGATTCTGATTGCAGAGAAATGACAAGAGCCTTGAACAATCTGAATTAGCTAATGATGCTCAGAAAGCATGTGAAAAGGAAAGAAACACGACACAGAAGGAACAACATGTAAGGCTATCTATTTTTGAAGCGTAAAATGAAGTTAAAAAAAAAAAACATTTAGGCTTGGTTTTCCATGGTTGTTGTTTACATTGGCTCAAGCCTCCTATTATGATACCTTTTTGTAGCAAAATCAGGCTTCCATCTTGAAGAACTCCAAAGAAAGAGTGAGACGAAAATTATCTTCAGCTCCACAGAGACATACAGTTTCGTCCCAACAGAAGCTTGTGTCTCCACTGAAGAAATATAGTCATTGTAAGACAACAGCTCAAGATTTGGGGAATACCTTGAAAAGGGCCAAATCACCATTTGTGAGAAATGTCGTGAGACCACAAGAGTGAGTTTCTGCTATTTTAACAAGTTATTTTAATACAGAAAGCGTTTTTTCATTAATAAATAAGCTACTCTGCTCTTGCAGGACCTCATCGACTACAAAAGAAACACTCCCTGTTACGTTACCTGGTCAACTAGGTGTGATAAAGGAAGAATCACCAGAAATCTTGTTGAGACCCAAAGAAGTTGCGAAGCCTAGCAAAAGCAGTGCTTCCCCAGAAACCAAAGCTTCTACTGTCCCCAGGCAATCACTACAGGGGAGGAGGTCCACAACTATTCCGAAGGAACCGAATTTCCATACCATCCACACCCCAAAGAGCTGCACACGAAGAGTGGCTTGAGTTATTTTCTAGGAAAACACTCCAGTTTGTTGCTGTTCAATTCATCCATTGAATTATTTCTCCTGCTTAAACTGTTCGAGCAATTCTTTGTTGTTGTTGTTGTCTACATATTGTATTCTTATAGCCAATGAGAGATCTCGTTCCTGTTCCATTCAATCAAAGCGATGCGAGCGTGTTCCTTCTAAAGGTCCTATATTCTCAGTTTTTATTTAAACATATTGAGTGTTCTTGCTGAGTTGCTGTATTGTCTAATTAACCATCAGAGTGGAATTTTTGCCAACGTTTTGTTTTGTCCTGCTCTGTCACTATTTTCTCATATAGTAGGCAAGCCTCTGCCCTATTTCGATTATTGGTTGTGTTGACATGATAGCAATTTTCAAGCTTTTAGATTTCTTGGGAGGAAGCAACACTGCATCTCAACAGTAGAAAAGATGCACTGTTCATTCTCGTTGCATCACATTTGAGGGTTAGGGGTAGTGTTGGTATTATGATTTGTTTAAATGTGACAATTTTGGAAAAGAAATAATTCACAATAAAAATTAAAAATGCTATGTCCTTTCTTTTTTGAGAGCCAAAATTTATCTAGAATTAGGTTTAGAGAAAAAAAAAAAAAAAAAAAAAAAGATTTTCCCTTCGCTTTCGTCTCTAGAAAAAATTTAGAGCGTTCAAATCAATACTTATTCATAAATCCACTTTTAAAAAAAGCATATTTAAATCCATAAAAATATTTATAATTATTCCTCAATCACGCTAAATTTTGTTTATGTCCCTACTCCCTAGCCCTAACACCATTCAAAGTTTAAACGCTACCTAATGCCTAACGGTGCATAGCGAACAATAGTTGCGGACTCGTGATATGATTTGGAGTCGGATTGAAAAAAAATGATTTTCAAATCTGTCACACGATTTAAAGCATGAAGAATAATATGTGATTTTAAGTTATCAACTGACTGGATTAAATAGATTAATTTTATTTTAATTAAATTATATATAAAATAAGTAACAATAGTAGATGAATTAAATGAAAAAAATGATTACGAAACCTTAAAAAAAAATATTTTTTTAAAATGACAAATAATGTAGCTTAATTTATAAGTCATTAAATATAAAATGAAATTGAAAATATGTCAAGAATTCACAACAAAATTAAAAATTAAAAGAATAAAAATTAAATTTAATATCTCAATGAATTAAAGAAAAACTTTGAAATTTTACATGGCAAATATGATTTTTAAAGGTAAAAAAATAAATAAAAAAGAATTCACCAACATTGCATCACTACCTCAACACTGCCCCACACCTTCCCCTCCAAAACAAAAAAACAAAGGAACATAACACTACAAGAGTTGATGGTGCCGTTTAAATGGCATGAGCAATAATATTTTATATTTATTAAAATATTAAATCTAACTAAATAATAACAAAAAAAAAATCAGTGCCAAGATGCTAAAAAGCTCTTTGAAATGAATTTACAAATATTTTCTTTCAAAGTATTTTGATGGTTTAGTATACTTTTAAAATAAAATAAAATAAAAAATTATTTATAGTTAATTAATTTAGTAATAACTATTACATAAGAAAACTTCATTTAGCTCCGGTAACCAGTTTAATAATTGTTTAATAAGAAATATAAAATCATCATTCTACTAATTCCAGCAAACAGTGCCTATAAGTTTGCATGAACATTGTTTTTCGAAGCAGTACGAGTTTCGGTTAATTTGGCTAATGTAACGAGGACAATATAGACGACAGTGCTTTATCCTTGGACTACATGTCCTCTGTTCAGCGTATAATTTTATTATTTTGTATGCTGGAACATCATATGACGAAAGTACCCTGATTGTAGATTCCAAGTGACAGCAGTACCCTCAAATGTGACATATTGAACCCTAACCTTTTGTCAGAATTCCCAATCTAATTTTCCACTTATCCTCCGTCTCTGAACTCTTATCTTGTCCGTAGAAAAATCTGATTATGGGACTGTGTTTCTAAATCCAAGGTAAAGACATACCCGCTCATAACACTTATAGGATTCCATCCATCTCAAGGTTTATCTTTTCTCTTCCTGCTCTCCTTGAGCTCTTATTAAACCTTTTTTCTTGTGGATCTAAAATGAATTCCTTACATGAAGTTTATTTTTTTGTACTTCTGTAACTTTTAATCATCTTGTTTAAGTAACTTATGCTTCTGGGTTTGTCTTGTAATTGTGCTCTAGGTAGGTTTTTGTTTGTTTGTTTGGTGAATATAGAGAAGTTGCTCTAGTCTAGTAAAAAATGGTGCCTTGGTGGCAATATAGGAGTGCCCATTTGGGTTTTTCTTGTTTTTCTTTTCGTCTTGCTTCACTAGCTTGAAATGAATTTACAAGTAAAGTTAGGTGTTATCGGATATCAGTGGTAATGATTCTCTCTCTTTTTTTTCCTCTCTTTTTGGAAAGGGTTGACAGTTGGATTATGATATGCAAGCCAAAAATTTATAGTTCCATGGTTAAGAACCCTTTGTTTTTTAAATTTTATTTTCCTTCAAATTAATATTTTTTAGATATTTTTAGATATTCTAATATCAAAAATAAATTTTAAAAAATAAAAAAACACTATAGCGAAAAGTTTTTTAAATGACAGATGGGCGCTTAGTATCATATTGCATGAGTGTTTTACCAGAAAAGTAGTGTATTTTCCCCGGAGATATTCTTGCTGAAGTAAACTGTGAACTTTTAGGTCGTAGCATATAAAAGAAGATGCTTGGGAGGATTTATGCTTACAAGAGAAACTAAGTGAATGAAACATTTCTAATAACAGATGCAGCGAGATCTTTTGAGAACAAAATGTGATAGCGGTAGGGATTTCGCTTTATACAGAGAGGCGGCAGTGCCATTTTGTTTTCAAAATTTTCTATTTAATTATGCGTAGGGTCAAAGGGAGGAGTGTTAACCTGCCCTTCGCCGCCAACTTTATATAAATAGCATTTAAGGTCACAGTAAATTGCTCCTGTTAGGATGCTGAATATAATATCTGGTTGTATTAATCTCTTATTGGGTCCTGAGTTTTCCTATGAATATAATCCGTATACATTTACAAGTTATGGTTTTTATTTCCCTTTGTGATATTCCATGTTGTTTAAACATCACTTTTTTGACGTTTGTCTGATAGAAGCATGTAAAGATTGGCTCATGTTCCAGATAATTGGATATCTAAACGTTAACATAAAAGATGGTAACATTTAGCTATTGAAACTTGAATGTTCCTTTCGACTTTACGTTGGACAATGTCAGTTTTTGTGTATCACAGTGAATGATTTTCTTCTTTCAAACCTCCAAATCTGTATATGTATTAGTATTGACTTTTGCACCAATACTTTGTGTTACAATTCATTTGCCTTGTGCGCTTGTATGTTTTTCCTTGATTTAAAGTAATGGTTTATGTGATAGCATTTTAAATATGATCTTTTGCCTCTTGCAGGCTTTTTCTGGAATGGTCAAGTCTTACTCGAGCTCAAGTTGGATGCGAATAGTCGAACTCCCATCCACTGATAATGGTGTTCACAATCACATGTCTAGTGAAGGTTAAAATGTGAAGGTTAAAATAGTCGATCCTTTTGTTGAAAGGGCGGGGTTCTGAATCTGTCTTAGTTTTCACATGGAGAGCCACACTTTTGTTGTTGGTCAAGAGTTTCCTGATGTCAAGGCTTTTCGGAATGCTATTAAAGAAGCAGCAATTGCACAACACTTTGAACTCCGTATCATCAAAAGTGACCTGATTCGATACTTTGCAAAGTGTGCTTCAGAAGGTTGTCCGTGGCGTATTCGTGCAGTTAAGCTTCCTAATGTCCCGACCTTCACAGTAAGAAGCCTTGAAGGTACACATACTTGTGGTAGAAATGCACAAAATGGCCATCATCAGGCCTCTGTAGATTGGATTGTGAGCTTTATAGAGGAACGACTGCGGAATAATACCAATTACAAGCCAAAGGATATATTACATGACATCCACCAGCAGTATGGGATAACTATTCCATATAAGCAAGCCTGGCGTGCCAAAGAACGGGGTCTTGCAGCAATTTATGGCTCTTCTGAAGAAGGATACTGCCTGCTTCCTTCATACTGCGAGCAAATAAAGAGAACTAACCCTGGAAGTGTTGCAGAAGTGTTCACCACTGGTGCAGATAATCGGTTTCACAGGCTCTTCATTTCTTTTTTGGATCCATAAATGGGTTCTTAAATGGGTGCCTGCCTATTGTTGGGCTTGGTGGAATCCAACTCAAGAGCAAATACCTTGGTACCTTGCTTTCAGCGACATCTTTTGATGCTGATGGCGGGCTATTTCCACTTGCATTTGGAGTTGTTGATGTGGAAAATGATGAGAGCTGGATGTGGTTCTTGTCAGAATTGCAGAAGGCATTGGAGATGAACACTGAAAATATGCCACGGCTCACGTTTTTGTGTGATGGACAAAAGGCATTGTAGATGCAGTAAGAAGAAAATTCCCAAGTTCTTCTCATGCATTTTGCTTGCGCCACTTGAGTGAAAGTATTGGTAAAGAATTCAAGAACTCAAGGCTTGTCCATCTTTTGTGGAAAGCTGCATACGCTACCACTACCATTCATTTTAAAGAAAAAATGCTTGAAATTTCAGAGGTTTCTTCTGCAGCTGCCAAGTGGTTGCAACAGTTTTCTCCCCTCTCGCTGGGCTTTGGTTTATTTTGAAGGAACACGGTATGGCCATCTCTCTTCAAATATTGATGAATTTAATAGATGGATTCTGGAAGCTCGGGAGCTGCCTATTATCCAGGTGATTGAGAGAATTCACAGTAAACTCATGGCTGAGTTTCAGGATCGGCAGATGAAGAGTAATTCATGGTTTTCTGTGCTTGCTCCCTCTGCCGAGAAACGTATGATTGAGGCCATTAATCATGCATCAGCATACCAAGTCCTTCGATCTGATGAAGTGGAATTTGAGGTTCTGTCAGCAGACCGCTCAGACATTGTGAATATTGGGACGCATAGTTGTTCCTGCCGTGGTTGGCAGCTTTATGGAATACCATGTTCACATGCTGTCGCAGCCCTTGTTTCATGTCGGAAAGATGTATATGCCTTTACAGAGAAGTGTTTTACCGTTGCTGGTTATCGCGAAGCATATGCAGAAACTATACATCCCATCCCTGAAAGAATTGAGTGGAGAAAGATGAGTGAGGCTCCTATGGATGATGATGATGATGATGCTCAAGTTGTCAGGCCACCCAAGTTTCGTCGGCCACCAGGACGCCCAGAAAAGAAACGAATATGCGTAGAGGACGACCTTAATCGTGAAAAACATACTGTGCATTGTAGTAGGTGTAACCAAACTGGTCATTATAAAACAACATGCAAGGCAGAGACTATGAACAGTATTGAACAGTTTTAGGTAATCTAACTTTGTACCTTACAGCTCCCCTGGACTAGTTATGTTGAGTAGAGTAGAGTAGCGTTGCTATGCTTAAGGCACAACTGTCATTTAGTATCTGTAAAATAGGAAACCTGTCGATGTAACTAAAAATGTACGTGTCATCCAAATTATGTAATTTAGCCTTTTTAGGTAATGACTAGTCACCTCACACCCTTCTTCGCTTCGCTTCTAGTTAGATTAAAATGTTAATTTTATAATGCACAGAACAATATGCAAGCGTTATCAATTTATTTTAACATCAAAAAATATGTGAAATGTAAACCGAAAATTCAATGTGTTTAATATAATAAAATAAATTGATAATTATATACATCATTTAACATTACAGATATTAATAACAAAATAATAATTTATCATGTACTGAAACATAATTTGTATCTCTCTAATTCAAAATTTATTTTTTTATTAATATATTCTCTCGATTATTTTATTAAGAACATGTTTAAGAACATGTTTTTTAATTACTGATACTATTTTTTAAATAAAAATCTCATGATCAAAATAAAAACTTCTACCATAGCATTACCCATGTAATTGCTGTGGTTTTACCAACTTGATGTGTAAAGATTTGCATTGCTAACATCGCTGGAAGGCTGTCTTGGTTGCTTCCCCCTGCTTTATGGAGATCTTGTCCTTTCGAGAGTCCGAGCTTGTTGTGAGCGGGCTTGCTGTTTTTTCAGAAAATATTCTGCCTTGGTGGTCTAACCAAACTGAGCGACATTAAAGAAGTTTAAAGGATCTCGTAAATGCCAAGATAGGAAAAAGAAATCAACCATTCTGTATTTCCCTCTACTAATCTATTTTATTCAACTTGAGAAACACACTACGAGCTTTGAATAGCTAGCTACTAGCATAATTCTTTGGCTGACGAAAACATCTAATTTTGGCGAGGACTTCTGACATTTATTTTTCGTTTTCCAATTCCAGTAAAAAAGAACTTATCTGCAAGGGGGGGCGTCACGTACTCTGTGTTTGTCTGCTAGCTGTCCAGTACATGCATGCCCTGTTTACGGACAAAAGGCATCCGCGTCCATCAACCGATCTTCGTCAGTTGAACAGCCAATAGACAACGAGAAATTGATCATAAAAGTGCGCACGAGCCTTGGCAGCCCGTGGTGCTAGAAACACACCTTGCTAATGGTTATTTTCACTCCCTCCCCGCATCAATTCAAGCTCTAGTTTCATTCTACTGATACACCTCAATATTTTGGCGCCCAAAAATAAGCTTAACAATTTGTTACAATTTCAAGATGAGGGTCAGCCATGAATGACAGAATCTAGACCTCCCTAGAAAGTAAAACTGCTACATGGTTTGCATAGAATTCAACCATAAATGACTAATATCACCTGATAAATAAACCACAAAATGGAAGTAGCTGCATGTATCCTTGTCAAAAGGGAGGCAAGGGACACAATATATGTTGCTTCAATTGTAAAGCTGCTTGAATCTTCTGCAGGCTTCTAAAACATTTTCCCTGTGGCCAAAAGCACTGACTCTGACAAAACCTTCACCACCAGGTCCAAAACCACTCCCAGGTGTGGTAACTACATGAGTTTTCTCAAGAATTTCACTGAAAACATCCCACGAGCTTTGGCCAGGGAAGTGAACCCACACATAGGGAGCATTCTTTCCTCCATATACATTAAAACCGAGCGAATTGAATGTATCCATTATAATGTTAGTGTTTTCTTTATAGAATCCAATCACCTCACTCATTGCCTGCAAGGAAATCAAACGGTTAAGAGTTTGTTCTTGGTTTCATACAGCATTCGCAAAACACAATTCCCAGGTTAGAAAACAGTGGGCTATACTAACCCAAAAAAGAAAACACACTGACCTTAAGGCCTTCAGGTGAAAGGCAAGCCCGACCACCAGCTTGGCAAATGTTGGATGCCCCATTAAAGCTAGTGCAAACAACACGGTTGAAATCCTTTACAACTGGGAACCCATCAGAATACAGAAGCTGTTTTGGAACAACAGTCCACCCCAGACGAACTCCAGTAAACCCAGCATACTTACTAAAAGATGATGTCTCCAAAGCAACCTGCAATTAGTATGGGAACTACCACATCACAAGCATGCATCACTAAAGAGGGTCCAAGGACTACTCCAGCTCAGAGAAAAATGATTGACAGCCAACATCACAATGTAAGAAGCAATACTCTAATGCCAATCAAAGAATGCTATTGCATGATCAGATTATCGGAGTTTTGAACAGTCCAAAGTCTATATCCATGTTATGTAACAGATACAGTGTCCACAGGAATTGATGTGAAAAAAAAATCATGCAGGTTCAGACATGTCAGTTCTAACTTTTATGAAATCTTTAAAATAAAAATGTCATATGAAACACAGTTTCTACAAAGGCATTTTAAACTAAGAATGGTTCGTGAATGCCTCCTTGGTCCAAAAACATTTGAAAGAAACAGGGAATTTCAGGTAATAGAATACTTCACATCCAATGGATTAAAGCCATTTTTACAGTCAATTGAACATTTATAATTCATGAATAGAAGGAAAATAACAAATTTTACCATAAATGAGTTTTACTAAGAAAAGGCAGGAACTTTTACCAAAGAGAACTATAAGCAAAGCAAGATTGATATATTGTGGGCTACCTCTTTGGCTCCCGGAATTTCAAATATGGATCGTGGGTTATCATCAGACATATACATGGCATATGCTGAATCATAGACGATGATTGATCCATTGTCCCTTGCAAATTGTACTAGCCGGGTCAGTTGCTCCCTTGTTGCAGCAGAACCAGTAGGATTGTTTGGTGAACAGAAAAATATGATATCCGTTCGAGAAACTTTGGATAAATCAGGGAAAAAACCATTCTCTGGAGTGCACCTCATGTATTCAATCTTACCGTACTTCTCAATGTCTTTCTGAAACTGTCCAGTCTGGCCCATGATGACACTAGAATCGACATAAGCCTGCACATAATTAGATGGTAATCAACAGAAAGTTATCCAGGAAAGTCCAGTATCTTCTTCCTCCTTTTCTTTGAATGTGTGGATGTTAAACACAATTGAATCATCGAGTAGCCTATCACAATGGAAACATTACTTTCTCTAAGGTTCTGGTAAGTATAAAGTAATGCTCTTTTCTCTTTTTCACAATCAAACTTTTCCACTAAACACCAAGCACCACCAAATATGCAACATAAGGAATCAATAAAGTCTTTAGCAGAACATCAATACAATAGGGTTCCCCGAACCAAGCTAAGGAGGTTTTAATTTAACCATCTAAAGTTGAACTATGAAAGGTCCCACAATAATGTTCCCTCCACACTAGCCAGGAAAAGAAAAGTTGGAAGGAAGTGCTGCAGTGGCATACTCAAAGGTCTGACTATAATTATCACAATAAGGATCCACCAAGCATCACAAATAAATACTGCGTAATTTAGGAACATGTGTGAGGAGAAGGTGTTGAAAATGGGGGAGAGGGGCGTGAGGGATGTGCTACAAATTTCAAATTTCACTACCAGTTAATAGAAACATAAATTACCGGGTATGATGGATCTTGCACTGCCATGGTTACATTTGCCCCAAATACCATCTGAAAGAATATTCAATCGGGCAAAAGCAAGTCAATTATGTTGAAGCTTGCATATAACTAAAGCCAAGAAAATGCATACACGGGCATATCAAGAAGAAAGACAGAAGCAGGACATAAAATAAAGAAGAAGAAGAAGAAAATCATAACAATGAAAGATAAAATCAAACCTGGAGGCGAGATATGTCACATTTGGCACCATCAGAGACAAATATATCATCCTCCTCGATCCCAAGACCTGAATAAAATGTTGAAGCAATTGCAGTTCTCAAAGGCTGCACGGATTAACAATTTGTGTTACTCGTAACTGTCACAAGGCTTGATATCAGATAACAGAGACCACATAATAAACCTCATAAAAACTAGAACAGTTGAATAGTTTATCTTTTCTTGTTCAAGACCATGCCAGAAGCAATGCATTCAGAGCAAAACACATGGCACCTAAAAATTACCATACAAATGGGAATGATTATTTTTATAAGAAATCTTATTGTCATTTAAAAAGGATTTCTAACATTTCATCTACAAAAAAAAAATAATAAGTGGGTGATTATAGTTAAAAAAAATGCAAAACATCTCACCAAAATCCATCAAAAATGCTCAAAACTATCAAACACCTGAAATTTCAGCAAAATGAAAATAGTGTGTTTGATTATAATGCTCACATACTTTTTCACCTTGTTCAGGTCCATAACCACTGTAACCCTCCAAAGTAGACAGTGCTTCTGCTCTCTGCCAACAATTAGAAAAGAAAAGAAAATTCAGATACATGGACAGACAGCAAATGCTTAAAAGAAAAACATTAGCAAAACTGTTTTCATATTATGACAGAAACAGTTGAATTAAAAGCTACACACACATACACATCTATTAGCTCAAGATGGTTCTTTCAGTAGATGGTTAATGCAAAAAAAATAAAAATAAGCAGACTAGGTTTTCGATACAGACCTCAATCGTAAATAATAAAACAATCATTAAAAATAAAAGCTATTTACGTTGAACAAAAATAAACCTTACCTTTGCTATTGCAGAAGTTATAACTTCTGGGATAGGTTCTGTAGTCCCCCCCAATTTTATCTTTTTTTTAAAATATTTTAAATAATTATTTTTCCTCTTTTCAATTTTTCTATTTTTTTAAAACCAAATATTTTATAACAAAAAAAATTATTTTATTTTTTTTTTTTTTTTTTTTCAAAAAAATTTAAAAATAAACCCTCTTCTTTTTAAATTTTTAAAATTTTTTTAAAATTAAAAAAAAAATTTTTTTTAAAATTTTTAAAAAAAAAAATAATTTAAAAAAAAAAATTTGGAAATTTAATTTTTTAAAAAACCCAGAAAAAAATTTAAAATTAAAAAAATTATTTATACTTTTTTTTTTTTTTTTATTTTTTAAAAAAAAAAAAAAAAAAAAAAAAAAATTTTTTTTTAATTTTTTTTTTTTTTATTTATAATTAATACTTTTTTTTATTTTAACTTTTTTTTTTTTTTTTTTTTTTTTTTTTTATTTTTTTATTTTTTAAAATAAAAAAAAATTTAAAAAAAAAAAAAAAAAAATTTTATTTTTTTAATTAATTTTTAAAAAAAAAAAAAAATTTTTTAAAAAAAAAAAAAAAAAAAATTAAATAAAAATAAAAATAGAAGGCTTCCCTCTTCCCTTTTCGACGCGATCGAAAACATTCTGGTTTCTGCAGAGAGAGAGTTCGGGGGGAGGAGGGGTTTAAAAAACCGAAACAAAAACACAAATGCCGAATCAAGATGGTAACCAGTCGAGTACCTAGCTTAAAAGGCATGCAAAAAAAAGAAATCTTGCGGGATATGTGTCATGAAAATTTGATAACTAAATAGAAAAAAAAATAGCATTAACAAACTAAATTAAATGAAAAAAATTAATTAAAAAGAAAATAAATTCTTGGTTAACTTGTCAAACTAGGTTAACCCGTTAAATCGGGAAAACGTGTCATGAAAGTCTGATAACTAAATAAAAAAATTTAATATTAATAAACTAAATTAAATTAAACAAAAAAATTTGTTAAATGAAAAAAACAAAGAAATAAGCAAAAAAATAATCCCAAAATGCATAAAAAAAAAGCTAAAAAAATGAGACAACTTAAAAAAAAAACCTAAAGAATCAGTGTTTTTTCTTGGCTTCCACAATAAACATAAAATACTAATCCCTTTTAGTATATGTTACAATTAATTAAAAAAAAAAAAACAATTCAGGTTAACTCGTCAAACCCGAGATCAATGTCATGAAAATCTGATAACTAAATAAAAAATTAACATTAACAAAAAAAATTAAACAAAAAAAATTCATTAAAAGAAAAAAACAAAACAAAACCCATAAAGGCTAGAAAACGAAAAAAAAAAAGAGAACAAAAAAGAAGAAGACAACTCAGCGTTCATCGGGGACTTGCACCCGTGAAACATCTGGAGCGATTTTAGTTTGTTGTCAATTAACAAACTAAACTAAACGAAAAAAATTAATTAAAAAGAAAAAAAAATTAATGTTAACTCACCAAACCAGGTTAACCCGTTAAACCCGGGATCCGTGTCATGAAAGTTTGATTACTAAATTAAAAAAATTAACATTAACAAACTAAATTAAATAAAAAAATTATTAAAATAAAAATACAAAAAAAATTGACAGCCTGTGAAACCAGGTTAACCTATGAAACCTGAAATATGTGTCATGAAAGTCTAATAACTAAATAAAAAGAAATTTAATATTAACAAACTAAAGTAAACGAAAAAATTTAATTAAAAAGAAAAAAACAAAAAAATTTTGGGTTAACTCGTCAAACCATGTTAACCTGTTAAACCCGGAATCCGTGTCATGAAAGTCTGATAACTGAATAAAAAAAATTTAACATTAACAAAAAAAATTATTAAAAGAAAAAAAAAGCAAAAAAAAAACTCTAAAAGTGTAAAAAAAAACCAGCTCATCTTTTACTAGATAGAAAGAAATTTAACATTAACAAACTAAAATAAACAAAAAAATTAATTAAAAAAAAAGCAAAAAACAAATTTATGGGTTAACTCGTCAAAACATATTAACCTATTAAACCCGGGATCCATGTCATGAAAGTCAGATAACTTAATAAAAAAAATTTAACACTAAAAAAAATTATTAAAAAAAACTCTAAAAACGTAAAAAAAGGGCTCATCTTTTCTTTGTGAACCTTGGTTACCGGCTCCACAATAAAAGAATGAGCCTTTTTAGTTATAGTTTAATAAAAGAAAACTAAAATATCTATTATAGCGACCATGATCACGAACGATGACTGTTTAGATTTTATTTATTTTTTTATCGTTTGATTTTTTAAAATATTTAATATTTTTTATATTAAATTGATTTTAAATTAAGTTTGATGGTTTATTTAGGTTAGTTTAATAGTTTATTATGGTTAACTTGATATTGAGTTATTTTATTATTAAAAAATAAATTTAATATAAACTTGATATGCTATGTGAAAAAATTAAATTTTATTTTATTATTACAAAATGAACTAAACTTCAAAAATCAAGTTAAAATGTAAATTTAAATACATTTAGAGTTTGTTTATAATTATGGTATTCGTAACAGTTTAAAATATTTTTTACTTAAAAATATATTAAAATATTTTTTTTAATATTAGAATATTAAAAAGAAATCTAAAAACAGAAAAAAAAAATTAAAAAATTTTAAGAACATGATGCACCGTGGAGGGTTTTTTTTTTACTGGCTCGTGAACTGAACAAGAGAAATGGTTGTAAACAAATTTAGCCAACTTAGATATCAAAAAAGAAGAGATTACTAGAGCGTGTAACTCACGCGCTAACGGTGGGGGAGACCACTATGATTGTGGTGGCGCAGGTGTCTTTCTCCAAGCTCCTGAGATGGTCTTCACTGATGTTGTTAGGACTTAGGATTGTCTCGACAATGGCATTCTTGTGCGGTAGCGTGTGTTGGTGCGCCAGGATCTCGTGTGACTTTGACTACTAATTCTTCCTTTTCTTTCCTTTCCTATCTTCTCCCATTGGTTTCCGCATCTAACACTCTTCAAAAAGGGAAAAACGGATGTTAATTTTTATTTATTTTTTGTTGTTGAATTTGATCTATTTTATTATTATTATTATTATTAGCAACAATTATTTTTCAATCTTCCCATTTAATATTAATTGGTTGGAATTTTTTTTTTTTTTGTTATTGATAGGTGATTCTAGTCTCTTAACTCAAGTTTGATATTTAATAGGTTTATTCAGGTTATTTGAGTTATTTTTTGTTTTCTTTTATTAATTGATTTTTGTTATTATTTTGCACTAAACAGGTTGGGAATTAGATTTTGCATTTGTTTTTATCTGCTTTGTATAGTGATATTTTGTTCTCGTGACCTAAATCATGTGTTTGATATGTTAACTTTTATTAACTCGTGTTTTTTTTTCTGTTTTTTAACATTAAATATTTTTTTTATTTAGTATTTTATTAATTGGTATATATGTGTTTATATATATTTTCTTCTTAAGTTAATTGAAAATGTATCCATTTAATTTCAACCTTGATATCATATAAGACGGTAGAGATATCTTCACAACATTGCTGCTTTTTTTTAAGCCAACATACTTATTTTTTATTTATTTCAATTCATGTTATCATGATTGTTTGTTTTTATTATTATATAATTGAATAAAGCGAAATTATTGAACATGGTAAAGTCTACGATCAAGTCGTGGATTTTTATTGTTTCTGAAAAATACATATTAGAAATGCTTTAGCATTCTATTCATTTTTTTTACTGTAAATTTCTTATTATGATCTAGCTCACAGTGTAGCATAAGCTACTAATCTTTTAAAATTAAAAAAACTATACTGTAAAAAAACTATTTAAATTTTTTTAAAAACCAACCAGTTCGGTTCGATTTTATAAGCCTGAAATTGAAAAATCAAACAGAACTAAACCAAAACTGAGCCAAACTGGAAAAAAACCGAGCCAAATAAAAAAACAAGATAAACTAAAAAAACTAAACTAAAACTGGTCGGTTTGAACCTGTTTTGATTTTTTTTTTTAAATCAATTTGATTACTTTTTTTTATAAAAATCGAACCCAACTAAAAATAATCACCTCAATATTTTTTAATCTTTAAAATATTACCCACATGCTTTAAAATAACTCAGGGTTTTAATGGTGCTTTGTTGTTTATATGAACATCATAGCATGTTAATATATTGTTTTAATCATCGTATACCAATCGTGTGTTGTACATGAAGTGGTTAGCATGCACGAGACAAGGTCGAGGTTACAAGGTTAAATCCCATTAAAGGTTAGCATATTTATTAAATCATGACAAATGACAAATTGTTTATTTTTTATTTTTCAATAACACAAGGAGGAAGCACTGGGCCTAGCCCCTTGCTTTCTTTTTCCTTTTCTTTTTAATTTTTTTCTTTTGTTTTTGTCAAGCTAAAAAAATCATGAGATTCACCAACTCTTCAACTGAGACATGGTTATTAAATACTATCATATATTTTTATTTAATAATTAATATATTTTTTTAAATAACAATACCAATAATAAATTATTTATGAAAATTCGATTGAAATTTGTTTTTTTATTATTATATTTCTAAATATATATTGAACATAATATTATCATATTTATAATTTTTTTAGCTTTTAATCACATAAAACATGTATATATTATTTTAAGATTGTTTGCCAACTTACTTTAAAAATCATAAAATATTTTTAAAAATTAAAAATAATGATTTTGGCTAGAGATATTATATTGGTTAAGATAAATAAGAAATATGTTAATATAAAAATTTATCTTGAAAAAAATTTAAAACTACTGTATTTCTAGGTTTAATATTAACATCAATTTTTTTTTCGAGACCTATATATTTTTATATTTTGTAAAACAAATCAGATTTTCACAGTAAATTTATAATAAATACATCATTTAATATTATGTTTCAATTATATTTTTTTAAAATTTTGATTTTTTATTAAAATTTTAAAATTAATATTTTTTATGTTTTTTTATTATTTTGATGTGTTAATATTAAAATTTAAAATTTTTATTTTAATATATTTTTGAGTAAAAAATATATTAAAAACTTTAATTCAAAAGGCCAGCTGTTCTGGGACGCTTGAAAGTCAACGGCGAGATACTAAATATTGGCGTTACAAGGCCCAATGGGGAATGGGCCTTACTTCAAACCGGCCCCTACTCTATTCGTGAGAAAATTCTAGCAGTAGGCGACGCGTATATTTCTAATCTAACGGAAATATATGAAAGAGGGAAATAATAAAATAAAACCTAGGGTTACGGGTTTTCCTTGGAAATCCGAAGGCGTGAAAGGAGGGAGACTGGGAGAGCAAAAGCGACATTCTTTTTGCTCGACTGAGTTTGGATCTCTATTTTTCTCACAATTGCCTTTTCTTTAAACCAATTCGGTAAGTTGTTGTCTTTTTAATGGCTTCAAGATTTGATTTTTCAGCTTTTGTTGCTTGTTTGCTGAGAATATCGAGGAATACAAAAGAAACTTTAATTTTGCTGATTTTTGCTGTGTTAGACAATAACTTGTACTTTAATGAAAATCGGATCAATTGGGTTAGTTTTCATTCTAATTTGTTTATTTCCTGTTAATAACGATTGTTTTGGACATAACAAAAAACTGAAATTTCCTGGTTGAGTTGTTAGAAACTAACTGAAATTAATGGTATTCAAAATTTTAAATTGTTTTCAAAGCAAAGGAAATACTGCAGTGTCTTTATACCTCTTGTGGTGCAAAATCGGTTTAATTAACCAGCTTTAATTTAAAATTCGGTTTATATTTTCAATATGTGACAAGAAGCATAATAAATCCACCTAGTTTTTCATGGAACTGTATCTGCCTTTCAAGATTTCACTAACCAGCTTGTTAGCTGATAGCTTAAGTAGAAAAACACGCAACTACTCATAGCTGATCTGGCATTTGTGTGATCCATAATTTTCCAATGAGGAATCACACTAACTTTTCGTGTCATGTGCGTGAGTTAGGGCTTGCCCACTATACCAATCCAACCATAATTATGAACCCAATACTTTGTTTGCATACATACTTAGTCAGTGATCAATCTTTATTTTTTAAGCAATCAAAACAGGTACACGCCGATGCCAAAGATGCAACATAATACTAACATGTACTATGTCAAACTTGTTACTGAACTGGTGCTTTGGAGCATGTTTTGCAGGTTTTAATGGATCTAGAGACTGAGAACAGAATAGCTGCAATTCTTATGAAAGAAGCAGCGGAATTGCGGCAGCGAGCTGAGAGGGAAGGCGTGCATGTTTACCTTGAACGGCCTAAAGTAAGAGCACGACCAAATTCTCGCTTCCTCACTGCAACTGTCCTTGGAGTGCAGCAAAGTCAGTGTTTAATTGCTTTTAGTTTTCAGCTTGTCATCCTTTGTGTTGATGCTTTAGTGCTATCAGATAAAAATGCGTGACTGTACACCGTCTATTAGTAATAGTAATAGCATACCCTGCTGAAAGTTGTCATCTGGGTTCCATGAAAAGATTTTTTTGTGAGTTGGCTGACATTTTCTAATTGAAGTCTAGCTATGGAGATTAAAAAATGGATATGGAAAAAGCATAAAGTTTACCCAGTTGTCTAAAGAATAGTGTTGTGCTTAATCATCTAACAGATTTTCTTCAGATAATCTCAAAACAAACCTTCTCTGGGATTCTTAGGTGGAACCCCATAGGATCATGGGATTAAAGGATAATGATTGGTTAGGTATTTGCGTACATATTCAACAATCCTTGTCTACCATATTTCAACATGTGAAAATTGACTTGCATAGTTAAGATCCATGCGCACCCATTAAGGGATCCTTGCAAATTGTGTGCAATGTAATGATGTCCGTGTCTTTTACAGGGACTTGAAATGAGACCATTTATCTTTCTTTTCTTTTCTTTTTTCTATATAAAAATGTCATCCATGTATGTATTTCTCTTCTCTTGATTTCATCACCGTTTTGTTAACAGACTTGGTATTGGCTTGATATTATGCCACTGATTTTTGTTTTATCTTTCACTTATGATTTTTAATTGATCTACTCTTTTTAGCAAATCGAGCTGTTGAACTGAATGAGATGTGGCGGGTCCGGGAAAAGGAGCTTGAGCTGGATGATAGGCTGAGAGGAAGATCAAGGTATGATGGTAACAGCAGCAAGAACCATAGGGATGTTGGTAATGTCTTTAGAAGTACAAGCCAAAGGCATTCTATAAATGAGAACGATACCAATATGCCATCCTCGTCAAGCAAAATAGTAGGGAGCTCTTGTTCGAGGGAAGATGGAGGTTTAAGGGATGAAGAAGTCGAGGAATTTTTGCACTCGAGGTCATTGGAAAACTTCTATCCATTTTCTCAAACTCATTCCATTCCTCAAATATCATTTGTAACTTTGTTCAAAATTTCTCAGGAAAAAAAGGAAAAGAAAAGCAAAACCTCGTTGGTTTTACATGAATATTTTTGTTTATCACAGGGTTAAGCGAGGTCGAGGTGCTGTAGGTTCAAGGATGGATGATACAGGGCCTTACCTTGCTCCTTGCCCAGACCCTGACGAAAAGCTGTCCAGAAACTTGGATGCGAAGCTGCAGCGTGTTGTTTTTGGACCAGAGAAGCCTTCTTCGCTGAAATCTTATGAATCATCTGAAGAAGAGCTTGACAAAGATAGGCTTAAAAAGGAAAAGAAGGTTTGTTCGAAGAGTCGGGATAAGAAGCATTCTAGGAAGCACAGATCTAAAGAAAGGTCTAGAGATAAGAAAAGGAAGAGAAAGGATGAGAAAAGAAGTAAACACTAGTAAAGGCCCTGTTTGTACATCATTGTTCCCGTTAAAGATTAACAACTTTATTGTGTCGAATATGTATGATAATTCTTGTTCGCGCACAGTGTTTGGTAATTATATCATAGATTGTTTTTATTTTTTTGGAAATATATTAATTTTTTTAATTAATTTAAAGCTAAAAAAATAATTCAAAATACAGCTGCATCACAGCTAAACGGGGTCTATTCTCTGAGCAGAGCGGCTCCTCCTGTTCAGGTGTTCTCATCATCCAGATTTTTAATGTCTACCCGGCGCACGTTTAACAAAACACCGAATAAAATTAACCAGCCCTCTCCCAGACCCCTAGTATTATTAATAATATTACTATTATTATTGGCTACAACAAGGCCATTAATATTGTTGGGGTTGTCATTTGTCAATGCATATTCCGGACAGTTTTTTCTGCATCCTTTTAACAGTAGAAAATCAAAATCGTCACCGGTCTTTAATGGAGAGGAATGGAAATACGGCATCAACCATGTGATCGGAAAACTGCAGAATATTTTTTCAATAACCGGAGGATAGGACTTGTGTTTTTTGAATCTCGGGTAAAGCTGTCGCCAACTAGTGGCTCCAATTGTCATCGTCAGATCACTTCAGGATCGCAGGCGCAGGTGCTTCCTAGGGGCATGGACATGCGGTTTTATCGATACATTTTTCATTTTTTGATGTCATAATGAAATTTAAATGCATACTGAAAAGATAATGTTTGTTTTCTATAAAACTTTTAAAAAATATATTAACTAATAAATTGTAAGAGAACTTTAATATTAGTTAAAGATTAAAACATTAACTTATTCTTCCTTACAGCAAAAACTAAGCACACATCACTATTTGATTCAATCACCCAAATGATTTTTTAATTTTTATTATAAATATACGAAAATAAAAATTATCTCGAGCTCAAACGTCTCTTTTATATATATATATATATATAACAAGATAGCATGCATTGCTTTTCCGCGATACAACCATTCACTACTGCAAACAAGAGATTTTGATCATTGTACCATCTTTCATCTGGAACAGCCTTTTCGTCATTGTCTATCCGGCAGTATATACTACAGCTCACCTAGGCAGTGTCCCTCAAAATGATGATCTGTCTCATCAAAGATCTCCTCCTACATAGTTCATTGTGCAAATCAGATCACAGTATGAGGTAGTCTCTAGAAATTGTTGGAGGGAGATATATGTAATATGAATAGCAAAACGTAATGTTTACCTGTAAAAGCTCTTCAATGACATCTTCCATTGTTATTATGCCAACTGCTTCTTCTTCCTCAGGAAGCCTTGGGAGTGGATTGCCATTTATGTGCAAGATGTTCGAGTTCATGTCCTCTGTCCACTTCTTGCTCCTTGAGCCTCTAAATGAATTGTTCCCACTGTTGGGAAAGTTTTTACACTTTTGAAGTGGTCTCTTGCTCTTCAAAGTCTTGTCCTTGGGAGGCTTTTCACCATCAATATTAACTTTAACTTCTTTCACCGGATCTGTTGCATGCAAGAGACAGGGGAGTAATAATTATCAAATGATTTACTTATCATAAAGACAGATGCTCTCCAAATTAGGTAGATTCTAGTACAGCTTGGGACTACAAACAGAAGTGGATACCCGTATGAATTGACACTTACTGTCACCAGCATTGCTTACAGGCTGCTCCTCTGGGTTTTACACTGCCTTGTAACAACTGCCATGTGGCTATGACCTTTCTGAAACTCATTCAATATATCATATAAAGGCAAAGTTTCTGGAACCCTACAACACAAACAGATAGAACCATCAGTCTGTAGGTAACAATGAACAGCATTTTGTTCTCCAGGAACAACTAAAAATATATAATGTACATAAATACAACCCTTGACCTAAAGGATACCTGGGAATCCTGCGTATAGTGACATTCTTTACAGGTACTTTATCTTCTGGGTGAATTGTCAACAAATTACTGGCCTAAAAGATCAGAATACACATACATGTTCAAGAAAAAGTAATCAGAAGTAATGAACTAGGATCAGAAGATATGAAAGTAAAGGCAAGATATGATGGACAAATCAAGTGCCAAACAAAATCAATTAGCACAAGAGGTAGTCTTAATTGGTCACCCTTTATTGCAAAAACTATGCCTCATTTCCCCTAGCCATGCTTGTTTGCAGTTTGCCATGCTTTAGTTCTCAAAGCACTTGGCCCCCTTGTGGTTCATCCTATCTCTTTCTAGTGTCAATGTTAGGGGAATATGTTTCCACATAAATTGAAACATTATTTTTGGTGATTTCATAAAGAAAAAAAAATGTAAATCACGGTTAAAACTTAAAAATGAACCTGTTAAGAGCTAAAGCTTGATTCCAAAATATTTACTAGAAAGTGAAGTTAGTCTCGGGAAAATACATCAGAACTTTAAACAAAACAAGCCTCAAGGAACACCTAAAGACAGCATAAACAAAAGCAAGCCATACGAGGGAAATGCCCATCAAGAAATAAATTCATGCAGATTGAAAGCCTATCACAGAGGGCCACAGTCCACAGGTCCTCCAAAGGAGAATTTGAAGGAAGGCACACTCTTCTTAGAGACAATCTGAAAGGTATGTTATAATGAAACAATTTTTTTGTCTGAAACTGCACAAAAATCTCATAGCTAAAAGGCCATTGATGCAGTTCTCTGTCATATTTGAAATTTTTTTTTTTTGCACATCATATAAATGACAAACCAATTAAGGATACACGAATCACTTGAGTGAGAGCACAAAGAGTTGGCACAAAAGATAACCAATAAAAGCTAAACGTTGGCAAACAAAAGAAGATTATTAGTATACCAAATTATTCAACCAATGCTAGTTCATAAGGACATCATTCCAAGTATATGAAGAAAAGAAAGACCTCTTTCATTTTTGCTGAGTATGTTAATATCATCAATTTACCAGAATTAGTCCAATTATGTTTGTAGGTTGCTCATAATAAACTGGCACTCTGCTATGCCCTTTCTCCAATATCAAACTCATCAACTCCCTGTACATGAAAAATATACAATGCAGCTGATCACAATAAATGTCATGCAACAGCAGTGATTTTTCAGTTTACCCTTTTGAGCACCACACCTGTCAAGTTTGTCATTAATGTCAATAACAAAAGTTTCAGATATAGGGGTCATGGCATCACTAGCTGTTTTCTCAGTGAGCTCAAGTGCTCCAGCAATAATTGTTGTCTCATCATGAGTTAATTCTCCACCTTTTCCAGCCTAATAAACATCACTAACAGTGTTACAAAGCTAATGGAAGATATGAGAGAAAAAAAGGGCAGCAGACAACAGAATCTGTACACACGTTATAAGCAATAGAAGATAAATTTTAATACAGGTAGAAAATTGCACGTATTGATGGCTTGATAGGCAGATTAAATGACTACCAACAAGAACCATGAAAAGAAGCAAGCAGATAAGCTGCATGGCGATAAATACAAAGACATGCACAGACAAGTAGACGATAAAGCATAACATTCTGTTCTACGATGTGTAATTCTGAAAGGTACTGAACACACCTCGTTACCATGAAAATTTACTAGTGTTTTCAACTCAGCTCTGCGAAAAAGAGCAACATGACCATGTCCCAGCAGAAAGTCCAGGAGCTGAAAATATCACATAAACATGAATAGTCACTCTAGTGTTTAGGAGGGTTCAACCACACGCGAGCTTTAACCAACATACGTGTCACCTTGCTTATCGGATAGGCAACAGGAAAACAGATCCAAACAAGAAGACGGACAAACGGGGCCACTGTTGCACCAATTGCCAAACCATACCGGGAACAAACAGATTGTGGTAAAATCTGCATATCCAAATAAAAGAACAATCAGAAGACCCGTAAACCATACTGCCATTCATACCATCTTAAAAATGTAATTATAGATGAAACTCTAGAAGAATCAGGCTTATATAAGTCCATCATTCCCAAGAAGCATCCCTTGTCAGAAAAACTGGCAACGGCAGAATGCCTGTATATTTAGCAACAGTGAAAGAACTAGGTCCCAAAACAAAGAGGATCATCACAAAACCCGTAGTCAAAAAGCATTAATTTTTCAAGTAGCATATCGAAAACAAGCCAAACTAGTAAACCTCTCTTCCACGGTTCCACTGTACATCTACCCACAATTCCTGAGCGCTCTGAGAAAAACTAATAAAAATGCACAAATCAGTACGGATGCCTCACCTCGCCAAATAGAAGAATCAGAGTTACTGAAATTACAATAGCAACCCCGGCTGTAACCAGACTATCAAGAAAAATTGGAAGTGCCTGACAAAGTAAAACAAAAAAGACATTCGATTTGAAAAATAATAATCAATGCTTATTAATTACATCTCTACAGAACATACCTCCATAGCAGTAGCGTTGCATATAAGGAGCGTGCAAAGCAACAAATGCTGGTTTTTAACCACTGGCAATATTTTCGCTGTTTATGACAAGCAACAGGCAATAATAAAACCCAGTCATGAAATCTGTTATAAGCTATGATTTCAATTACTCGTTCCGCAACTACCAAAGGCCTACAACTACAAATGAAATATTTTCATTCAATAAAACAATTTAATTGTTTTTTGGGGTAAATAAATAAATTGTTTGTTTATATTCAGTGGTATAAGGTTACTATAACCCAGCTGGAGTTTATTATTCATGAACCCTCTTAAAAAGTTATCGAGGCATAAAAGCCAAATCTACAAGGCGGGCTAGCTAATAACCATTATTAACCACATAATAAGTCTTGAAACTAATTATCACTTCCCTAAGTTCCGCATGACAAAACTCCAATTTTCTGACTATCCAAACAGAACTTAAACGGTCTAAATAAGTTTTTTTTTTTTAAAAAAAAAAGCATAAACGCTGTACCTGCGTATTTTCGATTTTTCGGAGTACCGGATTTAGCAAGAACTTCAAGATCGACGATACTCATAGACATAAGGCCCAGAGTAAGGCCAGACATCAGTCCAGCGAACAACACGAGCAAAACTATTATCACAATGTTTACAAAGAAATCCGTTTCGCAGCACTTATACTCCACCGCCATTCCGAACTTCTCTCTTCTAAATTCTCAAAAATCACGAACTTCAGTAGTGATTAATCGTTAGAGAAACACCAACCAGCGCAAAATTTCCTCCATATTTTTTTCTATGAACTTTCTCGAATCAGTTCGCTCACAGCTCGCAAGCCAAGTCTTTTCCAAAAAAAAAAAGAGTGAAAGAAACGTGATGTTTCGAAAAGGCTATGAAGAAATGAAAAGGCGGATCTTTCTTGACTACTTTTAGGAAATGATTGATGTCTAGAAGAATCGTGACACTGAATTAAACGGCTAAAAAGTGACTATGACCATGTAAGGATTGTGTGTTATGCTGGGAGAGAGGAGGAGGAGGAGGTTGTGCACGGAGACTCGGCAGGGGGGGGGATTTGCTTTTCAAAGTGATGTAGATAATGGAAGGAAAATATGGAGAGACGGAATGGAAGGAGTGTTTTTGCGCTATATGAGGATGACTGTGGCGTGTGTGCCGGAGCTGTGGTCTGTTTTCCCTCGAGGGACTGTCGTGGAAAGTGGTGAGCAGTGCTTTTTTATGCGGTAATCTATCCAGATAATATTTTACTGTTTTTTAAATTTTATTTTTAATATTAATATATTAAAACAATTAAAAAATACATAAAAAAATATTTAGAAGAAAAATAATTTAAAATTTTTGAAAATTCATATTGAAACACGGGTGAAAAACCACTACAAATATGTTAAAATAAAAAATTAATTTAATATTTTTTTTAAAATCTAATCCGCTTTTAAAGTGCATCATCCTATTTTAAAAACAAGCAGCATTATTTTTTTTGGCTCGCGGTCTGCGAATATGCGGTTATACATATCCTCTTCCACAGGCTGCGAAATTTATAGTTATCATGACTGCCATTAATTAATTCATCGTCACCAGTTTTGGGCTTTCTGGCCTTTTTTTTTTTTTTTTAATACTGTGAAAGATTTTCAATTAATAATAGATGAAACATTTGCTTTTTATTAGTGATTAAGATTTCTATATGCTGATATGGCAAATCTCATTTTGAAAAAAATATTATATTATATTTGATAATAAATATTTTTAGAACAGCTTATATGAAATGCATGGTGTGACGTGTTAAAAAAAATATTATTTTTTTATCTAAATACTAACTCCTTTAATTAAAAAATATAAAAAAAGAGTGAACTATTTGTTTCTGCATTTTAAAAACGCTTTTGACAAAATTTAAAATTTTTTTATTTTTTTATTAACTTCAAATTAATATGTTTTTAGTGTTTTCAAATCATTTTGATGTGCTGATGTCAAAAATAATTTTTAAAAAATAAAAAAATATCATTAATATGTATTTTAGCACAAAAAATTATTTGAAAAGTAATCGCAACCACTGCCAAACACACTAACACAGCACCAATACCTTCAAATCCGTGCTGTTGCTTTCGTTCTGGTCCTTATGAAGTGAATGCATGAAATTGCAAGCTCTCCGTGCATAGTTTTGGTGTTTAGGGGAAATTCTATTATTAGCCTGTTTAGTATTTTTAAACAACTATTTTAATTTAATATTTATATAAAATTTTAATATATAATTTATATCATTTTTCAATATATTCAAAGTTCTTTAATCTTAAAATTGGTATATGTCCACATTACTTTATTTTTAATTTTTATCAAATAAATATAAATGATAAGATTCGAGTTTATTATTTCTTGGTCATCAAAATTCCGATGTTATGTTAAACAACTAATTTAACTTAAAAACTTAAATTGTTAGGGGAGATCTCAAGATATAATTTCTATAATTTCATGTGTTAATAGTTATTTTTTAAAATATTTTTTATTTGAAAATATATATTAAAATATTTTTTAATATTAATATATCAAAATAATATAAAAATAAAAATAAAATTACTCTTTAAAAAAAATCATCTAAAACGAATAAAAGTGACGAAAGGAACCTGACTGGCTTACAACTGCAAATTTGTTGTTTTGTGATTTATGATCCCTCAATAATTTGATCTGCCGTCGCGAACTTGACAGAGAATCAGAAAAGGCAGATTTCAAGAGGCCATGCATATCAAGTGACAAAAACTCTTTTGGACCCGACGAAAGGGAAATGATGGAGAGATTTGATAGTAAACGAGACTGTTATGAGTTGCTTGGTACAGTAATAAAAAAATAATTTTTATTTTTTAAAATATATTAAAATAATATATTTTTAAAAAAATTATTTACAATATCAGTAATTTAAAAAAATAAAATAAATGATTTAAAATAATAAAATAAATATAATAATAAAATGATAGTTAGATACCTCGCTAGCTAAGTTATTGTTTGATATTGTATTTTAAATGAGGTTGAGTAAAATTTAAACTTTTTTAAATGAAATTAAAAATAATTATATTTTTTTATTGTTTTGATATTAAAAATAATTTTTTAAAATAAAAAATATTATATAATATATTTTTAAATAAAAAATACTTTTAAAAAAACAATTATAATCACAGGAGTTGCGTAACCATATTTGCCAGCAACTCTTTTAATTTTCACGTGCAGTGTTCGGGTATAACATTATTAGAGGCTGTTTGGGTGGGAAGTGTGGTAGCTTTTTTCAAAAAGCTACCGCATCTCTTACTAAAAAGCAAATATTTTTTATTTTTAAAAATAAAAAATATGATGTATGCTTTAAAAGGATTGTACCTTAAAAAAAAACTACCACATCTCTCACCTAAACACACCCTAAAAGAACTCTAAAACGCGGGGGAAAGCACTGTGCTTCCCCCCCCCTCCCCAACAAAACAATTTGCTTTCTAAGTGCTGTGTTTTTCCCAGAGAGCGATTTTCTATGTTAGTATTATATTATGAGAAAAGCTGTAGCTAGCTCATTTGAATGACAAGAGCTGTAGCAAGCTCATTTGACTTACAAAAGTGACAGTATCATATTAATATATTAAATGAATTGCAAATGTACACTGTTTTGTCTTTGTTTTTTTTCCGTTGAGTCTTTTCTTCTTATCTGCAGTGGGAAATGCACACGCCAGATCATGATAGTGTATTAAATGCTTTAATAATTTACTGCAGTCTTTTCTTTGTTCTTGCACTCTTCGTTGCTTTCAGATGATTTTGGTGTCTTTATTGGTTATTATTATATTATAAAAAACACTGTACCTTGGAAAATATTTAACTTGCAAAAGCGACATCATCATTCTCTGTATTAAATGCTTTGAAAATTTACACTGTTTTTTCTTTGCGTTTTGCAATTCAGTCTTTTCTTCGTGGAAAAATTTTCACTTGCACAGGCGAGATAGAGCGTGTTTGGCAGTGTGGTTGCGGGTGCTTTTCAAATAGCTTTTTGTGCTGAAATGTATGTCAATGCTATTTTTTTATTTTTTAAAAATCATTTTTGACATCAACACATCAAAACGATCTAAAAAGTATAAACTGCACTCAATTTTAGAAAAAAAAAAAATTCAAATTTGGAGGAAACGCAGGTACAAACGCAGTACCAAACGTTCCCATAGGGAACTGCCTTAAATACTGACAATTTTCTTGCATTCTTCGTTGCCTTCAGCTCCGGTTTTGTTTTCCAGCAGCTTCTTTGGTGTGTGTTCGTTCGTTTTTCTTTTAATTATTATGGTTTTTGTGGCTTCTTAATCTTATTTTATTGCAACTCACAGGATGTTCGCCCTCTTTTCAATTGCTTTCAAGTGTTTGCTTTTGCCATTGCATTTAAGAGAACACTCAATTTCGAGCAGTTTTTTATTTGACTCCTGGTGATCAGTATTTTCAGGTTATTTCATTGCTTTTTGTCTTTCTTTTCAGCTACTTTTTTAAATGTTGTGTGTTTTTTCGATGCGCATGGGTTGTTCATTCAGTTATTGGTGATAGAAATTGCCTGCTTATTTCATTCGTCTTTGGTTTTCTTTTCATTCGGTGTTTTTAAAGTTAGTGTTTTTTCTTCTTCTTCCTGGTTTTAATGGATTCTTCACATGTTTTGCGTTGCTCGAGCCATTTTGGTTTCGATTGATTGTATATTAATTTATATATGTTTCTCAGCATCACATTTTAATTTTCTAAAAGGGGACAATTTTTAAAAACTATTTTAGAACAAACCATCGTGAAGAGCCTGAACATAAAATTGAAGGCCAAGAAAAACTGCACCTGACGTAAGGAAAATATGTGAGGGAACACCAAATTCATTGGCCACATCTATCATTGGTGTACAAAACATATCGAGAACAAACTTAGAAAGTGTAAAGTAGTCAGGCCTTGACTCGGACTGACTCATAAGCTTAAAGACTTCTTCTCTGACATGGGGTATCTGGGCTTCAATCAAAGAAAAGAGAAACTTCCTGCGTTGGTTTCGATCAGGCTCATCTTTAGGCAAGTCAATGAACCGGATACAATTACAGGTTGTACTCACTTAATTTATAAACCTATCAATCTTGAGGTCAGAACGTAGTTTCATGATGAGGAAGGTGATTGAAAGCCTCTCATCACGGTCTACAAGAAGCTTAATTAGTAACATAAACCCATGATTACTTGAAACTTAAAAGGGATCGAGGGAGATGTTACGCTACAAGATACAGAAAGGATCTTGGACTCCTCTTTTCGTTCAACGAACAGATGAATTGAAAAAAAAAAAAAATAAATATATTAGTTTTCAAGATTGCCAAATTTTGTTAAATGATGTTCGCAAGATATTACATTGTTGATGTTGTAGTTAAATATAATATAATAATCTCTTTATAATAAGATTTTTGTTAAAAAAAAGTTATTATGAAAAAAATTAATCAGATATTATTTAATCTCTCTCCATGTAAGTTAATCATCAGAGTCTAGAAAAAAATGGATTTGTGGCAGAGAAATGTGGTGAAATAATAGCACGAGGGGTTGCTAAAGAGGTGTTAATTAATTAGACTATGTAATCATTTTTAATTAAAAGCAGCATCAGCTAGATATAAACATTGGATTTCCCATTGTGCTTGAGAGGAGAAAATATTTTAAAACAATTTCTTTTTAGATCTAATGTGAAAAGAAAAATTCAAAATGTTCAATGGTACATGCAAATTAACACTTTTCTACATGACTGCTATACATGTATTAATGGTATGATTGAGGTTTTAGAAAATTACATGGGATATATACTTTTATGATCAGGTTAGGTTAATTATTCTTCGTTTAAGAACATGAGCTTACAACGATTTCACATGCCTGACGATCATATAAAGAAGGGAGGTCATATTTCCCTGTTTTTTTAGCAGTGTTTACATATGTCAAACTACGAATTACAATTGGGTTTTATAAATAAAAAAAATTCTTGCCATATTTTTTAAAATATTACAGAACACAAGACACTCTCATTAAATAAATTACAAAAATTATTTCCTTTATTCTTTGCAGCTTATACAATTTTGTTTTGGCTTTCCTACCTTTCCATTCATCATTCCATGCGAAATAACTTCTGTTTTTTTTTTGTGGCACTTGCCAGGATTGTGATGTTTCTTCCATTTGAATATGTTGGCTCATCTTTTATTTTTATTTTTGTTTGCTCTTTCATGCCTAATTTTCCAAGTCTTATGCCCCACGTCTATTTGTTTTTATCCTTGCACATATTAATCAAAATTTTACGCTGTTTTTAGGTCTTTTGAAGAGGTCGCTTTTATTTATCGTCAACATTTTCTCAGGTTTGTTTTGTGCCTCTCTCTTATTTGCTTTATGCATTTCTATTGCCTTGCATGCTTGATCATGGTTATGGTATTCCAGTGTTGTTAACACGTAATGTTCTGTTTTTAGTTGCTTGGATTTAACTATCTTTACTTATCTTTTGTAACTAACTTTATGAATGTCATGTCTTTTGCTATTTATGAATGTCATGTCTTTTGTTATATAACATTTCTAATTAATTTATAAATAATTATAATAATAATTAAAATTAAATTTCATTTTAAACCCCCGCAGCATCGCGCGGGTATCAAAGCTAGTAATCTTTCTAAATTCTGTAGTCGTTCTTGTAAAGAGGATCAATGAGAAAAAGGATTATTACGCTGCTTGAATGCAGACTGGAGAACTTGATTACATATCGTTGATGTGTACATATATATATACAACAATACCTAGTCATCATAGAATCCCTTTCCTATACGTATATTTCTCCTATAATTCTGCTAACAGTTATAATATCAACTACTACTAACTACAATCCTATAATACAAAGGTAAGCCGTTTATACATAGGATATGTCAGACTCCTTTCCTAACACTCCCCCTCAAGTTGGAGAGTGGATGTCCCGTACTCCCAACTTGCAAATCATAGGAATGAAAGCTTCTTTTCCCAAGGCTTTAGTCAAGACATCTGCCAATTGATATGTAGAATTCACAAATCTTGTAACAATGGATCCATCTTGGATTTTATCTCGGATGTAATGGCAGTCCATTTCAATGTGTCTGGTCCTCTCATGAAAAACTGGGTTTGCTGCAATGTGTAATGCAGCTTTATTATCACAGTGCAACAAGGCAGGCTCTTGAAGTGATACTCCCAAATTCTCAAGAAGCTGTTTCAGCCAAGTCAGTTCACAACAAGCACCTGTCATGGCGCGATATTCTGCCTCAGCTGAAGAGAGTGATACTGTTTTCTGACGTTTTGATCTCCATGAGATTAAGGAGGAGCCAAGGAAAACACAATAGCCTGTGGTCGACCTTCTAGTAATTGGACAGCCCGCCCAATCTGAATCACAATAGGCTTTTAACCTGAAATCATTGTTTGAGGAGAAGAACAATCCTTGTCCCGGTGCATTTTTGAGATAGCGTACAACACGAAGTGCTGCCTCCATGTGAAGCTTACGAGGCTCATGCATAAACCTACTCAATACATGTACAGAATATGTAATATCCGGCCTAGAGACAGTAAGGTATATTAATCTGCCAATCAACCTCCTATATCGACCCGGATCCTTTAACAGATCACTTCTGTCAGACAACTTCAATCCTCGTTCCATAGGAGTATCAATGGGTGCTGCACCCAACAATCCCGCATCTTTAATTATCTCTAAGGCATATTTGCATTGGGAGATAAACAGACCATTCTTAGAGGAAGACAACTCAATGCCAAGGAAATATTTCAAGTTGCCAAGATCCTTAAGATGAAATTGACTATGCAGGAATCTTTTAAGTTTATCAATGCTCACAGAATCATTTCCAGTAATTAATATATCGTCAACATATATCAGGAGGGCAGTGAAGGACTTGCCTTGTGTTCTGGTGAATAACGAGTAGTCAGCTCGAGACTGGACATATCCTGCAGCTTTAATAACCTCTGAGAACTTTGAGAACCACTGTCGTGATGCTTGTTTCAAACCATAGAGTGACTTGTGAAGCCGACACACCAAGTTTTCCTCCCCCTGTCTCCGAAGGCCTGGCGGTGGAGACATGTAAATTTCTTCGTGGAGGTCGCCGTGAAGAAAAGCATTATTAACATCTAAGTGGTGGAGTGGCCATTGACGTGCTGCAGCAAGAGCAAAGAGACAACGAACAGTGATTATTTTGGCAGTGGGAGAGAACGTGTCCTGATAATCAACACCCTCCAATTGTGTGAATCCCTTAGCAACTAATCGTGCCTTGTAGCGTTCAATTGAGCCATCTGATCGGTGTTTAACTTTATAGACCCATCGACAACCTATGGGTTTCTTCCCGGCTGGAAGAGAGGTGAGAGTCCAGGTACCATTATCCTGGAGAGCCTGTAATTCGGATTGCATTGCTGCCTGCCATTCAGGGTGGGCAACAGCATCAGAATAATTTGTGGGCTCTGCAATTTGACTAATCTGAGCAACAAAGAAGCGATGCGCAGGCTTGAAACGATGATATGAAACATAATTGGTTAAGGGATAACGTGTACCTTTGATTGGATCTGGAAGCAAGGAAGTAGATGGGTCAGAGTAAGCATGCGTGATGTGGGAGCACATATAATCCTGTAATTTTTTGGGTGGATTATGTGGACGGCTGGAGCGACGAAGTGGTTCTGGGTTGGGTGGTGGCAAGGGATGACAGTCTGGTGTGGGTAAGTCTGAGGGCATAGAAAAGGAAGGGGTGATGTTGTCGGGTGCGATGGGTTGGGAAGAAGAGGTTTGTTCTGTGAGATTGTGATTAAATGATGATGTATCAAGGATTGGAAAGGGGATTGGACTGTGTGAGTATGCTGGAAAGGGGTCACAATGAGAGATGGTTTTGTTAGATGCATATGGAAAAATCGTTTCATGAAAGAAAACATCTCTACTTGTGATGACTTTTTTGGTTGAAAGGTTATACAATTTGTATGCCTTTTGGCCAGCAGGATAGCCTATGAATATACAAGGCATGGCACGAGAATCGAATTTGTGTGAGGTATGAACATTGGTGGCATATGCCAGACATCCGAAAACACGAAGATGATGGTAGTGAGGTGATTTTGAGTATAGACGCTCAAATGGGGTTTGGAAGGAAAGGACAGGTGTAGGTAACCGATTGATGATATGTACTGCAGTGAGGGCGCACTCCCCCCAGAAATGAGTAGGGAGGTGAGCATGAAATTTTAAAGCACGAGCTACTTGTAAAATATGACGATGTTTGCGTTCCACAACCCCATTTTGTTGAGGCGTGTAAACGCATGAATGCTGAAAAATAACACCATTGTCTTTAAAAAAAGATTGAAGGGAAAGGAATTCACCACCATTGTCACTACGAAAAATTTTAATGTGAGATGTGAATTGAGTGACGACATAGCAAAAAAATTGTTTTAAAATCGATTGAGCCTCATTTTTGTGTCTCATTAAAAAAATCCAAGTGAAACGTGTATAATCATCAACAATGGTGAGAAAATAATAGGCACCAAAAAGTGAAGGATGCTTATAACGTCCCCAGATGTCACAATGAATAATATCAAAAGCTTTTACAGAGGAGATTGAACTAGGATTAAAAGGTAAACGACTTTGCTTAGCCAAAGGACAGACAAGGCAAGCATTATTGGATTGGATTGAAATGTTTAGAAAATTCTTAGCAATAAAACGTAAACGAGAGGGAGATAGATGTCCTAATCGGCTATGCCAGAGATCGGTGGGTTTTGTGGTAAGGTTGCAGGTTGGTTGATTATTTGAAGGTGAATTGCTTGTAGATTTTTTATCCGCCAGTGCCACTAAGTGATATAATCCATCACGCTGTTTACCCAAACCAATCATCTTCCTCGTAGCCAGATCCTGCAAAATACACAAATATGGGAAAAAAGTCACTGAACAGTTCAAGCCTTTTGTCAAACGGGAGACAGATAATAAATTAACTTTGAATGTAGGCACGCATAACACGTCACGTAAGTAGTATTCAGAATTCAGAGGTAGTGACCCTTTTGCAACGGTATTAGCCTTCTCTCCGCTGGGTAATAATACTGGAGATAACAAACCATTTTGATTCTTTTGTAAGAATAATTTAGAGGATGAAGAGATGTGATCTGTTGCCCCACTATCAATTATCCAATTATGAGAAACGACTTTAGACAAACCTAGCTTTGTTGTCTTGCCATGAGTTTGTGGGCTGTAAGGTGCATCTGGTTGTGTGGTGGCGATATGGGCTTGTGGCTCAGAATTGGTGTCGCACTTGCTTAATAGAGATAAGAGTTGTTGGAGTTGTGCCTCTGAAATTCCTGTCACCATCGGTTTCTCTGCATCCTTAGCCAAACTTGCAGAGATATGGTTAGCCATATGGGTACTCTTGAAACGACTTTGATTCTTATTTGTGTTCTGCCTTGCCTTTGGGTGGCCTGGTGGGTATCCATGAAGTTGGTAGCAAGTGTTAATGAAATGTCCCATATCTCCACAGTGGAAGCACTGTGGTCTGCCTCGAGACGAACTTGGGCGTCGCTTGTCTTGATCATGGCGTTGATTTTCATGTGAGCTGTTATAAGGACGGTCAGATTTCTCCATCCTTCCTGCTGTTGAAAATTGATTTGATCTGTTGTAGCTTCTTACAGCCATGGCTGCACTCCCACTGTAATCGGTGGTTGTACGTGTAGCGAGAAGTCTCTGTTTTTCTTCTTAGGATACAGAGGAGTATGCTTGGCGTATAGAGGGGAGAGGATTCATTAAAAGGATTTGCCCACGAATAGCACTATAGGATTCGTTTAAACCCATCAAGAATTGCATCAATTTCTGTTGATCCTGTTGGGCTCCATAAGATGCTTCACTGTAGGATGCTAGTTCATCCCACAAACCTTTTAATTTGGTGTAATAAGCAGAGACCGAGAGCTGTTCTTGTTGATGGTAAGTAATTTCTCGTTGAATCTCAAAGATGCGTGGTGCATTACATTGAGAGAACCGTTCACGAAGATCTTCCCAAACTTCATGAGCTGTAGTGTAATAAATCACACTGTCTGCGATTTCTGGAATGAGAGTGTTGATGATCCATGAGTGGACCATGTCATTGCAACGTGACCAAGCTGCATAACTATCTGGATTTGTTTCTTCTGGAGGGGGTTTGATTGTGCCATTGACAAAACCTAACTTGTTTTTGGAGTTCAAAGCCATGGTCATGGCCCTTCTCCAAACTGAATAATTGTCTCCATTCAAAGGTTTGGAAATCAGCATTAAACCTGGATTATCTGAATGGTTGGTAAAAAAAGGGTTGGAGATCTCTGTTTTTGCTGCGTCTGTGAGAGGAACTGGAATCATTGTTGTGGCTGAAGGATGATTTTCATTAGCCATGGTGGCGAAAAGGATGAAGGGAGGCCAAAAAAAAAGCAGTGATTAATTTGAGTTAGGATTTTAACGCTGCTCTGATACCATGTAAAGAGGATCAATGAGAAAAAGGATTATTACGCTGCTTGAATGCAGACTGGAGAACTTGATTACATATCATTGATGTGTACATATATATATACAACAATACCTAGTCATCATAGAATCCCTTTCCTATACGTATATTTCTCCTATAATTCTGCTAACAGTTATAATATCAACTACTACTAACTACAATCCTATAATACAAAGGTAAGCCGTTTATACATAGGATATGTCAGACTCCTTTCCTAACAGTTCTCTGCTCTGTATTTATATTTGCATTAAACATGCCTTTTGATTAATTTCCTGGATTTAATCTTCAATAATTTAAATGGACATCAAGTGGTTTTGTCAATTATTTAGCGATAATTAGTACTATAATAAATGATAATTTAATTTAAACTTAATATATACCAACCTCATTCCATTCAAATAAATAGATACTTTTTAAATAATTATTTTATCTGGTAAGTATTGAGTAAGTATAGACATCACTGGATTCAACTCAAAACTCAATTGAACCTATTCCAAATTATATATTTATATTATACATATATATTTGTATAACATCCGTATATTTTTCAATACAGTGTGATATAAAACACACATACATATAATTTATAATTTTATAAGTTTATCATTCAATATATACATACATGCTTTATATATATATACATATATTATTTTATTTTTTATTGAATAATAAATAATAGTTGGACAATGAATACATGAAATTCAATGAATAATTTATGAATATCTAAATTTTGTACATAATAAATAATAAATATGATATAAATATCAAAAAATTCAACCCCCAAATATTCTTTATATAATCTCCAAATACATCAACATTGATTTTTACATGCTAAATCTTAATCTGCACATACAGAGTCTCATCATCCCGGAACATTTTTTCTCTCTTATCCGAATCCGATCACGTGTAAACATTATCCGAAACAAGATTAAAGTATTTTGAGTTTGCTTGGTGGCTCTATTCATGGGTATCCTAATAAAAATAATAGCCATGTAGATTTTGTTTACTGTTTCAATTATCGCTAAAAAAAATTATAAATTTTGATGGACATAGATGATAGCGTAGGATTTTCATCGCCTTTTTAAATTATTAAAATCTATGTTTTTTATTTTAATATTAAAAAAAAAACCCTAACCAAAACGTGTTTCTCACACGTCCATGAAGTTCCGTTTTCTAATGATAAATGCCTTGAAATTTCCATTGCATGAGGTGGTCATTCTGGTCAAGTCCGAGCCAGGCACAAACGAAGCTGTGAGCGTGGGTCATTACTGGACTAAAGGATACTTGGGCCTTTTTGTATTCAGAACAGAATGGGGCCTCGTGCCCAATATCAAATCCAAGTAAGGCTGCACAGAATGGATCCCCGCTCTGGCTGGCTGGATTTCACTCGCAAAGTATAGGCAGATAAATTTAAATGAAATAATAAATAAATAAATAAATAAATGCAAGGTGGATTTGGATCAAGCTATCAATCTCTGGGTCTCTCGCTCGCTCTCCCAACTAGCTTACCATCAAAACAGATAGATCCAGATCGCGCTTTAAAAGATCTCCACCCCTAACCTTTTCCATTCGATCTCTCAGCTCTCAGGTAATTTCTCTCTACAGCAATAAAAAAATGGTTGATTTGTAAATTGATGTAACATATGTGTTGTGTTAATTGAAAGAAAATGCCATTATAATTGGCGCGTTTGTAGTTTGATTGCAGGCAGGCCTCTTTTGTTTTAGGTTAAATAACAAAAAAATGTCGAGGAGGCCAGGGAATCCTGCCAGACGTTTGGCTGATGGAGGAAGTCTTCCTTTTGCTGGGTCGATGCATGCTAAATCGCGTTCGTCGCCGTTACTATCCATTGGCCTTGTTGTCGTGGTAATTTTTATTGCTCTTTGTAATTTTCATTTTCTTTGGGGATGACAAGTTAGTAAGTAAAGTGGTTTAGGGTTTAGTGTGAAATCTGCTGATTGAATTTGTTCTTTTGTTGATTTCAGGGCGCGATTCTTCTTATTGGATACTGTTACAGTGGCTCAGGTTTTTGGTTTCTCTACCGCCTTTGATCTGTTACATCTGATACTGATTTACTGCTGGATCTGATCTGGTTTAAGTAAACAAGAAGCATTGACTTTGTTTCTCCTGCTAACATGAATAGCATAGCATATTTTCTTACACTTAAAGAAGGGAAAACAGCTGATATCGAAACAAAAGTAAAGGAAATAAAGCATGTTTGTAACGATTTTCGTGTTTCAGTTTGGTTTCCTTTTTGCTGACTTTGAATTTAACTATTATAGGCAGACGAGTTTGAACATGAAAGTTTTATATGCTACAAGTCTTGTGAATTTATGATGTTTTTGTGTGACAGGTGGGCATATCACCAATAGAGAAGCTTTAAGTAAGACAGAAGGTAAATTTAAATGATATCTTTATATTTTTCCTTCTTAGTTTTTACTTGTGTGGGCCTGTTACATTAACTGGCATATTGAAAGATGCAACTGTGTTGAATTAGTTGGTATCAGGATTTTTCTTGAGTTTTCCATTTATTTTTCCTGAGTTTATATATGGTATCTATCATATTCAGAGAACTCATAGAGAAGCTTTTTCATGCTACTTTAATATGGACTCCTCTTTGGGTGTGATTCTTAAGTAAACATTGGCTAAAATCTTCATTTCCTTGACCGCAATATAATGTTATTAGCTGTTGTTGTTATGGACAACCTGTTTTTCCTCATTGCCTTTCTTGTTGTGATTGAGAGTTATCTGGACTTCTGAGCTTTTGATCAATCCTTAGTCAAGTGCAGTTCCCAGCTTTTGCCTTTGAACTAGACTTTGCATGTATCTCTTTGCTCGTAATGGTTTGTATAAGGGACAATGAAGATTACTAAGATGAAAATTTTGAGCATTTGTTCTCTCTTGTCTAGGAATGTTGCCAGCATAAAAATTCTAGCAATCTGAGATTTGGGGGTATTCATATGCAGGTGGTGTTTCTTGCACACTAGAAGTCCAAAGAGCGATACCTTTTCTGAAGAAGGCTTATGGTGACAGCATGCGTAAAGTACTGCATGTAGGCCCGGACACTTGTTCTGCAGTATCAAGCTTATTAAAAGAAGAGGATACCGAGGCCTGGGGTGTGGAGCCATATGACTTAGATGATGTGAGTGCCAACTGCAAGAGCCTCGTGCGCAAAGGCCTTGTACGTGTAGCTGATATCAAATTTCCTCTGCCCTACCGGCCAAAATCATTCTCTCTTGTTATAGTGTCAGATGCGTTGGATTACTTGTCTCCAAAATATCTCAACAAAACACTTCCAGAACTGGCAAGGGTGTCTGCTGATGGCCTAGTTGTATTTTCTGGTAATTGGTCATGTTGCTTACTTTCTTTTAGGTTGTTAGTATTTCCGCATACATTCATGTAAATCAGAAGCCAAGCTGAAACTTACTCTTATTCATCAACAGTATTTTGAACAGTAGAAGGCTCAACTAGGGACTGCATTCACCTTAAAATATTATATCCTAAACTTGACATGACCTAGTTACTTGTAAGCATCAAACACCATGAAGAGAGATAAAGTGCACCTTTAGTCATCTTCCTTTTTATCACCCAAGGCTCTTCCCTTGTCAAAGAAAGATGCTGAGGGTAAAGACTACAAACTGTGCTCTCATTATTTCATAATCATCGATTATGAAAATGATATTCTTGTAAAACATAATTATTTGTACTGCCATGCTATAAACAGACATCTAAATAGTCTGTTTATATTGCTAATGCATCTTTTTTCGTCTGATATTTTATGTCATTCAAATAGCTCTTCTGGTCTGATTGTTGATCTCCTTTTTCCTTCTGTAGGCGCTCCAGGTCAGCAAAGAGTTAAAGTTGCAGAGTTGTCTAAGTTTGGTCGTCCGGTAAGTGGCCAATGTTATTCACTTTTTGGATTTTCTAGACATTCAGATCTCACTGTTTTTGCCAATACTATTCTTTTGCTTGAATGTTAGTCTGCTACGTGTGCTTTCTATGCACTTAGGCTTTAAGTCAGTTGTTGAAAGGGTTTGCTTTCTCTCATTAAGGGAGAAAGGTACAAGGAATATGGAAATTCTGATCATTTCTAGGATAGAATCTATATGTCCATTTGAATTTTTATATAGTGCATAGCTCTCAGTCGCATTAATCTTTGTTGTATCATGCGGTGAATTTGTATGTTTATGATTAGAGAAACTAAGATTCAATTCTAAAAGAGATACCTAAATTGTTATTCTTGTGAAGGCCAAATTCCGGACCTCAACATGGTGGATAAGGTACTTTGTTCAGACTGGTTTACAAGAGAATGAATCTGCCTTAAAGAAGTTTGAGCAGGCGGCATTGAAGAAGTCATATAAGCCGGCCTGCCAAGTTTTCCACCTCCAGTCATATGATTGAAAGTTTTGGTGTCATAACATTTTCCATTGCTGTGTCTGCAAACTGGCAACAAACCATGCCAATGATAAGCTATTTTGTGGAATTACGCCCATGTTGGTTCTTATCTTGATACAGTAAATCTCTTGATCATTATTTATTGAGGAAAGTAAGCATGTATGAATTCACTTCCACTATTCTTTATAAGATAAGTTTTTGCACTCTATCTGCTGCCATTGCTTGTATTTATGTTCATCCAGACCTATTCTTTACTTTGACCGCAGAACATGTCTCAAGTTTCATTTTTGGTATGATAAAACCAGCACGGAAAATCTTTACTTTTTATCTTCATTTTATTTGTCTTGTATTTTGTCATTTGTTTCTGGCATCTAAAATGTGTTGAAGGCAAGAACTTTGATGGTGTTTCGGAGAAGAGACTATAAGGTACTCGGGTTTAGCTGCGAGTTCTATTACCTTGTTGTTTAAACGGGTTCTAGTTTCCTGAGGCTTCCCTTTAAAGCTGAAGAATTGCATTTTGCCGCCAGCCATCACGAATTTTGATGGTTTTTGTTTATATTACATCGCTTTTTTCAAGTTCCTTGCTGGATGTTAGATGCATGCTCAATAAGAATTACCAAAAACTTTCCAAATTCATACACCCATGAAGAATTGCCGTTGTCATCATTGGCAGAGCCGTGGGCAATCAGCTTCATGCTCTTTGTAGGTCCCCAGTTACTTTGTTCTCCATTTATTTTGTAATCGAGTTCATCTGACTGAATCTTCCAGTTCCACTCGTATATTTATGGAACATTCCAGTTTTTTAAAAACATTTGAGTCTGAATTTAATTGGCTGCAGACTATTTTAAAGGTAAAAATGATATTAGTCTTGTTTTCCCACCAAGATTCGGGTAACAAAGAAATTTACAAGACGTGTACTCAAGCCAGACATGTATAAAATGTATTTCAGTTAGAACGAACCTTTTAGATTAATAGCAATCTAGGGCTTACGATGCTCCCATCATATATAATAATAATAATAATACATAACCATCAACATTTCAAATTGTCAAAATTATATATGTTGACATGACAAGGAAGCTTATTAGGATTTTTTTCGGATGAGAATATATTTGAAAAGTGGATTTTTAATATTAAAAAAACCCCAGTTTGATCAACCATCATTTTAGTGGTTGAAAACTAAGCAAGTAAATGACGTATCCTCTACTTTTATTGTTTTTTTAAAAAGACAAATGATATGTCGGCCTCTCGTGTCAAAGCAAAAAAAACCACATGCACGGGCTTGGATTTTTTTTTAAAATTGGCCTAGTGTGATGGGCCATCTAGGTCCAAATCCATATATTAGGCCCATTACCCTATTAAATCTCATGAAAATAAATAGCTTTAAAATATATTAAAAATATCATTTTTAAGAATAATTTTTTTTAATAAAACTATCAAGCATTGTTTTACGGTCCTTTGTGATTTTTATTTATTTTTTTTAAGTTTTGTTTTTGCACAGCTTTTTTTTTATTATCATCATGTGATTACAAGAAAAATAGACAAAAAAAAATTCCTAGGTAATATTCTTATATTTTTTTTTATTGACATATACCTAAATAAAAAATAATTGAATAGCTTCTCAAGAAATCAAATATTTTGATATCCACTTATTGTTTAGTTTCTTAATATAGCCTTTCAATTATTTCGCACATCTCTTTCTAACATTTATTTATGTATATAATTTTTGATTGATTTGATTAAATATACATGTCAACTTTTTAATTCATCACAATTTATTTTATAAACTAAAATTCACTCCGACAATACCTATCATTTCTTTATATTAAAAAAATAATTTTTGATTTGTCTCGTGGCATAACAAAATAACAATAAATTTACTAGTCTCAAAATTTGTTTTGTAGTGTGATGAGGTATGATCCAAACTATATTTTATCAACTACAATTTCAAAAGTATTAGGTTGATTGAACACATCATAATTTTATATGTTTCTCGCTCATTTTTTTTTAAATGGTTATTAAAAAAAATTATTTTTAACTTTTTACAATCATATATTTCAAATTATAACTACAAAAAATACCTCCATGCTAGACACATTAAGCTAGCATAACTTAGTTTAGCTCTAGTGTCATCATATAATTACAACTTATTTGGCAATGCAGCCTATGTTTTAATTTTAACTTTAAATTTTTTATTTTTGAATTATTTTGATAATAATATTAAAAATAATTTTTTTAAAAATAAAAAATATTATTTTAATATATTAAAAAAATACAGTATAAAAAACAAATACTACTTGTACTAATAGACTAGCGGATAGAAAGAAACAATAATAAACCAGCTCAACTATAAAACAAAAAACCAGAAGTGGATGCTAACGTGCGCCAATTTCCACTTCCAGCATCCCTCCCCATCACCCCATGGCCACGAAAGACCAGCAGCCCAAAAAACTCCCACTCTTTCCCTTGCTCTCTCTCCTCTGCTTCGCCTCCATCTTCCTCGCTCTCTCCCTCTCCCTCTCCAAAAGAGCCTCAATCTCTAACGAAACCATCCATGTCAGATCCACCCCAACACTAACCTCCACTCCCTGCAATTACTCTCATGGTTCCTGGATCTACGACCCAAATTGGATACCCAACAAATATGACAGTACATGTAAAGAAATATTCAAAGGTTGGAATTGCATTGCTGGCAATAAATCAAATGCTAAAGACATCATTAAGTGGCGATGGCAGCCTAACGGGTGTGATCTCCCTCCCTTCGACCCGGTCCGGTTCTTGCAGACTTTTAGAGACACCAGCATCGGTACTCTCTCTCTAAATTAATCACTATGTTTGTATTTCTTGTGCTTTCTTTGGAGCTAATGAATGGTGTAACAGTGCAGGATTTGTTGGGGACTCGTTGAATAGGAATATGTTTGTTTCTCTCTTTTGCTCTCTAAAAAGGGTGTCAAGTGATGTGAAAAAGTGGAGACCAGCTGGGGCTGATCGTGGCTTTACTTTTCTTCTCTATAATCTTACCATTGCTTATCATCGAACTAATCTTTTGGCGCGATATGGTAGGTAAGCTCTGCTTGCTATGCCAATCTTATCTTCTTGCATGTTTCTTAGCATTTTGGTCAAAAATGGAGTTCTTGGTTATGGTAATTCCAGATTTGAAACTACTTAGGCATGTTCTGCTTTTGTTTGTTTAGGTGGTCAGCTAATGCTAATGGGGGTGAGTTGGAATCTCTTGGATATAAAGAGGGTTATAGAGTTGATGTTGATATTCCGGAAGGCACATGGGCGGATGCTCCGAGCTTCCATGATGTTCTAATCTTCAACACAGGACACTGGTAATTTAAGTTGCTGTAATTTTTCTGAACAATGTAGGATGGTCTATATTCGTTTTATATATAATTGGCTGTAGCTACTAGAGTTTCTTTTCCGTGCCGATCCTGCATCTTTTTTGGTTGTTTTTATTATGTGAAAGATTTTTCATTGACTGTTTATATGGCTCTTTGTTTCTTGTGAATAGGTGGTGGGCTCCCTCAAAGTTTGATCCTGTGAAATCTCCCATGCTTTTCTTTGAAAAGAACCAGCCTCTGATCCCTCCAGTGCTTCCTGCTGTTGGCCTGGACAAGGTCTTGAAACACGTGGTACAGAGTCCATCTGCTTTTAGTTTTCATTTCATTTTTAAATTGCCGTGAAAAATCCATGAATGTGCCATCTGATATGGTTGTGTGACCTCTCACTGCTATTTCAGTGAGTGGTGTCCTTAGAAATCTGATAGATAAAGAAATCCCAATCTCCAGAATGTATATTGGCCATTGGCCATTCTTACTTATTTATCTGAACTTCAGTTAGTTTAGTACTCTTTAGCATAATGTCAGATATAAGTCCAAAAATATGCTCCGCTCGGAGTTCTGTTAGCATAGCACTTTGTAAGCTACTGACTTATGGATATGCCAACACAGCTATAAATCAAAAATAGACTAATGACAATTGATTCTGACAGGAAAATGATTAACTATTTATCTTCTAGACTCTGCTATTTGTATGCTTGATGCATGCTTCCACACTCAATGTTCTGCAGATATTAGTGATATTTTTTCAGTGCTTAGGCTACATAATTGTTGTGTTTGTTTCCCTCTCTTACGCTACATAATTGTTGTGTTTGTTTCCCTCTCTTACGCCCCTGCATCTGTAGTGCATGTAGGATTCATTCTGCTACTCTTTATTTAATTAAAATGGGCATTTTTAATTTCTCATGTCCTATGTTTTCACTGTAGATTCTCTTTGTTGAGAGAAGAATGCGTCCGGGTGGAATCAAGCTCTTTCGTACACAATCACCTAGACATTTTGAAGGAGGTGATTGGGATCAAGGTGGTTCTTGCCCACGACTACAGCCTTTGTCACCTGAAAAAGTGAGTCACATCCGAACTATGAGTTTGGACTTGATAGTTTGTTGACTTGATGGCAATTTGATATTACTATGTTGTGAAGCATAATCAGTGCCAAACCTTGCATTTACTTTTCAATTGCTTCACTTTTGTTCTACAACAGTATACAAAGGTAAAAGCTTCTTCCTTTCTCTTTCAGGTTGAAGAACTCTTCTCTCTAAAGAATAATGGGACAAATGTTGAATCCCGTCTGGTTAATCAGCACCTGTTCAAGGCTCTCAAGGGGTCTACATTCCATGTTTTGGACATAACCCACATGAGTGAGTTCAGAGCAGATGCTCATCCGGCAACAGCAGGTGGAAAGAAACACGATGACTGCATGCACTGGTGCTTGCCAGGAATTACGGATATTTGGAATGACTTATTCATAATGCATCTAAACAGTATTAAGGCTAGAAACTGATGTATCCACTAGTAGATATCCTCTGCAAATTGAGTTCTCTTTTGGTCTCCTGGAATTTGTTAGGTTTGATTTGCTTGGTCTGATGCTTATTCATTTACATGATATCGACACCATGATCTAGGATTTTCTAATACAGAATTTTAGAAGTTAAAAGCAAAACACACACACACGAGAATGTGCTTCCAGCCATGTTTTGGAAACCTATGATTTTCATTATAGAACTGGAAATTCAAGAGCTTCAAGAAATATTATTTCAGTCTTGATTTGGGTTGCCATTTCTTTTGTAAAGATTTTGGAGACTTATCAGAAACGAACTCCGACGGATAAAAGAAATGAACTATGGTCGCACTGAAGTCGCTTGTTCGAGCACAATTATTTCTACACGCGAAACAGAAAAAGAAAAAGCTTATTCAATCTCCACGACCCATCCCATAGTGTCCTCAATGCGACCAGTTTGAATTCCTGTCAATGTTCTACGTAGTTTCTCAGATACAGTACCCTCGCCTGTTTTATATTCAACCCTGCATTGGCATAAACAATGACTGCATGTTAAAAGCTGCAAGACCAGAGAGGAGAAAGAACAAGAAACATTTTTTCGCTTTTCATATCATATAGTATGCATTGCAACTTATACCTTTGTCCCTGATAGGTTACACTGCCAACAGGCTTAATTGCTATCGCAGTTCCTGTGCAGAAAGCTTCATCAACATTTATCAACTCCTCCAGTGGGATAGCACGTTCCTCAATCTGATCAAAGGTCGGTAGAGCATGCTCAATTTAGAGGGAAAACCATATTAAACTTTAGAAATGCTTTACTCCTTTGTGCGTAATTCAGTTCCTAGCTCTTGCTACCAAACACTTGTGCATATCCAGAAAAAGGATTAAAAATGACAGGAAAGAAGGTAGATTATGAACTCTCAGTTTACAAATACGAGATCGACTGGTTTTTCTTTCATCAGAATTTACTTACTTGATATCCGAGCCAGGAAGCAACTTCAATGATGCTTTTTCTTGTGATTCCAGGCAGAATAGTTCCGGCTATTGGAGGAGTTGAGATGACATTTCCCTGCAAAAGAAATACAATGCTGCATTAATATATGATGTTACCCACCGAATTAAACATAAACTAACTGCACTCAGAATATAAGCTATGAATTTGAAGCTGGAACATGAAAAAGTGATCTCGCCTTCATCGAAGACTGATTCTCATTAGCCTTACCTTCACAACAAAGATATTACATGCAGTAGCCTCCTCTATATTTTTGCCAGTTGCTGCATCAAGGAATATAGCATCGGTGAAGCCTTTAGCCTTTGCTTGAGTGAGTGCCTTGTAAATCTATAGTAGAAGTGAAAAGGTAAGCAAGATTTTACCCATTATTTGTTAAGACGGTAAGCATATGTAGATAGCTAACATAACGACGAATGCATTGCGTATCGCATGAGAAGTTATACTTATGACCGAATTGTGCTTCTAGTGAAAATAGACAAAGTAGTGCTTACAGGCGAATAGTTAGTGATAGATTTAATGCCACCAGTTCCTCCAGGAATTGCTCGATAGACCTTATCTTCAACAGAGAAGTGCATGGGACCCTGCATTTATGCAAAATTAACACTTAATAACAACCCCACTTTGCATCACTAAATGAAGTGCGTTTCTTTCCTTCCTCAGTACTTGACGAAGTTCTGCAACTGTCTACTAAACTCACATTGAAATAGTTGCCAACTGGAGAAGCATATGCTAGGAAGGTGTATTCTGGAGATGGCGCCACACCTAGAATTGGCCCTGTTCCCAGGAGCAAGGGCCTAATATAGAGCGATCCTTTTCCTGGAGGAGGTATCTATACCCAATTCAAAACACATTTTTAAATGATAATTACAAGATAACTAGTAAGATATTCATAAATGTGAACGAAACTTAAGGCTAATGGGATAAGTCAGGGCTGTGAATTTGAATACCCATCTTTTATTGGCCAAAGCAGTTTGCTTTATTGAACTAACAAATTGCTCAGCAGTTGGTGATGGCATGCACATTCTTTCCGCCCCCATTTGCATGCGTAGAGCATTTTGTTCTGGCCGGAAGAGTCGAATACGGTTATCATCACCTCTATATGCCTTTAAGCCTTCAAGTAACCCCTAGTAACAAGACCATTCATGTAATTGTCACTCAAATGGTCATGAGAAAAGGATCTGTTAATTAATCACATATTTCTGCTATTAATTTAGCAGTGCCAATGCTTACTTGTATGAGTTCTTTACATTAGTGCAGTTTCATATTGCCACTTACTTGTCCATAATTTAGAACTCCAGAGGAAGGGCTCAGCTCGACGTTTCCATAGCGAGTTAGATGGCCTTGTGAAAATGCACTCTCCCCACTAGAGCATTTCATCACGTACATGTAATCAGTTGGAATGAAACTAAATTTAAGCTCATCCCAGTTGCAAAGGTCATGCTCTTCTTGATCACCATTGATACTGTTATCAAAATGAAAAAAATAAATAAAAGATTAAAATCCCATCAAGTTGCACAGCATTAAAGGCTTGTAGAAAGAGAACATTTTCAACTCTTGGGATGGAAGTGACCCTTCAAGATGGTGCCCGTTTAGCCAAATAACGTCATTTACCTGGCATCACTAGCTGTTTGCACACCTATTGCATTCCTCGAGCAATGTCGTAGCTGTTGACAAAAGAAAAGGTAAAACCCAGTTATGTTTACGTTAATACCGTGTTCATCAAATATCTCACTGGGTAACCTTTGGTTTAAATCAGTTGTTATTCCTCCTCTCAATAAGAAGAGATCTCAAATTTAAACCCTGGATCAAGAATTTAAGATACGGAACAAAGATGAACGATACCCAATCAATTAGTTCATTTCTTATCTAATGAATCTATTTTTTAGTTATTTGGAGATATTAATCTAATGATAAATCAACAGTAATTTATCCATGAAATTTTAAGAGCTGAAGAAAACAAACTCATTTGACGTTGAACAAATCAATGGCTTTTGTTAGAAGGTGACTGGGAAATGTCTTCACACGCAATTTAGAATGATCGGCTACAAATCAAATCGAAAGAAAGGAACACAATGGCGGATTCTCTCTCTCCTCTCACTGGCTTGTTTTCTTTCAGGAAAAAAAAAAAACACACTAATTGACACCCTCTCAATATCCAGCTGCTGCCACTTCTTGAATGCATGCAGGTATGATGTATAGCCACTCCATTACCAGTTCTCAGCTCCACCTCCACTGTCTCACCAGCATCTTATTTCTTAACTTGTTCTATACCCACTTTTACTCACGACAATCAAATGCTAATGGGTACAAATGAATAACTTGCTATTCATAAAAAAAAAATTTAAAAGAAAAGGAGAGAAAAACAAGCAAAGCACTTGGCCTCTTCGAATGGAAGTCTCTTGCTCATTTTTTCCTCTCGGTTTGTTCATCTTCTGAATGAATTTAAGAAATAAAAGATGTTATGATTATTATTATTATTATTAAATCAACATTTGATACTTTTTTCAATCATATTTCGAGACGACAATTCTTTTATGGGAGAACTGAGAAAACCGTATGAAATTGGAGCCTGAGTGCGGGCTGGAGAACGAGAGTATGGGCGGTGACGAACTGATATTGTGTGAGCGTTGCAGATTTTTTTGTTGACGGACAAACAGAGTAAATTATAAAATAGTCCTCCTAGTTTCGAGAAACAAAATAATTTGTTCTATTTGTTTTAAGAATTAATTATATAATCCTTTCACCAGTGTCGACCACTCTTAATTTAACGTTATTTTATCTCGATAATTTCCTTTTATTCTCATTAATCTTTTCACAATTCTATTTGTTATTTTTATTTTCCCTATTTTTTGAATTAAGAAATAAAATAAATTAAAAAAAACGTAAAATGAATGAAGAGGGCTAAAGAAATAGTTTTTTAAAATAAAAAACAATCAATTCATTTCTCAAAAATAAAGTGACTAATTTATAATCTGGTGATGTGATACCGAGAATCTGAAATAAACCGAGAGGTGCAAAATTGAGATTCAAAGCAAGAAGGGATGTGGAGGTACTCCTAACTTAATTTTGCGTGGATGTAAGCCTTAAGCTCCTGGATTTAGAGTCTTCCGAAGATAGATTGAACATCCTTCTATAAATATCTAAGAAAGAAAAAGAAATATTTGACGCACCTTCGTGGCTAAGACGCCTCTTCTAAGTGTTCGAATCCACTCGAGGCTGCGTATCTTTCCTCTAGACATCGTATGCAGAGCCGAGCTTCGAGAATACAGCTAGTTCACTGGCAATCCTACGCTAAAAGTTGAATGTTACTGTGAGCTCATGGGCTGACTGACTCTGATTTAAGCTTCGGGAAACAAAACCATGGCCACACACGCCTCTCTCTCTCTCTCTCTCTCTCTCGCCAACAAGAGCACCGATCAATTCGCAATTCAAAACGGGACTCCAGTCTTCAAAATTAGGCAGTTGTTGTGGTGCTTATTTGCTACGTGCCGTATATATTTACTTGCACAATCGGTATCTGCCCCACCAGTTATTAATAATTACACCATTTTTATTTTATTTATTTTTTATTTTCTTGATCGCGTATTTAACAACAAATAGCATGTATTGCATTCCCTAACCGCCAGGGGAGATTATTAAATAAGTAGATTCTTCATAGAATCTCAATACAGAACGTAATCGATGATCTAAATATCTAAATCTATACCATGCACAATCTTTCTCCAGATATTGACAAGAATATATGACGACAGCCATTGAAGTGGAAAATGATATATAAAGGAAAGAGATTGACTGAAGTAGTGATTGACATAGCACATTAAATAAATATGAAAAAAAAATAATTTTTTTTATAAATTTTATCAAAAATACTTCTGAAATATATAAAAAACAAACGTGATTATAATCTTAATTTACATACATGTATAATTAATGATACATTGTATAAAAACAAATTAAAACCAACTGGTTCCTTTTCAAATAAGGTGTGTTTGGCATAATAGTAGGAGTTACTTTTCAAAATGTTTTTTACTTGAAAATATATTAAAATAATATTATTTTTTTAATTTTAAAATTTATTTTGACATCAGCACATTAAAAAGATAAAAAAAATTAAAAAAATTAATATTTTTTTAAAAATAAAAATTTCATGAAGTGATCCCAAGCAAGTCAATCATAAAGAATCTTAAAGATTATCTTGCTAGAATATTTCACAATCTAGATCATGGTATGATATCTCACTAAGATCGATATCCCAAATTAAGATCATGAAGATAAAAAAGGATCGATCATATTAGAATATACCCAGATCTTGAATATCATGAAAATAAATCAGATCGGATTTGAATATTTAAATTTCTAATTATACAGTTTTGAATTCAACCTCCATTGCTATATATATATATAGATCAATAGTACAGCATTGCCAATAAAGTTTCATTAGAACCGGCTCCTTCGTTTTTTAGTACTGTTGACTTTTCCCTCTTGAATTAATCGGCCTTGACAATTCACAATCCCAATGAACTCTTGTTTCTGTTTATCGGCATGCATGTGAGCTGTGTTTCTTTCCTTTTCTGAAGAGGCAGCAATTAACGGCGTTGGTGTTTTAGCCTTGTAGGGAGAAACGGTTTTGCAGGAATTAATTAAAATCCTTTATGGATAGGTATAATGCTCATCATTTTTAGCATCCTAGCTAGGACAAACTTTAACCAAAAAGAGTAAAGGCACAACAGACTAACAACTTAGCTGGATTCGGATCCAAAAGAATCCTACTCTTCGCAGGAGACATGTGCAGGAGACATGTAAAGATGGTGCCATGATGTTACAAAACCTGATATACTCAATATTTGGTGTTTGTACGATGATTACTATGATATACTCAATAAAGGTTAATATTCTCTTCTCCGAAGATTAGAAAATGCATGGTTGGTGCATGGTAGTCGTGAGGTTTAGGGGCTGAGAAGATCTTTAATCAAAGATAAATATCCTTTACATATCATTAATAAGATGAAAATATAATAGGCATTGAAAATACTTTTTATACACCTATAGATGCAAGGAGATGATCATTTTTAAAATGAAAAGTTTGTTAAAAGTCTTAAGATTGAATAAACAGAGTTTTATAACCTTAATATAAGTCTATAACATTTCGTAGACCAATTGGGCTTTGCGCGTAGCTACGTCTAGGGAATGTGGGTATGACAGCTCGTCAAGATAATATTCGCTTGAATTCAACACATGGCTAAAATCAATAGAGTTGAGTTTGACAACTTGCCAGCTTTATGTTCGCTTGAGCTTAAAATGTGACTGAACCAAAGTATGTTGGGTTTGACAGCTTGTCAGACCCACGCTTACTTGGGCTTCGCAAGTTGTAGAGACTAAGTACATTAGGTATGACAGCTCGCTAGACTCATGCTAATTTTTGCTCAACATGCAGTCGAATCCAAGTATATTGGGTTTGACAGCTCGACATGAGGTTTGTTTAATTGAAATATAATGTTCAATGTTTTTATATATGTTTTCTTTGTGGTAGTTTTATATGTTTTAATAAATAATATAACATGGACAATTAATACACTAAAAATAATTATCTTCAGTTCTCAAAAGCTTATCGCTGTATCCATTGCCCTAACATGCTGCTCCTACTTGCCTGATTTGGATTTCACGTGGCTAGCTAAAAGCTCATGCACATGAGATGAAGCAACCACCAGGCAGGATCGATCCTTTTCTTCTTCTTCTTCTTCTTCTTGGTGCTAAACTCTTGGCTTATGTCATATTTATTCACCGCTAGAAAGAGCAAATCCCTCACTGTGACACTCTACATGAAATATCTTTAAGCTATCGGAGAGTCATTAATTTATTTACTATATCACTCCTTTTCTTTTGTTATAAAGGAAAGGCTATAGAGACTCGAGACCTTTTGATAGGAAAGGAGACACTGATACTTGACCCATGACAGTGCTCTTCCATGCTGTAGGTGGGTTAAGAAGGTCCAGCTACAAGGACAACAAAGCCATGCATGCTACGTACTTGCCAGCAATGGGTAATAATATAATGTAGTATGGTCTCCCATAATACCGTATTCAAATTAACCGAAATAAAGCTAATTTATTATTTAAGCCATAAAACATCTCGTGTTCAAATCCTGAAAATTAAAAAAAAATCAGGGCCAGTGAGATTTAAAAACTTTAAAAGGACCAACTCTACTGCGCAGTTTAAAAAAACACACTGGGCTCATTATTATTATTATTATTATTATTATTATTAAAAAAAGGAAAAAAAGATAAAAGCTAAAAAAAGGTTGTGGTAATTTTACAACGTCCTGGCTTATTGGGAGACTTTAAACAGAATGAGGAAAAATAAATATAGTTTTGCAATCTTAATTTATTTTCTGACGTGCAGTGCCCCTCCTCCTCCTCCTCCTCCTCCTCCTCCTGATTTGATGCAGAAAGCTATAAGAAAACAAGATGATCATTAGTCCGAGTCCCATATTGATCAGAAAGAAGATTTCTCTTCTTAATTCCAGCGAAAACCCATTTCCGTTACTTCAATAGTACTCCCTCAAAAAATTATTATAAGTGGGGAAATTGAAAGAAACTGTTGGTTATATATTTCCAATCATTACGCTGACCTTGTTTATATAACTTAAATGATAGCATTGTGTTGGGATATTGCCTCTTATATGGCAGTATCTGCAGCTCATCTTCTAGAAAAAAATAGCTGTCATTATAAAAATAAAAAAAAAGTCAGCTTGTGAGAGTAAAAGAAGGTTACTGTTGCAGCAACCGAAATTCACAAAGTAGGCAAAGGTTAGGGGGCCACCAGTTGACAAATGAACAAGAGTAGCTGCCATTAAAACCAATAAATAAAACATCATTTAAATAGTAAAATGAGAGGGGGGGGGGGGAAAAGAGAGAAAAGAGGAAGAGAGAGAAGAGTGGCTGCCAAGAACAATAGCCCTGTTGTCTTTTGCAGTGTGTGAGCAATGAGAGTCAAGAGAAGAAGTGATCTTTCTTCTTTATATGTGTTGTAATATTTTCTCCATTTATCTCTAATAAAAATGGTTTTTTTTCGTGGAAGTAGATAATTTGCCTACATCCACATTAAATATTATGTGTTAGTGTGCTAAAACATCACTGTTACATGCATAGAGGGGAAATCCCCTACACATTGAACATCAAGAAAGTTGCCATCTTTATTGCGAAATCCCCTACACATTGAACATCAAGAAAGTTGCCATCTTTATTGCTCTTTCAAGTTTAATAATTGATGAACCATACAAAAAGGGTATAGTCCTCGAGGAAACTACAGTCATTTGGACTCGGGCTTTGTTTAACTACGCTCGTGTTCACCATCCATATGTAAAGATGGCATATTTTTCTTTGTTTTTTTCGTATCTTCATGTGAACTAACAGATTAACTGATAAGCAATGAACAAATCCTTCCTTCAAGATTTGTATTGCATGTCCTGCCAATTAATTGCTACAACCATTCATCAGTTGATGCAGAGAAGGATTCTCTGGGGTTTTGAGAAGCTTAATTAAGGTGGACAGTCCATCCCTTCTTGTCCTCAACAAGTCCAGTTTGAATTCCTGTAAGGGCTGTTCGCAGTTTGTGACACACTGTGTTCTCTCCTGTTTAGTGTATAGGTTACTTGTAACCTCTTTAGCATCGCTTCGTTTCTCCTGTGGTGGACCCACTCTCATTTTCTCCAGCATCCCCTTTCTAGTACTCAAAACCGAATTGAATATTTCATTCACGCCGTTACCCAACCTATCCAATCCCTCTCCTAACCTCTCCGTCACCATCTCCAGCTCCTTAACGGCACTGCTTGACCTTTCCCCGTTCTCTCTGCTACCGTCGACCATGACGCCACTCACTTCCTTAATACGCGCCTCCATCTCATCAAGCTCGTCGAGTAGATGCCTCCTTCTGTCTGGCCTATTTGAAATCATTGTGGTGGAAACCAAGAAGTGTCGAAAAACCATATGTAGTTTTCTTCACCTTTGTTCCTCATAGGTTATGCTGGCAACAGAAGTGACTACAATTGCAGTTCCTGTGCAAAATACCTCATCCGCAGCAAGCACATCCTCAACTGGAATACGTCCTTCTTCGACCTGATCATCGAGATTGCCAAAATTTGTTGGTGGGAAGAAATCACTAGTGGTGGCTCTGATACCAATTGCTGGGGATTCTGCTCCCCCTTGCGGAACGGTGGTGTTCATGATCATTGCTCAAAGGAGACTAAGCACACTAACACAATATTTAACGTGGTTCGGCAAATTGCCTACATCCATAGAAGAGATCGATATTATTAGAGATAGAGAAAGAATACAACACACGGAGAAGGATCACATCCACTTAACTCCCATCTCTCATTGCTACATAGGGCAGCAGCTGCATACAGCAGCAGGGCTGCTGGTGGCAACCCTTCTCTTTTTTTTTCTCTTCTTCTCTCTTTTGTTCTTGCTCTCTCTCTCTTTGTGCTGCATTCTTGGTGTTTATTTATAGGTTTCAATGACAGCTCCTCTCTCTTGCACAAGGCTGCCAAACTTACCAAACTTTGACATTAGACAATGGTTGTTGGCTGCCACTAACAACCCACCATTGTAGCCTTTTTCTTTGACAATGTCAAGGGGTTGCAAATGTTGCACCAGCAACCCTCTTTGACTCTCACATGGCAGCCATCTTCTTTGACAATAGCAGCTACATAATTGGCAATATTCCAACAAAATTGTCTCACTCTTTGGTATAGGAAATTAAGAAGTTAAGATCATGTTTCTCTTTGTTGTATTTCAGAAGACATTTTGAACTGTTATTCTGACACACACAAGGCTTATTCAAGTGGTGGAAGGATAATTCTTAATTACGTCATAACCACAATCTTGAGCAATCTCCAGGATGCTTTTTCTAGTAATTCCAGGCAAAATTGTCCCGAGTATGGTGGGGGTTGAAATGACATTACCCTACAACGAAGAAGCTTTGTGAGTGTGATTTAATTTGGGGAGAAGAACTTGATCCTGGGAAAGAAGATATAGAACAAGAAGCCTCTTCTGCCTGTTATTATAAGTGGAAATATTACATGAAAAAATGCTATTCTGTAATACCTTCAACATGAAAACATTACACGAAGAAGCCTCTTCAATATGCTTTCCAGTTTCTCCATCCAAGAACAGGACATCACCAAACCCTGCAGCCTTCGCTCGCTTCACTGATTCAAAAACCTATAGCAAACCGGAAAAAAAAACAATTCAATCAATGAAATACTTCAATAGTGTTTACCACTGCGACTTCATAAACAGTATCAAAATCAAACCAATTGCAAACTATGCTTACCGGAGCATAGTTGGTAATGCTTTTGATACCTCCAGTTCCACCAGGGGAAGCTCGATGAAGTTTGGTCTCGATAGACAAGTTAAAGGCGTCGATCCCACTCTGCAATATCACTAGATCTCCTGTTTAACCCATAATTGCCTTGATCGGACTGGATCTATTTTTCTTAAGAACATCCGAAGCAATACAAGAAATTAACCACCCACCTTGTAAGAGTTGCCGATAGGAGATGCAAAGATAAGGAATGTGCATTCAGGAGCTGGTCCAATACCCAAAACAGCTCCACTTCCCGTAAGCAAAGGCCTCAGGTACAATGTTCCCGTCCCATGGGGAGGCACCTGTTCCCACTCCAAAGAATTCATACGCAAGAAATTCTCTGCTGTACCTTTTTATAAATATTAGGTTTTGAAACTTTTGCGCCTTATTATTTAAATATTTTATAATATGTTTTTTTTTTTAAATCTAATAGATTATTTTGAGTTATTTATAAGAAAATATTTGTAGTATTTATTAAATTAGAATATTTAAAATTTAAAATTTGAATAGTTCCATATATAGTTTGATAATTTATAATTTTGTTTGGTTTTTAAAACATATAAAAAAATTTGATTACATTGAAATAAAAACTACATATATTTTTTTGCATGCATATGTATAATTTTTTATAATTAGATCTATTAAAAGTAATAGCCATTAAAAGATCGCACCGATTTATTTACCCACATGGTTACAAATCATAAATATATATTTTCATATCATATGCTAGCTGTTATAAGAAAATTTCACGTCTTATCTTACAAAAATATATATATGTATAGTTGTTTTAATTTTTTACTTCTCGACTTGTTTACAAGTTTTTTCAACTATAGATATTTACTAAAAATACATGTGATCTAAATCAAACTCTTAAATAACACTATTATATTATTTATTATCTTTATTTTTATTTATATATATATATATATATATATATATATATATATATATATATATATATATTTTATCATGAGATGGAAATTAAGAAAACAAGGAGATAAAACAGAGGGTAAAAATAATAATACCCAACGCTCGTTTGCAAGGGCAGTTTTCTTCACAGCATCAATAAATTGCTCGGTCGTTGGTGCTTGCATCAGCAGTCTCTCTGCTCCCATTTGCATGCGTCGAGCATTTTCTTCTGCCCTAAAGATCATGATTCTGTCATCTTCTCTCCTATATACTTTCATCCCTTCAAACAATCCCTATGACCAAGAAAACACGTTTGTCATTGATTATCAGTGCCAATTGAATTACTATCTCAACGGCACTGCCAACATGATTTAACGCTAAGAGTGCGTTAAATTATTATCAGTTCATCAAAATTAAGTTCTCCGCATATTTACAATTTATGAACGACCAAAAGAGATGTTCATAATGTAAATCAAAACTGATCTTACAGTAGTCAGTAGAGAATTAGGGAATGTTGATGAGTTGGTGATTACCTGTCCGTAGTTCAACACTGAAGAGGATGGGCTTATCTCAAGATTTCCAAAGGGAACAAGGTGTCCTTCTGAATATTTGTCTCCAACAGGGCATTTCATTAAGAACATGAAATCCGTGGGAGTGAGACCAAAACCAACACTATCCCAGTTGATATCTTCACCACCAGACTTCACTTTCTCATCAGTACTCACTTTGTGATCATCAGTACTCACTTGGTGATCATCAGTGGTCACTTTGTCATCATCAGTACTGTTTTCATAACAGAAACTACGGAACAGAGCAAGAACAAATTAATCAATCAACATTAATCTAGTGGAAGAGTAGTCAATGTGGCAATTTAATTACATGTATATTCTTTTCGAGAAAAATGTTTTAGATCATAGAGACTCGAAAGAATCTACCATGGGTAAGCTGATAAAATTATAATACGATATTGAATGATCCATTGAAGGCTAAATAACATAAACTTTTTCATGATTTGAAATTTTTTGTATCATTTAATTAAATTAAAACCGCGAGCGAGATGATTTGTAATTCAAAAACCCTACTAAAATCTTGTAACAGTAAGGTAAGTTTAACTCATGAGGTCCATACAAATTGTTCTATTCATGATAAATAAAGAAGAGGAAAAAAAACTTCTCTAGGGAAGAAGAATGATGCAGAAGAGGCTTATCTGGGACCATCATCAATTGGCTAAGCCCTTGAGGTTTTAGCATGTGCAAAATTGATTTTATTATATATGTTGAAGATCATCAGCCTTAATCAAAGCCTTTCCATATATACACACCCCTAATCACAACATAATCATATCTAATTCCTTCCTTTCCTCTTGCTCACAATAATGTATAATGTTACCTTCGTTTCTCATGTAATACGTTACATACTGGATGTATATAAATACAAGTGCACTCACCACCAAATCAGTGTGGCAGATTTCAAACATTCTCATAGTATCAGAACTTTCATTGGATTAACATCCCATGATCCAAATGGCCTCCAGTTCATCTGATTCTTCTCCCACCCTTCTTCCTTCCAACACCATGATTCATATGGTTACAATCAAGCTCTCCTCCTCCAATTATTTTCTATAGAAGAGTCAGCTTCTTCCTCTTCTTGACAGCCAAGGTCTGCTGGGTCATGTGGATGGCACCCTTGTGCTGCCACCATCATTTGATCCTCCCACCTCTCAGACACCAAACTGCAGTCACATAGCATGGAAAGCAACTGACCAGAGCCTCCTCAACCTTCTCCTCTCCTCTCTCATAGAGGAAGCAATGGCTGAAGCTGTCGGCCTCTCGCACATCTCATGAGGTCTGGACAGCCTTGGAAAGCACCTTTAGCCACCGCTCCAAAGCTCGTGAGATTCGTCTCAAAGATGACCTTCAATTGATGAGGCGTGGCACCCGTCCAGTCACTGTTTATGCCCGTGCATTCAAGGTTTTATGGGATTAGCTTCATGCAATCGGTCGCCTTGTTTATCTGATCTCGTCTCTAAAGCCGAGAGTTGTAAAATTTTTCAAAAATCTCTGGAGACTTTAGCGCCTCCAGTTGCAGCATTCACTGGCAACATAAGCTCTTCTCATCGTGGAAGCAGCTCCTTTCGCCAAAATCATGGTCGTGGCTACGGGTCCAGTAGCAACTCTTCTCATTCTGGACAGAGCCGTACTCACACTAACCAAGGTCATCGTCCACCACGCTGCCAGATCTGCCGACTAGAGGGACATTATGCTGATCGCTGTAAGCAGCCCTATGACCGACATGAATCCACAACATTCCTTGCTGAATCTGATTGGCTTTTGGATATAGGGGCTTCGGCTCACATGACTCTAGATAATTCCACATTGGAGCAGTCCACAGCTTACACAGGTAAGGAATGTGTAATTGTAGGGAATGGTGCGTCCCTACCCATTACTCACACATGCAATATTTCCCATTCCCCAGATCTTAAATTATTAGATGTTTTGGTTGTTCCTCACCTTACTAAAAATCTTTTGTCCATCAGTAAACTCATAAATGATTTTTCTTTATCAGTTACTTTTGCTAATAATTTTTTCACTGTTCAGAATTGCCTAATGGGAAAGGTGGTGACAACCGGTAGACGTGATGAAGGCTTATATGTGCTAGAGTGCGGCAATTCTGCATTTATTTCTGTCCTTAAAAATAAATCTCTTCATGCTTCATATGATTTATGACATGCACGCCTTGGACATATGAATCATTCTATTCTTGCTTTATTAAATAAAAAAGGACAACTTCATCTCACCTCTTTATTGCCATTTCATAAATTATGTGACACATGTCAACTTGCAAAAAATCATCACTTGCCTTATACTCGTAATGAACACAAGTCATCAAATGTGTTAGATCTAATTCACTGTGACATATAGGGTCCTTCACCTGTAAAATCTAATTTTGGGCATAACTATTATGTTTTATTTATTGATGATTATTCTCGCTTTACTTGGCTTTATCATTTGAAATTAAAATCTGACTTCTATGATACATTTATTCAATTTCAAAAATTTATTGAAAATCAATATTCTTCTCGCATAAAATTTTTTCAAAGTGACGGTGGTGCAGAATTTACAAGCAATTGCTTCAAAACTCACCTTCGTACCTCGGGTATCCATCATCAGCTATCTTGCCCATATACTCTTGCCTAAAATGGTCCCGCTGAAAGAAAACATCGTCATGTGACTGAAACTGGTTTGGCTCTTCTTTTCCATTCTCACTCTTCTCCTCGTTTCTGGGTTGATGCCTTTAGCACTGCTGCTTACATCATCAACCGATTGCCCGCACCGCTTCTAGAAGGTAAGTCCCCCTTTAAACTTCTATATGGTTCTCCTCCCAATTATGAGAATTTTCATCCTTTTGGTTGTCGTGTATATCCGTGTTTACGTGATTATATGCTAAATAAATTTTCCCCTCGAAATATTCCTTCCATTTTTATGGGCTACAACACTTCTTATAAAAGGTTCCATTGTCTTGACCCTTCTACATCTAGAATATATATCACTCGACATGCTCAATTTGATGAAATTACTTTCCCTCTCTAGATACCTCTCAGGCTCAATCCATGTCTTCCCTTCAATTTTTCAATTTTTTGGAACCAACACCTCCCTATCCAAACATGCATGCTTCTTCCCCAATGCCACATTCCCTGCATATTACACAGTCCGGATCTAACTTGTGTATTCTTTGTATTGATCCTATGAATGAGCCTATGCAGATGGATAATTCTATTGCAGGTTCTTCTCTGTAGCACTCGGACCCCAGTTCAACTTCCCTTGCACCCACTGAACCGGCTCCTCCTCTTCCAGTTGCTGTCTCTCAGATGAGTTCTCATCTTATGCTCACATGAGCCAAAGCTGGAATTTTTAAAATTCGGCACCCGACAAATCTTGCTTTTTTGGGATCCTCTAGTCTTCTCTCAGCTTTTTTAGCATCTGTTGAACTAAAAGGATTCAAATCTGCTGCTAAGAATCCTTCTTGGCTCGCCGCTATGGATGAAGAAGTTCAGGCTTTGCAAAATAATCACACTTGGAATTTGGTCCTTCGACTAGCTGACACCAACATTGTGGGTTCTAAATGGGTGTTTCGGACCAAATATTTGCCTGATGGTTCCATCGATCGTCTTAAAGCTTGTCATATTGCTAAAGGTTATACACAAATACCTGGTCTTGACTACACCGACACTTTCAGCCCGGTTATAAAGGCTACCACTGTCCGTGTTGTCCTATCTCTAGCTGTGACAAAGAAATGGCCTTTTCGTCAACTTGATGTCAAGAATGCATTCCTTAATGGTCATCGCACTGAACAGGTCTACATGGAACAACCTCCTGGATACATTGATCCTCGCTACCCTAATCATGTTTGTCAATTGAAGAAAGCACTTTATGGACTCAAACAAGCACCTCGTGCTTGGTTTCAGCGTTTCAGCTCTTTCCTCACTCAACTCAGCTTTTATTGCAGTCGTGCTGACACATCACTCTTTGTCTTTCACAGGAAATCTGACATTATTTATTTGCTTCTTTATGTTGATGACATCATCATTACAGGCAACAACTCCTCTCTTCTTCACAGTTTTACTTGTAAGCTTCATTCTGAATTTGCTACTAAGGATTTGGGTTCTCTGAGTTACTTCCTTGGTCTTGAAGCTACATCCACAACTGATGGTCTCTTTATTAGTCAACTAAAATATGCTCTTGACATTCTCACTCGTGCTCAGTTACTTGATAGCAAGCTTGTTCATACCCCCATGGTTGTTTCTCAGCACCTATCTTCTGATGGTTCTATGTTTTCGGATCCTACTCTTTATCGATCTCTTGTTGAGGCCCTTCAATATTTGACCATCACGTGTCTTAACATTGCTCATGCTGTCAACCATGTCAATTAGTTTTTACATTCTCCAACTAATGACCACTTTCTTGCAGTAAAACGCATTCTTCGTTATGTCAAAGGGACTCTGCATTTTGGTCTCACCTTCCACCCCTCTGCCACTCCTACTACTTTAGTTGCTTATTCTGATGCCGACTGGGCCGGATGTCTTGACACTCGTTGCTCCACCTCTGGTTATTCTATTTACCTTGGTAACAATTTGGTTTCCTGGAGTGCCAAGAAGCAACCTAATGTGTCTCGTTCAAGTTGTGAATCTGAATATCGTGCACTTGCTCTCACTGCCGCAAAATTGCTTTGGCTCACACATCTCCTTCGTGATCTGAAAGTTTCTCTTCCACAGCGGCCTCTTCTTTTATGTGACAACAAAAGTGCCATTTTCTTAAGCTCCAACCCTGTTTCTCACAAAAGGGCCAAGCATGTTGAGTTAGATTATCATTTTCTTCGCGAACTTGTTCTTGCCGACAAGCTTCGCACACAATATGTTCCTTCTCACTTACAAGTTGTTGATATCTTCACCAAAAGTGTGCCTAAAGCTCTCTTTCAATTTTTCCGGTCCAAGCTTAACATCGGTTCCAACCCGACGTTCAACTTACCGGGGGGTGTTGAAGATCATCAGCCTTAATCAAAGCCTTTCCATATATACACAGCCCTAATCACAACACAATCATATCTAATTGCTTCCTTTCCTCTTGCTCACAATAATGTATAATGTTACCTTCCTTTCTCATGTAATACATCACATACTGGATGTATATAAATATAAGTGTACTCACCATCAAATCAGTGTGACAGATTTCAAACATTCTCAAAATATATATATATATATAAGAAAAAAGGGCAAAAAAAAAAAAAAAAGTGCTGCCAGTACCTGCTAACAGGTGGTGGTGTAGATTTCGAATGCGGAAGCAATAGCCCAACGACTTGGCGGAACCTTGACAGCACCTTTTTTTGGGCCTGAGGTTGATGAAGCCATTGGTGCCTGAAGAACAAGCTCTGCAACCAAGTTGCACAAACTGCCAAAATATAGTTACAAGCTCATTTCACACGTCCAAGTTCAACCCTTTTTTACATACAGAGGTAATCGCACAGTGACACAAATTCAACCCTTTTTTACATACAGAGGCAAGCACACAATGGCACAAATCCTTGTTGCATGAGGAGACACTGTTTAGAAAATTGCAAGCTCAAGTCATTGAAATTAACAGTTTTAGACAATTAATCATTGGCAGAAGCTCAAGTCAACAAGCCATTTCTATGTGGAAAAGGAGAAGGGAGTAAAAGAAACAATGTCCCGAGCCCTCTACAATATGCCCTGTAAGACATTGTAATTAAACAACTTGTTTCTCTTTTTTACTCTTTTGTGATTTCACATAAATAAGAAAAGATTATGTAATATCAACATTATCATTATGTAACGTAATTCTCAGAAGTTTTCCTTAACTTTATCCAAGCACACAACGTCCTGTTTATGATTAAGGTGTTCAAAAACCCTGCGCAAGTATTTTAGAATAGGATCCATGTTTTTTTTTGAGAAGACAATAATGCATCGTAATGCCTTCAATTAATGCATTGTGAAAATCTCATGCACAAAATGTGTGAAGTCATGATTTTTTTTCTTTCTTAATGCAAGAATACAATAGAACATAAATGAAATGATAAAAAGGAATGCAAAGACTTGGAGAAGTTAAGAATTGCAGTAGCTATAAACCATAGAGACATGAACGAGAAGTTGGCACACCTTAAGGAAGGAAGGAAGGAAGGAAGGAAGGAAGAGGAGAGAAACTGTAGAAACTCCTAGTTTGTCTCAAATTGCTGGTCAATAAAAAATATATACAAAGAGAGGGAGGAGAGAAAAAAAAAGGCAGGCTTTAAATGGCTTCACAAGACCTAGCAAACAGAGATCATTCTGGGTAATTATGTCCAACTATGACTTATATATGGTGGTGCCAAATTAAATTGTGTCATTTCTATTGACTAGCTAGCTGTGCTACCAAAATGTTCAGCCCATGCTGGTCGTCATTTCTTGCCTTCCCACCAATAGTGGTGGTTTCCCATTTTTTGCCCGTTATAATCTCTCCCTTCCAAAGAAAAGAAAAGGGAAGTATGGTTAAGCAATGAAAACAGAGAAGAACGTGTTTGACTTAACCAGGTTCCTCCTTGTTATCAACCACAAAGTTATTATTAGTTTTTCCTCTTGAAAGCGGGTTAATCTTGGCCTAGTAAAGGAGAGCTTCACGAGTGATCCAGAGGCTATTCCGAGCAGCAGTTAAACTATCATTTCGTCGTTGTTTTTGGAAAAAAAATTATTTTAATTTATTTATGTGTTTTTTTTATAATTTTAATGTGCCAGAACACTGTCCTAAGCAACTGGAATTTAACACAAAGTGTCATCCAACCAAGTGAGTGGGCTCTGTTCCATGAATCCTTTTCAATTGTAGCCATAAGAACTTAGCAGCTAACAAGAGGAGGATGGATGCGACACACCCAAAGAAGTTGTATTCAAATTAGCAGGCCTGAATTGATATTAGGGCTTCTTTTCTTGGGAAGATAGTAGGGCTTATTAGTTCTGCATCTTTAAGGCAGATTTATTACAGGGTTTATTATACAATGTCAGCTTATTACTATGGGCCAATTCCTTTAGCTGAACCTATTTTGGGTCTATTTAATGCCCACCAGGCCTTGGACATGTATGTGGGCCAAGCGCTTGGTTTGCAAGGAACGTTGGAGTTCTCTCCATTTCTCGGCCCATAATTGAAAAACTTGTTTGCTCAGCGAAATTGGGCTTAAGGTCTGCACGAACAACTGAACTGCATCTTTTCTTTTTTAGAAAAACTAAACCGCATCTTATTTATTTACTTTAGTCTATAACTAGTTTACAGGGGCATGATAAAATAAATCTAAAACATAATAAAACATTGTATAAAATATGGATAACTATTTAGTATTATTATTAAGTAGATTAATATTAAAATCTTTATACCTGATTTTGTTTTTAGTTCTAGCTTAAAATTAAATCATGTAGATATTTTTTTAACATGATATAATCGAGTTAACTAGCGTAAAAACAACTTGCCTTATCAATAAAATAAATTCAAGAACAAAATTGACATAATAAAAAATTGATTGACCTCACTCCTTGTGTTGCTCAGATTTAAAATTAAACTATGTATGAGTTGGTTTGATATGATTTGGTTAACTTAGGCAATTTAAAAAAAAATTAAGATTGAGATTGAAAATAAATATGAATAAAATTTAAAAAAAAAGAAAAAAAAAAAAGAAAGAGCACAGCTTTATTGTTCATAAAAACAGTAAATTAGTAGGTGCCTTGAACACTAGATATTCTAGTATGTTTAGGTAATATGAATATTTTTAAATGAGCTAAGCAATTAAAACTAAGAAAATAGACAATATTTTTATTAGCCTAAAGCTTGAAGAAAACAAATTCAACCAAGTATTCAAATTTAAGTAAATAAAAAAAAAACCTTAGTCACCAAGTAAATCCCTTATCTTATCAATCTAATATTCTTGTTTTATTTTTGTTGCGGCGATGAAAAAGTCTTCTTTACTGTCAAAGTTCTCCCGTGAACATACATTTCCATTCCTACAAACATAATTAAAACGAGCACAATATTAGGTAATCATCAGCAAGACTTCGAAGGCCTTTTTTATTTTCTCGAAGACAATAAATTCTTGACTGCTGAAAATCCTGCGCTGATAACGTGAATTTGGTTTCAGAAGCACGCAATTCCTCCCAGGTATCAATCTCCCGTGGGTAGAAAATATCATGGTTTGCTCAGACAAAGATGACAATTGATATTCTAAGCTTTGCTTTTTCTTAGCTGCACTCTTTACAAACGAGCGACAGTTGAGTTCACATGCGAAGAATACTATGAATTGAAGTCATTTGCTTAAAGAAATCTTCTGTAATGAATCCGTGAAATGCTGGGTCTCATCATGTGCTGTTTGCTAGTGACTAAACCTGGGCATATTCAAATGTTTAGTGCAACAATTGTGAGCTCAGTCGCTTGTTACACGGAAGATAGGATAGCGACTTCTATTCACATGATCTCACTGTTTGCTAGTGACTTTATCAATCCGTGAAACGCTGGTCCTCTTTCAATTTTATTTTATTTTCTTTTGATTTTTTCTTCTCTCTTTTACAGGTTCCTCAATTACCGCCACAAAAAGTTCTCAGTAACTTGTAAGAACATGATTGATAGCATATCATGAACATTATATAAAAAAAAATCATGAATCCAAAAGATAAATAGATGATAAAAACAATACTAACGTACGCGGAATTATTCTTTACATTAGTACACGAAACGCTAACTTGACAACAGTTCTTAATTTTGTTCATAGTAATTTGACAACTCTGCAATCCTTACAACTAGTGACAAATCAAAGAAGCTTGTAATGATGCATCACTGGTATATATTGCTGATTTTAGCACTTCTATTTTGTGTTTTTTCCTTTCCTTTTGCATCATGATGCCCTGATAATGAAGAATGATTGTCTTAACCCCAGTGGGATTTCCCAGGAAATGAATTTCATGAAATATTCCTAGTTATGTGGAGACCATACTGTATGACGGGGGATAAGATAAAACGAAACTAAATTGACAGAAATCTTGCTAGATATAGAAGATTATCGGAACAATTCCCGCAAACTTAATATCAATTTGATTTTTATATATGTGAAATAATTAGAAATCTCTTAAGAAATAATTAGTCATTAGGCAGGCACCAAAAATATATCATTATCCTCAGCCCTGCGTAGCTTTTTCTATATATCTTGTTGTATCCGCTTATTAGTGATTGATCAATTGTCTTATTTTCTCGTGTACATTAATAAAATGATGATGATCTGACATTTTACTCTCGTAAATAAAAGTATCTCTACCTTTTGAAAATCTCATTCGTGTGATGACTTTTCCACCTTTTTTTCCCCTTCTATAAATACACACCTTATACTGCATTGTATTAAGAACCTCAAAGATCACTTGTCTGCCTTTTTCTCAGTTCTGCCTTGCATAGAGAAAGAAGATGTGGTTCAGCAAGTTCTTATTAGCAGCATACTTGATGGCATCCGTCTCGGTTAACATCACCTTAGCCCAAAATTCTCCCCAAGACTATGTCGATGCACACAATGCCGTTCGTGCTGAAGTGGGAGTTGGTCCAATTACTTGGAACAACACCGTTGCCGCCTATGCTCAAAAGTATGCAAATTCAAGGGTTGAAAACTGTGAATTAGAGCATTCAGGAGGACCCTATGGTGAGAACATTGCTGAAGGTTATGGTAACTTGAATGGAGTGGATGCAGTCAAAATGTGGGCAAGTGAGAAGCCTTTCTATAGCCATGATACCAACTCATGTGTCGGTGACGAGTGCCTGCATTACACTCAGGTTGTGTGGCGCAAATCGGTTCATTTAGGGTGTGGCAGAGCTAAGTGCAAGAATGGGTGGTGGTTTGTCACTTGCAATTATGATCCTGTTGGAAACATTGAGGGCCAAAGCCCGTATTGAATTATGTTGCTCGGAGTTCTAGCTAATAGTCAGCCACAAAAAAATAAAATATATAAGAAGATAATGAAATCTTTTCTATTGAAGGATTTGTTTGCATAATTATAATATTTAGAACCAAAATCTACTTGTATGTTTGTGTTTAAAGAAAAGGGTGATGCTAGGGGTACTAAATTTTTGTACCAAGAGTTTATTTGATATTGTAGTATTGTAATATGTTATTCAAAAGTGATTTTTATTTAAAAATATTTTTAATGTAAATATATTAAAATCATTGAAAAATATTTAAAAAAATATTAATTTAATGTTTTTTATGCTAAATTCACTTTTAAAACATGATTTTAACCACAAAAACAAACACCTTCTAAATCTTATTTACTATGATGTAAGATCTGTTTATTAATTTGTCTTCAGTTGTAACAAAGTGATCATTCTGGTCTCAACTCTCAATTGGAGAAAAAAAGGGTCATCGATGTCCTCGAATTTAACCAATATAAACTTAGTTGGCATTGGAATTAATGTAGGCAACTGAGCTGGCATAAAATACTCAAAACCATGATTTGAATTTGATTTGATTTGATATTATTCGAAGAATTAATGGAAACTAATTAACCAATAAGGAAGACATCAGATATGTAATATTGCTCTCTGGTTTCATATGCTACTCGAAATAGTTCTTCCATATATTAAGCCCCGCAATTCCTTCCATTTCTGGCATATAGAGATCTCTGTATATTATGGCATTTAATTACTTACCATATGCAGGTAAATTAGAAATCAACTGTTGGGTAGTAAATTTGAAAAGTTTATCAAATGAATTTTAACCTTTTAACATCATTTAATGTGAGAAATTAAAAAACAAATCAATTAACCAACAAATTGGTCTGTATATACAACAGCGGCAGCAGCAACAACAACATTAATTTCTCCAAATTTGTTCTGTCCAAGGAATGAAGTTTACGAGGTCATCTCTGATATGACTACGACACAAATGCCTGTGTTGATAGAAATTGCGACCACTACACTCAGGTTGTTTGGAACGAATCAGTGACTGTTGGATGTACAAGGGCTCAGTGCAGAACTGGGTACTGGTTTATCTCCTGCAGCTATTATCCTGA